>RXPK01000319.1:0-240342 GCA_004143645.1 Protaetia brevitarsis
TAACGGAGATATGGCAGAGTTTACACCGAGAAACTTATTTCTACAATAAAGCTATCAGGAAGCGAAGGAAGAAAGTTCTGCGGGGCTGATTCAACACTACGCTTCGCGATTCACAAGGTATGGAGAGGTAGAATCGATCAGGAATGGCACTAAAAGCCAGATGGCAGCTTCACTGAAGTGAAAGAAGAGAGAGCTCTCTCCTTCAAGAACCCATTTCTGAAAGCAAAGTGGGAACTCGGAAAATCCTTCGAGAGATATAAAGACCAATAAAGAAGCTACTACAGTGGCAGACAATATGTGAGCGAACGGTTCAAATGGGCCATCAATACCTTTCAGCCGTTCAAACACAGGGAGTAGACGGGATCTTCCAGTTCTACTTCAAAAAGGCAGGAAGATATCCTTCCACATGATTCGGATAAGCCGAAGTAGTCTGGAGTTAGGGTACATTCCAGAATCTGGCGAAGGGCTAAAGTCACCTTTAAATACAAAAGCAGGGAAAAAGGCATTACGCCCCTAAATCTCAAGATATCAGCCTTCACATCATTCTTTTTGAAAACGGTGGAAAAGGCTGTGTAGATAACTATATCAGAACAGACATCTTGGAGCAGAGTGCCATTGGACTCTTGTAGCATGCCATCAAACAGGCAATCAACTGAAACTGCATTAGGGAGCTGACAGGTCCAAACTCAGGATGCCCTGACGAATAAAGAAACCGTAGTGTGCGCATTTCTAGGCATAGAGGGTGCTTTTGACACACTCACACACGAGTCTGTCAAAAAAGCATTAATTAATAGGGGGGTAGACGGTGTAGACTTCTAGATGGATGTCGCAACTACTGTCTACCAGGTCGGTGGAGGCGGAGGTGGGACATAAGACAATCTCGGTTAATACGACCAGAGGATGCCCACAGGGGGGAGTTACATCCCCACTTATGTGGAGCCTAATAGTAGACGAACTCTTATGCGGACTGACGGATCTAGGCATGTCTTGTCAAGGGTATGCTGATGATATTGTCATATACGCAAGAGGCAAATTTGAGAATACCCTGTGACATAGTTCAAAGAGGTTGAACTTCACGAGAAGATGGTGTCAATCGATGGGACTCAATGTCAACCCCACTAAGACAACCCTAGTAGCATTTACAGGAAAAGAAAATCCAATCTTAGAACCATAAAACTGGATGGGCAAATATAGAACGGAGAGCAGAAGTTAAATATCTAGGCTTACCCTAGACAATAAACTTCTATGGAACAAACATGAATTTGAAGTAACCAACAAGGCCAAAAGAGCTCTGATGTGTGCAGAAACTTTACAGGGAAAAATTGGGGATGCAACCCAAAAATACTGCTTTGGATGTATACAGCGATAGTGAGACCGATCATCACCTATGCATCTGTAGCATGGAGCAAAAGAACTAATCTGGCCACCGCGAGAATTAACCTCTCCAAAGTGCAGAGATTAGCATGTGTATGCATAACGGGGGCTATGAGAACCTGTCCAACAGCAGCTATTGAAGTAGTATTGGATCTCGCCCCCTCCACATAGCAGTGGAGGGTGTGGCGAAAAGAACCGCACTAAGAATGGTCAAGGAAGGAATGATTTGGCATAGGCCTCAATGTCCTGACGGTGACCAAACCTGGGATATGCCCCGGGATGATATGTTAAAAAAATTTAGCTTTGTGAAAGAATTCACCATAAAGCTAAGTAACGGGAGCGAGTGGGATCATAACACCTTCTTGAACTTGAATAGAAATGCCGTCAAATAGTACACTGATGGCTCCAAAACGGCAGAAGGAACTGGAATAGGAATATATGGGCCTAGAACTACATATTTCGAAAGCTTGGGAAAATACCCAAGTATATTTCAGGCGGAAATACACGCTATTGGAAGATGTGTTCAGTTCATTATGGATAGGAACTATCGGAAGCAGGAGATTAACATCGTGTCTGATAGTCAAGCAGCCATCAAGGCGCTGAACTCATATGAAATCAGCTCCAAGATGGTCTGGGAATGCCTAGGGAAGCTAAATGAGCTAGGCAAAAGAAATAAAGTAACCCTCCTGTGGGTTCCGGGTCACACAGGAGTGGAAGGAAACGAAATAACGGGTAACCTCGCAAAAAAAGAGACTGGAATGCCTTTCGTAGGGCCTGAACCCTTTTGCGGGTTTAGTAGCAGTACAATACTGAAGAAACTAAAAATGGAAATGGAGCAGAGAAAATCCAGTTACTGGGAAAATCTCCAGGGAATGAGGCAAAGTAAAATTCTTCTGGGAACTTATAACCAAAAGAGGTTTACAGAATGCATCAACCTGAGTAAGAACAATGTTCGCATATTAAACAGGAATGCTTTCAGGCCATTATAGACTGAAAGGACACCTGAGTAAGCTTGGATTGGAAAAAGATCCTGAATGCAGATTTTGTGGGGAACAGGATGAAACATCCATCCACCTCCTCTCAAACTGCGTAGCACTGTGCAAACCGAGGGCATTGTACCTGGGTGTATGTGAAACCGAAGAGGGAGACTTAGCTAGACTGGGGCCCTCTGACATCCTACACTTTCTAAAAGGAATAGGATTGGAAGGCTAGCTGTAAAGCAGCAAGAATAGCGGACACAATAGATCTTTTAGGTCGCAGTGTAACACCACCCTTCTATTACATACATACATACATACATACTGAGCTGTACAAGAGAATTACATATAAACTAATTAGTTGTAACTTTTCAGTATTTGTCTATTTTTCTTTTAAAGAAATTAATAAAACCTCGCGAATCTTTAACATTGTATTCTTTTCCAAAAATTATATTTCTACTCATTTGAGATTCTCAAACACTAGCCCTAATACAAACGGTTCACCGCTCCCTATTTGTTGTGTTTAATTCCCCACAAGACAACCCGATACGATCGACATCATTCCCCAAACTTCACCGGAACATCTCTCAGCTAAAACGGAAGGGCAATTTGAGTTCGACGCGGCTCGTTAATTCGACTACACAACGCCCGCGTCGCACTAATCGATGACACAGAACGCAAATATCATTTATATCCTGTCCTAATCTTATTATTATCAATATGTCCGGTATACCCAACCCCGTTCGTTTATCAAAACGTTCTGCGCGACGCACCCACGCCGTAGCCTAACCGTTCATAACAATCGCTCCATTAGACCCTTTTCAAATATGAACGCGAGGATCAAGTCGTACAAGGAGCGGCCCAAGTTAAGGGAACCCCAAACCGCTCAAACCCAGCCTGTTTCCTTATCCATTCACTCAACTAATAAATTCATAAGCGTCTTGGACACCCTTGTCGCATCAATAATACGTAAGTAATACGTGTGAAACGATGTAGAGACAAAGGGTGTATCTTATCTCGTAGTCCTGGTAATGTTCTGTTAAGTTTTTCGAAGTTTCCGCGCCATAAAGCTGTGGGAGTGAATCGTGGAAGCAAAATATAATGTACGTTTACTCTATCTATGCAGCCAAACGGTAAATTTTGTATATGTAGTAATATATTGTAACTCATACAAAAGCCTTTTGTAGAGAAGTGCATTGTGCATTGTAACTCTAAGCGTGGTAATTTTGTATTCGAATTGAGGAAATTCTATTCTTGAAATGAAAACAAATCTCCTTCAGCAAGAATTTTATGAGATATTTTTCAGAAAGTAAAAACTGCTTTCTTTTTGACCCCTAGTATATAATATAGCTGCGACATAAAAATATTATCATCGTGAATCACACAGCACCGCTCTGCAGTATTGCATCTTTTTAGTCAACTCTTCCAAGTATGATGAAGGATACCACTATGTCAGATAACATGTCTAAAACTAAGATCGTTGCTTGAATGGAATATTTCCTGCATTGCTTCAGAAGTATATAAAGGTACTGACGCCACATCTCGTTAAAATTTTCAGAGCATGTATAGCTTGGGGATAACTTCCGCTGCATGGCAGAAAATTAAGGTAGCATATTTACCTAAGATAGGTAAAGTATCCGATCAAACGCCGAAGTCATACAGACCAATAAGCCTATCCCCCTTTCTAGTCAAAACCTCTCGAAAGGCTGGTGGATAGGTACATAAGAAATACGGTGGTGATAGAACAGCCACTCGATGATAGACAATATGCATGTCAACCGGGAGAACCTTCAGAGGTCGCACTAGATGACCTCAACAGGCTAATTGCAAAGTCAACAGAAGTCAAGATAGCCATAACGACTTTTCTGGACATGAAGGGTATTTAACAATGCTACTACCAATTCAATTACCGAGACTTCGCGGAGAAAAGGTGGTCCAGATCCACAATTGGTGAGTCCACGATTGAAACGAAGGCGGGAGGGGTGCCTGCAGGACGGAGTTTTATCTCTTTTGCTGTGGTCTACCCTACTGGACGATCTAACCTACCAACCACCTCGTCACCAAGGATTTTTCATCATTTTCTCTCAACGAATTACATTGGGTCACTACCCCATTTAGGTAAAGTGAAAACTTAGGATACCAGGATATCGTACAGTTACCAGACGATAAATTATATTCAATTTCCATGATTACTAATACTATCTAATCCAAATTATACTGGACTTACAAACAGGTGCGTACATAAAATAATAATCACATTTCAATATGGTTGATAGTTTTTCTCTTATGAAACACGGCAAAATAGTGACTTCACTCTAATGCGGCTCTCATACAACTAACGAAGTGATGATTCGATAGCGCGCCCCGACTTTAGCCGATCACTAATGTTGACGCTACATGCAACCAACAATCTTTATATATTTAATTCAATAGGATAATTTTCTTATAATATAGTTTAAAATGATTATATCGCCTACATTTTCTACAATCACAAAATGCTGGTACCTTACTGATTATATTACAATTATATTAAGATGTGTTGCTAATGTGTTAGCACACCATTCACATACATAATTTCATAACTGATACATAAACAACGGTGCGAATTAAACAGAAAGGAAGAACATACTTTCCCTATTAAGTGTACTACTGCAGAGAGACCAATTTTAAAATCACTGTTTCCATTTTGCATATCTTAAGTTCCATAATAAACAAGTATATCACAGCAACAAAAGAATTTCTGGCGTGTTCACATTATGTTTGTTTTATTATATTGTTGACGTACTGACGCCCCCATTCGTTACCATAGGGAGTTTCTGCCTCATTTTACTTAAATACAACGGAAAAGATGAACGTCGGAAATCCGAATATTTCGCGAAAGCATTAGTGAAGCGTAGAAGGTTAATTTTAAATGATCATCACCTCAATTTACCCCGCGAGTTATTAACATCAGAAATTAACGATATTAATACATAACAGAAGCTCGTATACGTACGCAAATATGGGATATATACACTATACCACAGCGGGGGAGCATACAAAAGCCGACGTTATCGTATTATAAATTAATTAGGCGGGAGATAATGAAGACATATAAAACATCTAATAAACGAAGTGTACATAAATCCTTAGCGGCAGGCGATGATGGAATATTCATGCGTCGATTATTCTTAATACGTGTGTCTAGTCTGCGAGTTGTTATTAATTTTAGCGCGCTATAAAGCTTCGTCTTTACACGAAAAAACCGAAATTAAAATCACCCGTCTTATTGTAGAGCAACTTCAACGTCTTGCACTGATTTTATTGGATTTTCTTTGCAGAAACAATATTAAATCAGATATTTGGTGGATGCGCCGGTTCACACAAGAAAATCGTTTTATGATGTAATAAAAGCGTCACAAATTAAGATATTGTTTAGTGAGGTGCTTTATATAAAGGATTTAATTTCAGCCCGATTGTTTTATGACGCTTATATATTAAACTTTTACATCGTAAAGGATGCAATATACAGTTGCCTTATAAATCAAATTTAGTTGAAACGATGATGAAAATGGGGTGAATGTCGGATGTAACTTTTTGCGTCACGCACTCATAGTGAAAACTACAAAACGATGATTTTTTTTCTAAATCCCACACACACAGCTTTCCTCGAGAAAAATTAAAATTAAAAAAATTTCTGGAAATCTTTATACCACCAGAACGGCACTCTATTCACGCAGAAAAGCTGATCAATTTTTATTTTTGGTTTTTGTCTACTGGTGAATACCAGTTTTAACATTTTAAATCTAAAATTGCTTTCTATGAATACTTTTTTTTGTTATCTGAGTTCCATTATTTTTTATTTCATCATGCTCTTTCTTCCTTCATCTTACAATTGCATATTTATCATCAGCAAAAATGTAAAGGATCTTTTAGTCTTTTTTTTTCGGTCCCAAAATTGATCCATCTTGAAACCTAGTTACATTTCCGGCATAATAATTGAAATAACTTAGAAATGCATGCGTCTGGTACGGGAGAAATATTTCAGCTGCGAATTTAATCAATAAAGTCTTTTATTTTTCTCTTAGCCGATATCAAAACTTTTTTCTTCTTGCTGTGGCTCATATGTTGTTACCTAAATTTCGGCAAGGTTTTTATTTTTGCACAATGAATAGAAAAGGTCTACAACCTCTTTGGAATAATGAGATTCTTCAAATATCTGCATTTTGTAAGTATTGATGTTTGGCCTGCTATCTAAAGCTTCGCTGTAATTGCTGGTAAAGCCTCTTACCTACACCGGTACGGTGTATCCATTCAATTAACATCTTTTTCATTTACAGTAGTGATATTGAATAACCATACGTATTATACTATGTTACTTGTGCATTCTGTTCCTCATTTGTTTATGGATTTATTTAGTTCTTATTATATCAATAATCTGTCACTTGTTCACTTTCACTTTCCAAATCACGATGATTTTCGAAAGTTTTGGTTTTCGCGAAATAAAGTGTAAAAATACACGACTTTTATTTTCACTAAAAGCCTCTTCACAATCCTACTGACTGCGCCATTTACGTTTTTTAAACAAAAAAATAATTTTTTTAAAAAAATTATTCAATAAACGGAGTGCAACCTCTATCATTGGATACAGATTTACATCTAAGTAAAATACATATGAAAACTTACGTCTAACAATAAGAAACATGATACAATGTAATGTGCAAAATAAGCAGAGTAAGTGCAGTACAAAGATAAGCTTTTAATCTAGCATTGTAATGTACAATATAACATGTATTTAAATTTTTGCGGGATAAATAATGTGGCCGAAAAGGTATAAAGCCGATCTAGCAGCAAAAAAATAATTTATAGCTCTATTCATTGCTCGCTCAAGTATTACATATGTATTATACACAGGCATATTTCGGAATCTTTGTTTTGTCGATTTCCGAATACTAGATAAGCTAATGAATGATCTATCGTTCATTTAATATAACCAAGTGCAAAAATCGCTCGTTAAGCACATCACTATTATTCAGTAAATAAAGAAAAAATACAATAAATATGTATGCATGTAAAGTATTTATTGGCAAGAATTGATATATAAAACGAAACAAATTTAACAAACAAAAAAAAATGCTAAAAAGATTAAATCGCTTCCCATAGTAATGGAATATTTTCTTTCTTTTACCTCAGTGAATATAAAATATTAACAAACGAAAGAAAAAGAAAAAATAAATATAAATAAAAAATCACTCAATATTTTATACTATTCTATAACAACACTGCGCAAGCGAATTTGTGACATTAAATTATTCATAAATTTATGAATGAATGAAACAAAAACATATATTTCCTGTTCGGATACTTAATGTAGCCCATGGGAATTTTATTCGTGTTTATTCGCTGGTGTTTTCGGCCAATAAATAACAATTTGCAAGGACAGTTTATGGTATTTCTTCTAATTCGTATATTAATGCAACCTTCTTAAATTAGGATATTCCCATAAAAATCTTTTACAAACCTATTACCGAATTAATGCGTTTATTGTTCATAAAAGCATGCTGTTAGATGCGTTTATAGCTTTATTACTACATAGAATTAGAAACATATAATAATAATAATTACTTATGTCACTCACAATATATTAAGTTTTGACGGCTGTTACCCCCACTATCTCCAGCTATATCTTAAAAACCAGTCCTGGGGAGGCTTCAATGAAAATTATTTGAACACTAATGCTTACAACATCTTAGTTTCTACAATAAAATATACACTTTTAAATACTTCGAAAAACTTAGATAAAAAAATTATGTATTACGGATCACAACCACGTAATCATGCATCCATTCGCATTTAATTTTTCATTAGTGTACCTGCTATACTTTGTAAATAGGTACTCAAAGGAATTTATTAGCAACCTTTTTATTAAAGCTATATCTTCATTCATCGATAGTACAATTATTAATAACCGATTTTAACTACTCAAAAATATTTCCTGCACATCTTTATGTGTTTTTAAGTTACGTGGAACTGATTCATACAGGTATGAAATTATGACTTACAACCAAAAGTCAAACAAAACGATTATACAGGGTGTTTAAAAAACGTACGCCAAGAATTGTAGGAGTTATTCCCTGGACAATTTTATCTTTCGAGAGTTTTTGAGAAGAAAAGAATATAAGTTCAAATGAGGGGTTTCAGTTGAATACGCCACGTGTGATTGATCATTCTATCTGACGAATTTGTTGCCGCTGATTGACGTGTGACTGTTCGACGTGTATTTCTTGTCACGGAAAGTTCAACTTGATAATTAAGTCCTCTATCATGAATCGCGATACGACTGCTAAAATAACTGATATACATTTCATATATGGACTTGCTGATGGTAATGCATTACAAGCTCTGCAGTTGTACTTTGAACGACATCCTAAGCGTGATAGAAAAACCTTCCAATATATTTATCAACATATTCCTGAAACAGGTGCATTAAAACAAAGTGGAGGAACAAGAAGGCCAATCATAGTTAACAAAAATACCCCAAACTGTGGTACTGGTAATGCTGTAAACTTCTCCTAAACCCCTCACCACAAACACTGAACAGTTCAATGTTTCTGCTGATGATGATAGCTTTGCTATCGAAACGTATGTCCAGTTTAGTGCAGTTTGTGGTGAGGGCACTAGAAGAAGTTTGCAGCCAATCATAGTAGCAACGGTAGAAATGGAAGAAACTGTGCCGAACATCTGCTTAGAAAATTCTTAGGCAATATTTGATGTAATCGTACTACATGCAATGCGTTCACGCACTACTCCCTGCTGATTTTCCTGTTCGTATTGCATTCTGTCAATCCTTTTGCACAAACCCCCAACTATTGACGCTGGTTCTTTTTGTAGAAGAAGCGAATTTTCACAATAGCCATGTATAAACTGAAGAAAATCCAAAAGTACATAAAAGATTTTGAATTTTGAGCTGAGGATGCTCGGCTAGAGCGAAACCGGTCGTGTGATAGATTAAAGAATTTTGTGAGAATCCTGGTTTTCTTGCTTTTTCCCTTTGTACCCAAAGATATTTGAAGATCGTTTTCAATATCAGTTTTTGGTCAACGTTTGAGCTGGAATTGTGGGCAATTGGACCAGTGTTTCTAACAGGAAAACTTACCGGCGATGTGTATTTCAGCTTTTTGGAAGAATCTCTATCTTAGCTTCTTGAGGATGTACCAGTGGCAACAAAAAATGCAATGAGGTTTATGCACGATGATGTATCAGCGCTTCTTACTGTGATAGTTCATAAGTTTTTAACAATAACGGAGACTGTTGAACCTCACCTATAGCCCCCTCGACTCCATCAATTATTTCGTATGATGCCATCTAAAATCTTATGTTTAGACTACTCCAGTGAAAAAATATGGAAGATTTGAGAAATTATATTCAGGCATAAGTTAAATCGCCATCCAAATATTTCGATTTGAACATTTTTCGGCTCATTCCTCCGCAAAACGCATTTTTTCATCATAGTTTCAAAACAGTTGAAGATAATTATAGGATAACCCAGTACAGTGTAACTTAGAATCGATTATACTTATACACCCATACCTCGCTATACGGCCGCTCTTTATACGGCATTTCGCTATAATGGCCTTTTTTAATTTTTTCGATTTACGGCACACAATGTTTCGTTATACGGCAAAAAAATACTGTTAAATCATTAATTCTTTTAAATATAATGGTCTTTTTTTTAGAAAAAAATGCCATCAAAACGTTCATTGAATTTGGAGATTGGTATTGATAAAAATAAAAAGGGAAGCCGAAAATCTGTCACACTAGCGACTAAACTAAACGTTTTACGTCGTATTGAAGCTGGTGAGAAAATTGTTTGTAAGGCAAAGTACTGACAAAGTCTACCGTTCAGACTATTCGCGATAGAAAAGAAGAAATTAAAGCACATTTGTTATCTGCTGCACCTTTAAGTGTCTCAAAATTAACTCGCCAAAGAAGCAGCATTATGGAAAAAATGAAAAAATTATTAGATATGTGGGTTGAACACAACGAGGGATGCCAATGAGCCAAGTGACTATCCAAAAAAGGCTAAAAGTATTTTCGAAAATTTAAAGAAGGAGGATACTGATGAATCTGTGAAAGATGTAACATTCCAAGGGAGCCGAGGTTGGTTTGAAAGATTCAAAAATCGCTGCAATTTGCACAATTTAAAAATGAAAGGTGAAGCAGCTAGTGCCGATGATGACGCGGGTAAAGAATATCCCAGCATTTTGAAAGGAATTATTGAAAGAGGTGGATACCGACCTGAACAAGTTTTCAATATAGACGAGACAGGACTCTATTGGAAGCGAATGCCTGAAAGAACTTACATATCAAAATGTGAAAAGTCTGCACCTGGGTACAAGGTGTCTAAAGAGCAAGTAACCTTGCTCCTTGGTGCTAATGCAACAGGGGATTTTAAGCTAAAGCCACTTTTAGTATATCTTTCAGAAAATCCGAGGTGTTTTAAAGGGTTCTTGGTTTTGAGGATTTGGAAGAAGGTGATTTGGTTGATTTGCTAGATGCTCTGTCAACAAACATCCTTCTTCAACATGATCCAGATGTAGAACGGAGTGCTAAAGTGTCTCGAGGAGTTAACTCAGCCATTATCTGCTACAAAACACTGCTAATAGAAGCAGAAAGCAAGGCAAAGCAGGCAACGTTGGACCAATATTTTAAATTGGGTCAATCCTCAATAGCGGAAAACAATGATGGCAGCATATTATAACTCACTGATTTAAACAATTTTTGAGCATTTTATTTTGTTTTATTACATATATATACTGCACGAGCCACATCAACTACGAACAGAAGCGTGCGTTTCATGCATATAACAACGTATCTAGCTGTTTGGAGTTTGGATGGCTTCTGCGGTATCTATGTATACATATTTGCAATTTATATGTTTAGTTTTGGAATTTCTGTGTATTATTGTTTTGTATGTACTTTTATTTTTATGTAAACATTTTTATAGAAAATAAAAATAAACTACTTTATGAACTAAAAACTACATATATTATTTTATAAAAAAATTGGAACAGATTCAATTGAATATGTATGGATTTGTTTCAAAATTATTCATTTGTTATACGGCTTTTCGATTTGCGGCCAATTTTTTCGGAACTTACCTAAGTCGTAAAGCGAGGTATGGGTGTACAATCTAAAAATGCAAAATATATAGGGCGTTTTATTTAAATTAAAAAAGTTGATGGCAATTTCCCCATGTTCCTTCCAGAAGTTGGACAACGTCGGAAATATTTTAGAACCAAAGAAGGCTATGGGTTAATCTTAACCTGAAAATTTAAAATTCATAAATAGGAAGAAATCCTGGAAACTCCTAGCGTACGGATTCCATGTCATGCCCTGTATACTTTTAGATAATTAAATGCCAATTTTGTGGAAAATTGAGCTATATTTTTTGCCGTATGTTTATGTTGTATCTTCTTAGGAAAACCCAAAATCTATTATGATTATTATGAATGCAATTGCTTGTCCTTCAGAGTTAGTATTGAATTCTTGAATTCCATTTTGTGTTTTCAAGACATATTGAACATCAATCACGAACAAACAAACAGAGAAAATAAGAAAAAACGAACATCGTTCTCCGGACACAGATTACATACTCCATATATATGCTGGGAACAAAACAAAACCCTCACAGCGGTACACCGGTATTACTCCTGGAGGAAAATCGAATTTCCTCCAGCAACTCTTCAACGACGACCCGTCCCACGTCCCAATCGGAGTTTGTGTTTTCATCGGCGAATTAGTTTCGGATTTATCTGCTGTGTATCGCGTTCCGCGCGAAACAAAGGAAACTGGGACATGAGGAACGAGCAATTTATTATTATCTATCGACTGCACGTTATTCGACTCTCAGATAGGAAGCGATTTTATCCTCGCTTAAATGCAGTTCAGTTCGCTCAAGCAGATTTTTCGTACGAGACGCGAACTTCGGATATCCATCCTTATCCTGCGAGGAATAAAAACAAATGGGAATCCGCTTTTCTGTTTTTGATTTCCTCACAATCTGAGTGTATGTGTGTGTGTGTTTATCTGCGACGTATTTCCAGTTCGTATTCAGACAGGTGGAAATATGGAGAAGATGTTTCGGTAAAGCATAAAGTAGGATTTACTAATCATCGTGTTTTATATTTGGATAAACCTGAAAATTTTATTTCAGATATTTAAATTGATTTACTGCCAAAACAGTATTTCTACTCCGTTACTTCTGAAATTTTGTATTTAAGAAATCAAAGCTGAAATATGCGTCAAGGATACGAAACACCATAAATGCCTATAATTTTACATAATGTGTCTATAACACACCTAGAACAATTTAAATGAACTTTTTTTTTCTTCAAACGTCAATAAATAGGACATTGCTCGACTACAGAAAAAATTTCCAATTAGTACATCTTTTTGTAATAAACTTAAATTCTTATGAGCAAATACGCTAATTATATACGTATACACAGAGAAAAATAATGTAGTAAAACTAAACAAAGATTGGATGTAATACCTAATTTATTTAGTGAAAACTTAGCTAAACAATTAAAATTGTTAAAATATCTATTTACAATTGTTTATTTTTTACTAATATTGTTGGTGTTTGACTTATTTACAAGAATAGTCAAATAAACAGCATTGTTTAGAAATTTTATATAAAAAAGTAGTCATTTTATTTATTTTAATTCGACTCTTTAGCTATTTCAGATAGGTGTTTTACAAATTTATTTAGGTATATTTACTATTCTCTCTGAGATTCTGATTCGGCTACACAAACAAAACTTTTAAAACTAGAAGATGATTAGGTGTATCATCTGGTAGATTACTTTGCTATATCTATTTATTTATTTTATACATTCCATATATTAGCCGGCAGTACGGCTGAGAAGGAAGGGTGCATCATTGCCAATCTTGAAAGTCAAGCAGCAATATGCGGTACCGCTTGTTGTTGGTTGGATCACCATTCGGACAACGCTTCTCCGTGGCTCGGCGTGTTCCGGCACCCTAGCCAAGGGCCGGCCTTCAAGGCCTGTAGTGCTGAGTTATTATTATTATAATAAGTTTGTTCGCGTCGCATGAACTATTTGCACTTTTATGCACTTTTTAGAACTTTTGTGTGCAAAAGTGTATAATAGTGCAAATAGGTTCATGCGACGCGAACAAACTTAATATTATTAGTTAAAATTACTTCATTGGAATAACACTAGTGGTGACATTCTATGCATATCTGTAGCGCCTATAAGATTATCTGTAAGCACAGATACATAATACAGCTTATATTAATGAATGTATGATAATGTGTGATACCTAAATACTAAAAATAAATAAAAGACATAAAGTCATTAAATAGAAATTTATTCAAGCGTTTCGCATAAAAAAAGGTTCAATTAAACTAACGGGTGGATACTTATACAAGCTTTTATAGCGTCACCAGTTACAATATTCGTAATTTCAGTGCTACTTATACTATTACGAACCAAGTTTACCATACCTATATATCTTACCTTATTTTTAGTAAGAGATAACTTCTTAATTTCATCTTGTGTCTTTTCATACAAGTTGAACGTCAATGAAACATTGTTGTTAAGCCAGGATTCAGCAATTATAATTCTGATTACATTTCTGCCACTTCTCAATGAAAGCTTTTTTCGTACGATTCCTGATCACGTGAATCAATCATACAAAAGATTGGAGTTATCTGATTCGTTCACGTGATCAAGAACCGTACGAAAACTTTAGTTGGAACAGACCTTATATATATAAAATACAACCATCATAAAAAATATGGATTATATTTGTTTTTCAAACAAAGATAAATTCAACGTTTGATTATAATAGGTTTTGAAACTCCAAACTTAATTTAAAAAATATATTACCAACCTGCCTTAACTTCTACTCCACGTCATCCATAACCAGTATGGTTAAAAGTCATATATGGTCATCGATGGTTAAATATTTCCTTCTGCCCCCAACTTTTTCTTTAGAAGTCAGTTCATTTAGATTTATTTTAATTTTCAGCTGCTTACCTTGTCACTTACTTTCAAGACCTTTTATTAAAATGATGTAGTCCAATCTTGTAATAAGCTGTTGATAGCATTATGTACTTTTACCATGAATACACAATTAACATTTCACAATTAATAAGAGCCACTAACATTAACAACGCAGTAAACACTGAATTTCGGAAGGATAGTGCAGAGTAAGTTCCTGGGCGCGCACGCAAAAAGTAAATACATCTAACAATTTAGAAACCACGAAGACAATTTTGTTTTGTTTTATCTCTTTATTTTAGTTGATTTATCCAAACAAAATGTCTTTCCGAACATTTTTCGGTTTATATGGACAATCCTTCTATTTTGTAGGCGGATTCTCTAACTATAGTATGGATAAAATATCTATAGTAGTAGAAGTTCTGAATACAAGTTATTAGTTCATCGTACAGTAACTAAAGTTTAGTCACTTTAAATATTTTTTTTATTTAAATTAACTATTTATACATCATCTAATTTAAAAATGTTAATACATCGAAAATTTATATATAAATAAGCTAAATATCCAGGTGATTCAGCAATTGTTCGGTTATCTAATTGCAATTAGCTATTATGACTACTTTATTTTTCGCTGTGTAAAGACTGGAGTTCGGCGTCATTCAATTTGTTTGAAGGAAAACCAGCACATTTTATTCGGAGGAAAACTAACTTTTAACTCGCTAATGAGCGCGTCATGAAAAGTATCACTTTCTCTCCGTATAAAATAATATACCATTTTCTATCTCCCACCACTTATAAATTACAGAGGACATCCCTCTAATTTGAACTCGGAAATGTTGGTATATTTTAAGAATTAGATATGGTTTTCTGGTTTTTGAGGGTTGGACATAAAAAGACGCCACGCACACGAACACACACAAATATATACAGAGAGACAGACGCGCGAAATTGTTACAGACATAACTAATAAAATAACACAAGTAGCAACATACAAGTAGAGTATAGAGTGTACAAGTAGAAAGTAATCAACAACAGGTTATGGAGCCAGATTCCTTGTTTTTCAAGTAAATAAACATTTTACGTAGAGGTAAAAGTGACAAATACTTGTATCTTGTGTGAAAACATGGATATTACATCGATGGCGTTCTCAAGTATAAAATTGAACAACAACAACGGGGGAATTTAACAAAACATAAAATTTAATCCGAATGTCATCTTCCACTAAATTATATTTTCAATCTCGTACGCAGCAATTAAAGTCACATATATATGCGGATATAGGGACCCATTCAATCGCGTACAATGGGGCAATTACCACACAATTGACGCGTATCAAACATTAATAACTGGCGTTATGGCAGCACAAAGTGAATTTTTTAATGCTTGCAATGGAAAATTCGGCATCGTCTGCGTGCGCTCATTTTACGAATGGTTGTTTTCGTAGCTTACCACAATTAAAATCAATTTTGGAAAAGGGTTATTAATGGAGTGGTAGATTTTGAATTGAACGATTTTAGAAGTGGCTTTTACATGCTTGGGTGACAAAAAGGAATATAGCTACTTAATGTGTATATTACTTTTAAAAGCACGCTTTCGTTGTTGCGATCCTTTAATCACTTTATACCGTTTGTTGAGAGAAGCTAATCTCAAAATTAGAAGGGAAAAGAAAAAAAATTGAAGAAGAAAATTGTTCTATTCCTCACGAATACAATACACTACGTTAAAAATTAAATGCGAAGGGAGGGGGCGTTTTAGGTAGACAACCAATCTAGCCCAGTCGTAAAAGGTGCTTTCCATTTATTATCTATCTCACCTTACTTCAGTTTTGTGCGTTAAGCTACGAGTTACTTACTACGAATGACGTAAACTGGCGAGAAAATGAATTTGACGTGAGAAGTTCGCAAATTAACGTCTAAAACTGAAGTCAGGGGAGTCAACCCGGTAAATGGAAAGCAGTTATAGTTGTGATCCCTAATGCACAGTGCTTTTAAATCCTAATATTTCAATTTTCATTTCATTGTATACTTGAGGCCTTTCTTGCCGAATATCCTTAAACCATATTTATAAATATATGGAACCGCGTTTTTTATTATCAAAATTAAGACATTATAAGTTATTATTTGAAACTGTTCCGGGACGGGTTTTAAAAATGTATGTATTTAGAGGCAGTGGAAGTAACAGCTGTCAAAACTTGACGAATTGTGAAATAAAAGTGTCGTTAGTTATCTATATTATTGTATTATTTGCAATTTGTGGAGCTTTTTTCCAAAACGCAATTTTCGACAAAAACTGTTTTTCGAGAAAATCGCAATTAAACTCGGCTCAGTAAAAACATTTTTTTTTTTGAACTTACATTTCAAAGTAAAAGGAAAATTAAGATCTCTAAAACAAATATTCGCGAAACAATTTGCTGAAAAATTATATTTGTAATAAAAAACAAAGAAAATTACAAAAATAAATTGCATTTTGAAAATAAAACTGACATTTATTTCGATTTGAAAATAAAATTTAGTATAAATTTTCATTTTGAAGAAAAAACAAACAAAATTCTGTTTCACTTTTTTTATTGATAAAAATACAAGAGCTGTTATAGTTTTACTCCGCAGTCATCTTCTAAAGTAGCCGCAATTATCATCATCACCTGAGTCTTCATTTTCTGTCTCATGATTGTTACAGCTGCTTACAGCCTCACTTTTTTCTAAAAGATTTTTGTAAAAAACAAACTTCTCGATATTTTTTCACTCTTCGTCATAGAGCGTCATCAAGGTCTCAATGTTTTTTAACTTAAGTGGTTTCACTTTGTTTTCTTGCGGCAATTTCTCAACAGTCGCAGAGCTGATGGATGCTCCTTTTAAACCTTAATTACTTTATTTTTGTTTTTCGTATTTATTTCCTTTTTAATAAAAACTGTATTGATATTACTAATTTCTGTAAGTTTTTTTTTACAATTAACGTCACTCATCTTCTTAATGTCCCAGACCACTCACTCTTCTCCCAATCTTTTCTTCATAATCCTCTTTTAACACAATCTGACTTCTTTTTCTGCATTTTTTCTCTATTTGACCAAAGATACGATCTGCAGGCATGTAATAATGCTTCCTTACGCGAAAAATTGTGATTATGTTGTCAAGGTTTTCAAGAGCATCATGGTATAACCAAAAACACGTCGAATGCAATAATATTTGTTAACGTGAAAAATATTTGTTAACGTTTACATTATTGGATAACTGATTTCACTGATTCCGGCGGAAAATGTAAAATAGCAAAAAAGTTATGCTATTTTATACGTAAAGATATTAATATTGTTTGACTGAACCAGAAAAATGATAACTAGTTCGTAGAAATTGCAATTTGAAAAAAAGAATGCAGAAAATACGATTTGAAAAATAAAATAATGTAGATATTGCAGTTTGAAAAGAAAGGTAAAGTTGAGACCTGCTTTGGAACGGTAGTAAGTGTGTTTTGACTAGAAATGTATGTATGAATCGAAAGAGATCGACGTAAGGAACCTAATGTGTTCAAAAACGATTTTTTTTGCAAAAATTGGGTTTTGAAAATAAGCTCCACATTTCTTGTGCGGAAATACGACGAATAAATATGAATAAGATTCACATGGACACATTCAAATAACAATGATTATTCAGAAGAAGTAAATGCCGTTCACATATGTCAAAGACATAACAGAAAAAATCCTCTGCAACAAGATCAATTTGCATCAAGGGCAGCGTCGATTTTGGGAATGGATTACTTTTATAAGCAGCATTAAGTAATTACAAATGTTTTATATCCTGAGAATCAATAATTATAGTCCAACAATTTGTGTATTACTTTCTAGAGATTGGAAAGTGAATGTGAAATCTGTCATTCTATGTCAATTTTTAAATATTTAAAATTTAAGCGTGTCGCACACAAATTAAGAAAGACATTTTAAATAATACGTGCTAAAGATTATAAAATCATTTCAGTAAACGTACCTTTAATAAAAATACACAAGCAAAAGTTATTTTGGACGGTTAAATATTATAGAAATATATTGGCTATAATTTAGGCATTAAAAAAGAGCTTTGTAAATTAGTATTATAAACGCAAACAGCCAATATTACGGAAAAAAAACAACAAAAATTAGAAAGAACATTTAATATTTGGTGCATTGTTGATTTTAAATATATAAAACATTTGTAATTACTGTTCAATACTGCTTATAAAGTATATTCATTCCAGAAAAAAACGGCGTTACCATTGATGCAAACCAATCTTGTTCCAGAACATTTTTCTCTGTTATATCTTTGACATACATTGACATTTACTGCTTTTAAATAATTATTGTTACTTGAATGCATCCATGTGAATACTATTCGTATTTATTCGCTGTATTTCCGCACGATAAGCTACAAATACAATAATATAAGTACCAATGTCGCTTTCATTTCACAATACGTCAAGTTTTTGACAGCTGGCGGTTTCAAACACGAAGAAAATTATTCAAACACTAATGCTTGTAACGTCTTAGTTTCGACAATAAAATGCACGATTTTAAATGTTTATATGTAAATGCGGTGTAAGGATATTCGTCGGCAAAAAGGGTTCCTACTTCAGTGCATAATGAAATAAAAATTGATTGTATTACGGATCACCACAATATGACTTTGTTGGATTGATTGCCTATCGAAAATGTCCCGTCCACTCGCATCTAAAAGAATTTTTGTTGCTACTAGTTAGATACACATAATTATTCACCTCTTTAGACACAAACAAAAAAATGACATAATTATAAGCAAATAAATAAAACAAACTTGACCCACTTCACAGTCAAACCTTTCCTTGTGCCCTATAAATTATCCCAGATAAATTAGTTTTATAAAAGTACCCATCGTATAAACAGTTCCCAAATTCCCGTAATTATTTTGCTTAAATTAGAGCGTAATTCGTAGGGAATTAACATAACCGATACGGTCTGGAGGAAAAGCGGTCGCCTTCCGCCCGGGCATTAAAACGATCTCCCTAAATTAAATTTATACAGAAACCGGGGAGCTGCTGCTGGTGCTGCTACCACCGTCGCCACCGCCCCAATCTTTTAGCCGTTTTGAATACGGAGAGAACTACGGTGAATTAGCTAATTGCGATAGAATCGGCTCCGGATCCCCTTTCGATTGGTTTTCCGTTGCCTCGGTCGGAGATCCGGATTTCGGAATGGTTTGGGGATTAACAAGTTTTACGTGAGGAAGGATGAAGGCCGGAGGGCTGATTCGAAGACGTTCGCGTTGTCATCGAGTTAAAGTACGTAGCTGCTGTGTAATTATTACGTAATTCCTTTGAAAGAACATATGGAACAAGTTTATTTCTAGCACTGCGTGTTACGTTTTGCCTAGTTAAAAGTTTAGTGCATTTGCCCCACGTTGGGCGTCAAACATTTTATAGATAAGATAATAGTGAAACGGAAGAGATGTACAAGCACATAGAAAGAAAAGCTTGACGATATTAAGGCGGCGAGTGGTCGGGAGATCCATGATCTTCAATTGCTGAGCAATCATTTTGCCACTATAACAAAAAAAAAAATTGAACGGTACATTTAAAACGACTTTTCTATAGAGTGCAGAGAACTCAATATATATTATTGTGATTTTCCCGGCTAACGTTTTTTACGGAAAAGATATATAAATCAATAACTTTCTAATTAGATATGCCTTTTCTTTGCAGATACCTTCCTACAATGATAGACACAATACAATTCCATTAATAAAACAGTGCAATCATTAATAACATGTATAATTTATTAATAAGTTTATATCAGAAACATATAAATAGAATGAGAACTCTTACTCAAGGTGAGTATAGTTATTTGGAATATTCAAACAAGTATTATCAATTATCCAGTATAATTTAGATTCTTTAATTCAAAAAGGAACTTTTAAAATATCCCGCGCTATCATAAGAGAATAGAAAACCACCAACCACGTTTGCCAACTTATAAAAGTTCAGAATTTTAATCTCATACGAAATAATAACCTCAAAATATTTTAGAAGTTATACATTCATTTATACAATAATTTAAACAATGTTTTGACCAGATACCTCGTTTATCGGTTCATACAGACGCCAGAGTACCTCCGAATGTGATTTCCTTGTAGTGACAATCCAGATTCGCTCGTATATTCACCTCCTTCGTTACATTCAGGATGTATGATTAGACTCGGAACAGCAAACACATGCACACTCCCATGTAGAACAAGTATCTAGATATAGTAAACACCAAATTTGTGAATTTATCCCCTTCGATACTAGATATACCCCAGCAATATGGTTTAATTCATTTATATTTGATGAGAAATGACACAGCTTTTTTTTAAGACTTCATCAACAACAACCCCACACGTAACCAAGGATTTTCATACATTTTCTTTCAACGAATTACATTGAGTCACTCCCCATTCAATTAAAATAGATACCTAGGATACCAGGCTATCGTACAGTTGTCAGACGATAAGTTATATTCAACTTCCATGACTACTAATACGATTTAATCCAAATTATACTGGACTTACAAACAGGTGCGTACATAAAATAATATTTACATTTCAATATGGTTGATGGTTTTCCCCTTATGAAACACAGCAATATGTTCATACTTACTATTTGTTTGGATATTTTCTTGAGGTAAATGCTCGCAAAGCTATTGTTATTGAAACTAAAAGCAAGAATTCAAATCGGCCTGACGATGTTAGCACCATCAAGTTATGTTTACGTATGGTGAGTGGAAATTAGTTTTCCACTTTGCCTGGGCGTTAAAAAGAGACTGGCAATAATTCTGCTGTTTGGAGCGAGGAAAAAATAAAGCTTTTGTTATAACATGATGGTCACTTAAATGAGATATATTTGTTCCTAACAATCATCACTTATTATTTTCTTCTTAGTGTAATAAGTTATAGTTTAATAAATATAAATCATAGAATTTTCTTTTACATGCTAACAATGGCATTTCATACACATATTTATTTGAAATTGTTTGTTTGAAAATCTTGGATTACCTACCTCCCAATAGATGTTGTTCACTGGCAGTTTTTGTTTACAACTAGCGTATATTTGTTTCCGATTATTGGCTTGACCAAACTCGAAAAAGCAGATATAGGACTTCTGACTGCCATATATTTGTCCTGATTCTTTGCTTAACCAAACTCAGTTAAAAAAGAAATAACTTTCATTTGAAAAAAAAAGCTGAAATAGCCCACATCCAGCTCTATGCACCAGATTCGCTTTGGTCTAAATCATTTATTAGCTCTAACGTTCTTCATCGTGCCCTACTTATAAGTCCCGGGCTCTTTGCTTATTGTGAGAACCGTCTGACAAGGAGTCTATGGAGAGATAGCAGCCTCTTAGCTTTCTGTAGTTAGTCCCCCAATTCTTCTACCTATTAAATTATCCCAACCATTACAGTATCCTTTGAATCCATTTTTTGGCTTCCCAAAAACTGCTTATCTTCTTGCATCCAGAGCATCAGATGCACACAAAATATGGTACGCATTCCCTGTAATCTCATTTCACAGTCTGTTTTTGATACTTTCAAGTTTTCTGTAGGTGCACTTTCGGTGTACGTTGTGCTGTCAGGAGATCTGTTACGGTATGAAGATCATTCCTACTGATCTACAGTTCTTGGTCTTCTTCTTTGATGATCCCTTAATAAATGTCTTTTCATGAATTTGCTTGCTTGTATTCTTCCAGTATTCTTTATGTTTCTCTTTGATTCTTTACCTGCTCTTATGCTGTGCTTTTAGACACTCACATATA
The DNA here is from genome assembly GCA_004143645.1 of Protaetia brevitarsis. Taxonomy (NCBI): domain Eukaryota; kingdom Metazoa; phylum Arthropoda; class Insecta; order Coleoptera; family Scarabaeidae; genus Protaetia; species Protaetia brevitarsis. The sequence goes on from RXPK01000319.1 coordinate 22,145, forward strand.
TCTGTACCTCAGAGGCAAACTATATTAAGTCCAAATATGGCGAAATCGAGTTAAGTATATTAAGTTAATGTATATACAATGATCTCTCACTACAATATTTTTGTATTTTTATCTTGCTCCATTAAAAAGTAAAAAAAACACGTTTGAACTATGTTAAGTCACACCTCAGTCTTAACATTTTTAACAATTTTGGACTTAAGAAAGTTTGCCTCTGAGGTACTGATATATATATATATATATGAAGGGTCCACGGGACTAACGATCAAAGTCCATTTTTTGTGAAAATGAGATAAGGGTGCCATTTTGTAGGAAATTCTGAGTATTATAATAATGCGCGTTCAAATTATTTCAAAACGGTCGTAGTCCGTAGAAAACAAAGTTGCTATAATGTAGTTTCGTGTTAAACCTTTAAGTGTCAAACTTTAAAATTCATTTATCTCTTAATGTATGAATATGGACTTTGATCGTTATTCCCGTGCACCCTTCATATATATGAAGCCAAGATCCCTTTTTTGCTTTTTTGTTTCTTTCGCTTCTCAAATATCCGAGTACCCACACCAAGTTTAAATATTCTCGTTATCGTTCTAAGCTGTATTTGGTTGAGAGCCAGCACTTCCATTACTAAACGCCTAGACAATTGTCTCGTCATCCGCTTGTTGTGTTTTTGTCCAACGCGATTCCAGTGAGCTTGGCATTTTTTTTTATCTACTCAGTCACTGCACTACCTAGGGCAGTCTTCGTTATTGTCAGACATGGTTCGAGTACTATGACATTTATGTTACAGCATGACTATCAAAATCAGCGTCAGAACAATGTCCTTAGTGTGGCGTCCATCTTCCTCTGTTTTTAAACACTTCTAGAATAGCTTCTGGGTCTATTTACGAAGTCGATGGTCCACTTCTTGTTAGTTCATCGACTTCTTCATTTTCTTTGATTGCTGAATGTCCAGACACCTATGACAAAGTAGCTTTATTGCGATCTGTCAAGCAGGCTTGGAATCGTCGATTGTACTAAGCGCAAACTTCCATCGTTAATTAGAATAAATGCAGCGAAATTATTAAGTAAATCCACATAGAAAAATATTGGACGATTAAATGTCATAATTCGCAACTGAATGCCGAGAAGTACCGATCAATGTGCGGACGTTTTGAAGCCATCTAGCTTTTGCCTAAACTGCATAAAGTAGAACGGTTTAACCTGTTCGAGGTACGCCTGCGATTACTACAAACCATTCTAGTTTATTCTTGTTTAGATACATTTTGTAGGCATAGAATGGCAATTTACTATTTGTCGTCACGAATTTAATGATGTTTCTATCTTAAACTGCTATTCATTATTCCGCCACTAATACTAATGCTAGTACACTAATACTATTTTGTAGTTATCTGAAGAATTTAGTAAAAGTTCAGACTTGAGATAAGAAGTTTCATATTCGATTTTTGACTGCTTTACATGGGCTTGTGGACTTTTGAATCGTAAGTAGTATGAGTGATTCTCCCCTCTTTTCTAAGAACTATTTTATATATATATACTGCTATGATATCTAAGGTATGGAATCTCTTTTAAAGGCATTCACAACAAGGTTCTAAACTAAAGGAACATGTAATTCAAAAGTGAGGCGTGTACTCAGTTGCCTACTCTACAGACGAATTATGAATTTGTTAAAGATAGTTATTTAAAATGAATAATATTAGCATTAGGTGCTAAATATTGCTTTATTATAATGTAAACTTTATTTTATATGTTAATTCAAACTGACCTGGTATCTTTTTTATGTATGTTATATTTTTGCTCGGAGAGATTTTTCAGTCTTCGGCGTGTTTTTATTTTAACGTTTGGCGTATTCCCCTCAAACTATAGAAAATAACGGTATTTTAATGACGGTTAGCTTTATCTTTCAAAATTCAGGTTGGTCGACCTGTGTGATAACAATCGAAGGCTGTTGACCGTTGAATATGATTTGAATTATCATTCTGTTGGTGGCTACCAGACACGACGGTTGTCTTAATTTTCCTATAACGTTTTTTGCCACAATTTTAAAAAAATTATCAAAGTTCCAAGAAGTATTACCTAAAAAAAAATATCGATACAGCTCCTGTTTATGTAATCTTTGTCGAATACCTGAAATTTGCCAAGAAAATATCCTATAAAAATATCCTACGAAGATCTCCCGACCAGATCACCTTACTATGCCATTGACCGAGACCGGGGGGCCCATCTAACCGAACCTACATCCAGTTCCAGAGTCTGCCAAGCGTCGTGTCCTTTTCAAGTTAGTATCTCCTTAGAATCACCTCACCTAAAACAGAACGGAATTAATTCAGTTCCCTTTCAATTTTAATCAGAAACTTATATTTTTGTGTAATTTATTTCACCATACGACAATTTGGGGGGTTAGTTTATAAGAACCGCCATTTAGTTTAGTATTTTAGTAATTTTTATATGTAAGGGTTGTATAAAAATATCACCGAGTTTGATCTCTGATAAAATAGCTTTCTTTAACAAATAACGTTAATAATAGATAATCGTTTGCTATAAAAATTTAGTATTTGCCGTTTACAGATAGATGGCGCCGTTATTTATTTGATATTTAATTTATTATATGACGTTTCGATAACCTCATTTTAGTCTTTAAAAATGCCAGGAGAGTTTGAAGACGTGTTTTTGTATTAAAGATTGTCTTATATAGTATTTTACTGATTCCATTTAACGTACCTTGTGATCATAGAGTCTCAATTAATAAGGAAACATGGCATTATGGTAATAAATAAAGATTTAAGCTTTATTGTACCTATTCGTTAATAAGCGTCCGGAGTACGATTCTGACAGACGATCTGGTCCCCTTTGAAGCGTCCCGTGCCACCTAGCAGGTAGGAAGTCACTTTCCACAGTTTTCTTTCACTTACTTAGAGAGGTCGCTGAGTGTATTGAAACCACTAATTTAATTAATTTGATTTTTATTGAAAAAAAAAGAAAAAAAAAATAAAATCGTAAACGGACAAGCTAAATAAAAATAATATAAATTTGAATATAATATTAAATTAGCATTGAACTATAAAAAAATAAAATTTAGAAATCCCGGGCATTGTGTTCTGAAAAACAGAGCAATACATATTAATAATTCCAGCAGGACTACACCAACTTTTTTAAGTCAGCGTGTGCCATATTTTAGCAGCTATTTGACAGCAAAGAGTTGCTAACGTCCCTTCTTTCTCCCATAGCTGATTATTTAAGCCCAACTTCAAGTAAAATACCTATTTTGGAATATTCAATTTTAAAGTATAGTGCATGGAATATATCTAATTTATTGTAGTAAAGCCTTAAAGGGATTTTAAAGCTCTTCAATATATTTATTAGACAAATCCGAGTAGTTTAAAACCTCCAAGGCTCCACGACCACCTGAATCCACTTTAAACCACTTCCACCAATTCACACTTGGATAGCCACGGCCTACTATTTGCCTACATCCTTTAATAATACCCTTGTTTATCACAACGGGATACAACAGATTATTCCGAGAGCTATTTTATCGCCAACGTGTAATCCGAGAGCAACCGTGAGTTATCCCGTACCTACCCCGCAAATTAACCATACATCCCTGCATATGTATATTCATTACGATAATGAACCTGCCCGGGTTCTAATTCGGTTAATATACAGGTGGATACCGGATCCAGAACTTGACGCGACATCTGGAGGACATCGCCGAATCTACGGAGCGAAGTAGCAGAATAGCTGAATACTGTGCTAATTTTATCTCTCTCAGTTTCCCTACCGCTGCTGCGTGTCAGAATACTCGGTAATTTTCCGAATTTCTATAACGTCAATGGAATTTATTGCGTTCGGCCAACCGGTCGGTGCCCACTCGGTTTCTGCTACTACAACCGAAATGGCCCGTAATAATTCGCCGGGCGCAAATTCAAGAGACATTTATAGTTTCGGATATGGGTAGCGCCACTGCCGGTTACAACTTTTCATCAAAGTTTAATTTGTACTTCAAATGTTCGCTGTGTAACGGCGCGCGGAGGTTATAACGGTTTTGGGTCCGCGAGGTCGTGCTCTCGGACCCTATTAAACTTTCGTTCTCTCTTATTAGCCGACGGGGCGATTAAAATTCGACAATTCGGTACAGTGGGGTGAGCTAAAATGGCCTATCCGATCAAGCGGTTTAGCGATCAGTTCATTGTTTCATTTAACCCATGAACCTTTGCTAACTGTTATCGATCAATCAATAAATAGAGGTATAGCTTTACTGAGCCATAAAAGTCACACTAAAGTGTGTTGATTTCATAATTATTAATGACAGCTGATTAACTAAAACAATTTTTTTGTGTATTCGAAACAATTTAAAATTACGTTTTGGCGTTATCTTATAAGACCGAAATTTAAACTCACCCCAGTGACCAACTATATTTATTTCATATTTTATAAATATTTAAAAAATATTAAATCTTTCTTGAATATTAGTTATATTAATATAATATGCATAAAATATATTATAGAAAATATATTTGGAAAACATTAAAAAAATATATATGTTATGTAGCATTAATAATATTTTCTTGCAAATGTTTTCTCAATATATTTTTCATAACTCTAACAAGAATATTTTGCTTTGTATTTCTATAAATATTTATTTCATATAAAAAAAAGATTGAATTTTGCTTTGTACATTTGGTGCGTAGGAGGAATATATAAAATGGGTAAAAATATACATACATATTAAGTAGGTATGTACCTATTTAAAATGATAGTTTAAAGATTAAATTAGATAATATATATCTAATATGATTTAATTAGTATCTAATTTGAGCGCTGTAACTTTTCTATTAATATATCTGCGTTTTGTATTATATTATTTGTAATATTTGTAAGTTGCGAACGTCAACACAACACCCCTATTCATTACGGTGCCGGTGTTATATGATTTAGTATTGTTTATGCGTCTATGGATTAGGTACATAGAATGCATACGCACACGTGCGTATCATCAACGTTTTCATTCGTTTGTCCGTTACATGTTATAGTTTATAATAGTATACGATCAGGGCAGATTAGGGTTAACTGTGTAATTAATTGTTGCGAGGTGTGTTTTAGTTTTTGTGGTGACTACGGGGTAAGCAAAACTTTGAACATGTCATGGCATTTATAAGATAATTGGAATGCTCAATATCGCTATGTACAGAAGTCGTTTAATAATATAATTGTAGGAATTTTATGCATCATATATGTACTGCATCTACCAGATAACTTGCTAGTTGATTTGCTTAAGAGATTCATCTCGGTAGATAAGCGTCATAATCTCAAATAGAGGTTAGAATACGTTGTGTTGTTTTATTGTTTGTTACGTAGAATGTTTTAAAAATATTATGAATAAAGTAAAATAAATATCGTAAGTATTAGAATGTAGCTACCACCTCCAATTATTGTAAATGCTCCAAATGTATTAGTAGTGTTGATAATGTTGTACGATGTTTTATTCATGGTATGATCTAATACAACTGGCATTGTTTTAGAGGCCACAAGGAAACGCCATGAGAGCGCCACTACCGAAGATATGAAAAAAGCCATAGCGTTGTACCTGGCACCAGCCAAGGCTAGACTTAAAAATAAGTGTTTTTCATTTTTGTTGGCTTATTCAAATAAAATGATAATAAATACGTTTGTTTTTTATTTAGAACACTTCAATTAAAAAATAGTGATTAATTTGATAAACTTCAGTAATGCATTAAAGATGCCAGAAATTATTGATTATTAACTTGTATGGTGAGTGTGAAAAAACAAGTTCTTGCCTTTTAGACAACTCTATGTATATGTTTCAACTTTTTCGTTATCGACGTTATACATTCTACATAACCACGAACAATTTTAGTTCATTTTGACAAATTAAACAGATTGCATAAAAAATCTCAATTTTCATATAAATATTTTACAAATATTTTAGAAAAAAATATAGCGCTTACATTAATTTTAAAATATGGAATAAATATTTTTAATTGAATATTTTATCTATATTTAGAAAAAAATATGAAAAATATATTCAAAAACCTCACGAAAAATATTTATAAAACATATTTTTAAAAATATCTACGTAATATTTCTGGCTGTTAGAGCAATACCATCACCGAATTCTCTTGCAGTAAGAAGGCAAATCTCTTACTTTTAAATAAAGATTTAGGAGATTATTTCTGCAGGAGGTGCAACAAAACCATTACAGGCATTAAAAGTAATATACTTTATACCGGTTGTCTCAAGGTGGGGGGCATCTAAGTATACAGGTGAGTTTTTTATCTTGAGACAACGAAATATCTCTAAAACACTGCATCAAATCAAAAAAAATCTTAATAAAATTTGTTATAATGTAGGGGGCTCACTGAATGGTGTCGAACTCCATCCCCCACCTCACTCTCCCCCTCCCCAGAGTTTGAAACTGTGCCCCTTTACTTCGATACATTTATTTATTCGCAATTAAAATGCTATTCAACGATACAACACCGAACTTTATTCAGTATTTGACAAGCTGTGAATACTTACACATTGTCCGATCCCCATTTACATTATTAATTATTAATCCAATACAAATTAGTTAGTGTTGAATATTTGAACAGTAATGGAGGCTATGGAGAGTATGATAAAGTAAAGTTCTTCGTTGTTGAATGGTTTTTTGAAATGTTAGTTTATGTTAAAATAAAAAAAACACAAAATCATGTTTGCTTGCTTCACTTTTTTGTTTATTTTTTCTAAACGCTCACAATCATGTTTTTTTTTGCGATTACAACGCAATCTGTTACAAATCGAAAAAAAAGTTTCAAACAAAAACTACATACTTGATGGCGTAGAATCCAAATTTTCAATACAAAATGGGGGTACCTATTTAAGATTCCAAAGTTGTCCCCCCTCCTACTCTGGGGAATCGAGTTCGGCACCATTCAATGAGCCCCCTACATTATAAGAAATCTTATTAAGATCTTTTTTTGATTTGATGCAGTGTTTTAGAGATATGCCGTTGTCTCCAGATAAAAAACTCACTCTGTATAGAGAACCTAACACATCTTTCTTTTTTTAAACGAAACACACTGTATCTTTTTTTTTATCATTACGTTCCGTATTAATCTCTGTACAACTTTTTCATATACTTCTCTATACCTATATGGAAACGTTTTCAAGATAAAAATTAAAATTTCAATATTTTTTCGGGAACTCTAATATCTGCAGAAGTACAGATATTTTTGCTATTTGTAATGACTAAAAGTGCAAATTTTGAACATTGCTTAACGAAGCCTAGGCTAACTTGACGTGACATTCAATTTAAGTAAAATATACAGAGCGTCTCATAAGTTACCTTTACGTATTGCTGTGTACTGATGGTACCAGCATAAATGCAAAATGAAAAGTAAAAAAAATGAAAATTTAAATTTACTAGCTCAGCGGATAAAATTTTAAAAGGGCGCAAAAGTACCCTCAAACTCAGGTTATTTTCACAATTGAACTAATCATGAAAAATAAAATGTGGGCGTTTGAAAAATTGACTTTCTTTAAAATTCCCAAAGATTGAAATGTTGAATCAAAAATAAAAGAATAGAACTTTGAATGACGTAATAATCATAAATTTTTTAAAAAAAAAAACATTTAATTACAACTTCGCAGGGAAAATAAAACCATAGACAGAAGGTCTTGGTCGAAAACAAAACCTGCATGAATCTACAATTTACAAAAGGACAATTCAAATCCTTTAAACAAACAAAAGAGGTAAATTGTCCAGGAAGATAATCTTTATTACAACAAAAATCCACGTGGTTTCAAAAATTAAAACAAACTAAATTAATCGTGGAGAATTCAAGTGAACTAAAAATAGGAACACTTAATTACAAGCACAATGCTTCTATTCACCTTACCCGAAGTGATTAAAAATAATTACAAAACAGCAAAATATAAGAAAAACGAAAAATTAACTCTTTAAACTTAAATATATCTTCCTGTACGTGAAATAATAAGAGATCTTATATCCAATCTGTGTACACAATAATATAATACAAATTATTATAGCAATGAGTTCTTTGATGGATGAGATAAATTTCAAATTAAACGAACTACATTTTAAATAAAAATGAATTTACCAAAAATGGCAGCAAAGAAAATAAATAACATGTACTTACTTCGCAATCTTTCAAGAAACTACCTTTTAGGTGCCCAAACATTGCATACATATAACAATTTACAATTGCGTGCCAAAGCAGCGCATGAATCGCAAAGAAAATAAAAACTAGAATATTACAATGAACTATATACAATACTGGTAAACGCAAAATGTACAACTGAATGAATTTAAATTTAAACAGAACAATTAAAATACTTCCAACAATCAAATCAATTAACAAAATCTTATCCAAAAATAAAACATTAATTTCTGAGAGAATCTGCCCGACGCATTGACAAAGATTGATCTCTAGAGATCCTAGAGTTTTGCCTAAACCTATAAAAGGCGAAGGTTATGATAAGATGCAGTTCCATTAAAGCCTTTCTCCTGAGCTTGTAAATCTCCTACGATAAAGCGCAGTTTATTACCTTAACCGTTTGAGTGTTCAAAAAGAAAAAGCTGAATAAAATTCGTATTTTTTTGGACGTTTGTTATTCTACTACAAATTAGAATTGTGGAGTAAGCGAAATCGCGACAGAATATGTTCTTTCCAAAACATAAGTGAAGAAGCACTTTGAGATAACTCCAATATTTTCCGAAGCTTTTAGCGTTAATACACAGATAAGATAAACAAAAACATATAAAATTTTGATTTAAGATTTAATGTCGCTTACAGATACGTCAGCGAAGCAAACACCATATTTTGATAACAAAAACGGCTCCCAAGCGTCTTGTTTTACTCTAGCGAAAGCCATTTTCTCGTGATTCCTTTTTATGTCTACCCCATAATAACGCACCCGCAGCGCCGTTCTCCTCGATGGTGGTAAATTATTATTACATCGAGACATTGTGCGTTCCGCCCTCCTTAAATACGCGTGCATACCTACTAACACACGCTCATAAAGTAGGCGAAAAAAAAAACGTTTCGGAGCAACTTTCATCGTGAAGAAATCGCTTAACTTCGAAACTAATAGAAACAAGCACTTCATTATTTTTTCCCTCGACATTATACTCGCAAAGTTGGCGGAATGTTTTCTTTCCACGGCAGATATAAGAAGCGGTGCTGAGTGTCACGGGCGCGGAATGAAACTGGTGGGAAAAAAAGAAGAGATACGAGAAACTGGGACGAATATAAAACTTGGCTGACTTACTAGAGAACACATTCAAGCTTCGCTTGTTTCCTTTAGCCCATTATTGGGAGTTCTTTCAATTAGGAATAGAGCTGTTTTTAATGGTATTGGAACGAATGGCGGATAAAATCTATGCGATATGTTTTGTTGGCTTTCGGGTGTCTTACATAGTCTCGAGTTTGGAAATAAAATAGCAAATAGCAGCAGCAAATATAAAAAAGAAATGTATAAAGAATACAGAACGATTAATTCACGATTGGGTAAGCCGAGAATGATGGAACCATGGCTCAGAAAAATATTCTAGAATTAAAAATACTCTAATAATAAGTTAGTTGCAAAAAATGCATGCATCAACATTCGCGGAACTTACTTACTTATTTCTTAATCTTTAAAGAAGACTGTACTCTCCGGAAAACGTAAAGAGAAACAAGCATTGGAATTAATTAATTTTTTAATAACAGTTTTTGCATAAAATTAGTACTTTGTTTTTAAAATGCATCTCAGCCAGTAATGGCAAAAAAAAGTTCATTGTCTGGCTTTGTGCAGCTAAATAAAGTTGCCTTTCATTTTTGAATTTAAAGCTGCAAATAAGGGAATAATTAATAAATTTAATAGAGAAAATAATAACAAAATATATAATGAGTCGATTTTTGAAAATAAAATAATTCAAATAGAGGCGAGTCGATTTAAAAAAAATGGATTAAGTGGGGACGAAGCGATAATCAAGAAAAAAAAGATAAAGGGGGTGACGGTCGAATCTATTTTCCAAAGAAAAAATTAAACGGGCGCGGGTCATCTTTCCAAAAAAAAATACAAAATAAAGTAGGTGGAAAAAAAAATTAATTAATGATGAGATCGCATTTTATAGTTTCTTGATTGATTTGGAAAATCGTCTCGACCACGCCATTTATTATTATTATTATTATTTCCTTTGGAATATCGATACTTAATTATTTTTTTTTTTTAATTTTTAATTATTTTTTTTTTTTTGGAAAACTGACTCATCTTCATTTAATATATTTATTATTCCCTTATTTGTAGTTTGAAAACTAAAAATGGAAACAAGATTGATGTGGTAACTTCATTCGGCTGGAAAAAGCTAAACAAGGATCTATATTTAACCGTCTAAACGAAAATAATATTAAAATAAGTGGAGGTGAGCCAATTTTTCAAAAATATAAATCATGTGTAGGCGAGGGATTTTAATAAAAGGATTAAGAGGAGGTGAATCGATATTTCAAAAAAAATAGCGGCAAATATACTTTCAAAAAAGAAAAATTAAGCAGGGGTGGGTCGATTTTCCAAAAAAAAAAAATATAAAATAAATTAAATTAAGTGGGGACGAGTCGATTTTCAAAAAAAATAATAATTAAGTAAGGATGAGATCGCATTTTATAGCTTCTTGATTTTCTTGGAAAATCGATTCGTCTTCATTTATTTATTATTCCCTTATTTACAGTTTAAAAATCAAAAATGAAAACGTTGATGTGGAAACTTCATTCAACTACAAGAAAGCAAACAACAAATTATTTTTGACCTTCTCAAAGAAAATAATAAAAAAATTAAGTGGAGGTGAGTCGATTTTTCAAAAAAAAAATGGATTAAGGGTTGTATCGATAATCAAAGAAAAAACAAGATTAGATAGAGGCAAATCAAAAAAAAAGTATTGAATTAAGCGAGAGTAAGTCGGTTTTCTAAAAGAAAAATAAAATAAATCAAGTGAGGACGAATCGATTTTCAAAAAAAAAAATTTTTTTAGTTTTAGGAAATCGTCTGCAGCTAATTTATTATTATTATTTTGAAATATGAATTTACCCCGACTTAATAATTTTTTGTTGAAAAATTGACTCATCTTTATTTAAATTATTTATTATTTCCTTATATGCAGTTTAAAATACAAAAATTAATACTCGCTTAATGTGACAACTTCATTCATCTACATCATCATTTTTTAGCTTCAACTAGCCGAGATACCTTTTAGAATTAAAATACTCATTTTATACATTGATCTATTCCAGTAGCGTTTCACATAGAACTCAATCTCACTTAAACCACACCAATATAATGTGGATAGGTCAATTTTCCAAACAAATAAATTAAGTGGGAATTCGATCCAATATATATTGATTTAATTATTGCCCTTTAGGAGGCCAAGGGTTAGGGGTTTAGGTATGTACCTAAATAAACGAAAGTTAGAATGTTATATTTCACAAACAACAACATATTTTCTTATCTCTTTTTTTCGGTCCAATATTCTCAAATGTATGAAGTACATAATTGAAATATGTTTCAAACGTACAAACAGTTTTTATTCCCTTTTCAACCAGCATTAATAGTAGACATACAATATTTATGATTTACTCATTTACGATGACGAATTTTCGAATCATGCAAAATTTATTTTCTAGCTTTACATTAGTGTTGGGATGAACGTAATGCTGTGTACTGATTGTAATAATGAAAATGCAAAATGAAAAATTAAATTAGCTAGCTCAACGGATAAAATTTTTAAAGGGCGCAAAAAAACAATTAACCCCAGAGTTACCCTCGCGAATAAAACTTGAATCTAATCACGAAAAGTAAATTGTGGGTGAAAGAAATCTGACTTTCTTAATTACCCCAAAAAATTGAAAAGGTATAATTAAAAATAGAAGAACAGAATTTTTTAACTCAACAACGTAAATTTAAAAACTGCACGTGATTCTAAATTACAATAGGACAATGCTATTTCCTATATCAAAGCAAAAGATTAGTTTGTTCAGGAAGATAATTCTTATTATACCAAAATCAATCCAGGTGATTTCAAATTAAAATAAAATAAATTCATGGAGCACTAGAAATTATACAAAAATGAAAACTAAAAGCAAGAACAATGCTTCTATTCACCCAACCCGATGTTATTAATAATTAACAACGAAACAGCAAAATGGAAAAAAAGGAAAAATTAACTCTTTAAACTATAATGAGAGAATTACAACTAAAATATATATCTTCCTGCACAAAAATAATAAATGATCTTATATCTATGGTGTGCACACACCAATCCAATAACAATTATTATAAATCGAATTCCTTGATGGATTAAATAAAAGACAAATAATAGGAATTAAATTGCGATATCAATTGAATTCACAAAATGAAAGCAAAGATTTAAAAATACAAGTACTCACGCTAACATCTACCAAGGAACTGCTTCACAAAATGCTACAGTCGTTTTTTATACCACGCACCGACAAATCACCGACAAAATCTAGTAGAAAAGGCGCTAAACAACATGAGCAAATAAAAGACATCTCAAAGAGTGAAATTAATTTAAAAAAAAAAACTTACACTTAAATAAATTATACAATTAATTCTTTAACTAAAATTATACAAAAATAAACATTATTGTAGAAATTTCTCGATACAATGATTCAGCAAAACGGAAAATCATGACAAATTAGGCAACTTGAAATACACTCAGCAGTAATCTGGGTTGCCACAGCAGTAGTATCATTCGCCTGTGTGAATATCGCAGTGCGAAGCCAGATAATGAATGAAATGAATGCTCACGGTTGCTTTCACGACGCGAGCGGATGTTTCGTGAAAGGTAGGAGCAAGTACCTTCATGCAATGAATGAAATAGACTGCTTGAAGTCCTTTTAGGAAGATGTCGATCTTCAGTGAATGATAATGAAAACGTCGTTATCAACACTAATTACCGTTAGTTCTAATTTAACCCTTCCAAGGTTGTTAATTATACATTTTTTTTTAATGTGTGCTTCTGTCCTCCTTTGGTTTATTGATTTACTGTTGAAATATCCAATATTTCGCCAAGAAAAGCACGAGAAACTTATAACTGCGTCCAACGTACATATTCTCAGAGGTATTATACAGTTGTAAACACGGATGAAATATCGATCGCGCTATTGTGTTTACTTTATATCGATACTAAATTTACTGATAAAACAAACGACCGCTACAGCAAAAGCTCGTATCGGTCGGCCGCTTTCGGTAACGTATTGGGTAGATAGGCAAAGGAATCGAATCACCTCTCTTGGTATGCGAAGCCACAATTTCCGGGGTTCATGGGTGAGTGTGCGTAATTAGGAAGATTCGATAAATTCCAGAGCAATGGCAAACAACAAATTCATATACTTCTGATAACCTTCACGTGCGCGTCCACGTAAACGAACAAACAAACAGCAACTGAACGTTTGCTTGCATATAACCTTCCATAATTCAATTATGAGGGGAGCGCGATGTGGGATTTGAGGATTTGGTTTTTGCTAAGGGAGTGTGAATACAGGAGGATGTACAATATTTGTGTAGGTTAACTGGGTCTTAAGCAGGTGTGGGTAGTAAAATCTTTCTTCTAGTTGTGGATGTATGTATTTCAGAGAATAATAAGTAGCAAGAAGAGTTTAAACTTTAAACTTACAGATTTAAAGTTAGGGTGGGTAAGGCTCTGTTAAAAGCACATTTAATCTCTTTTTTTAATAGAAATAATAAAATTTTCGAGTAATAATAATATAATAATAATAATAATAATAATAATATAATGATAACAATAATAATAATAACATAGTGCTTAATAAAGATGCAACAAAAGAACGTGAAAGGAAAACATAAATCCAGGGCGAGGCTCAGTTATAATGAATACTGTGAACTGCTAACCTGATGAATTGAACAAAAATAAATGTGGACATAAATGCCTATTAACTATAATTTAAATACTAAAATTTTATGTGTTGCATACAAGCCAATAAAGGAAACCGTTATTATATATATAATAATAGTAATAATAATAATTAATTAATGTTTATTAATTACATGGACACCTTTGTGTTTGTAACATGGTCAAATTATAAGAATATTAAATAATTTAAACTGCCCCAGTGACCAACTATTATTTATTTGATATTTTTATAAATATTTAAAAAATATTTAATCTTTTTTAATATTAGTAATAATAACTATAATATGTTATAAAATATATTATTGAAAATATATTAGGAAGACATTATAAATATATATGTTATGTTAGCATTATATAATATTTTATTGCAAATGTTTCTCAATATTTTTCATAACTCTGCAAGAATATTTTTGCTTTGTATTTGTAAATATTTATTTCATATAAAAACAAAAGATTGAAGTTTGCTTTTGTACATTGTGCGTAGGACGTAATAATAAAAATGGGTAAAATATGCAAATATATTAAGTAGGTATTTACCTATTTAAATGATAGTTTAAAGATTAAATTAGATAATATATATCTATATATTTAATATGTATTCAAGTTGAGCGCTGTAACTTTTCTATAATTATAGTTGTTTTGTATTATATTATTTTTAATATTTTGTAAGTTGCGAACGTCAACACAACACCACTATTCATTACGGTGCCGGTGTTTATATGTGTTAGTATTGTTTATGCGTCTATGAATTAGGCACATAGAATGCATACGCACACGTGCGTATCATCAACGTTTTCATTCGTTTGTCCGTTTCATGTTATAGTTTTTAATAGTATACGATTAGGGCAGATTAGGGTTAACTGTGTAATTAATTGTTCGGGGTGTGTTTTTAGTTTTTGTGGTGACTACGAGGTAAGCAAAACTTTGAACTTGTCATGGCATTTTTATAAGATAATTTGAATGCTCAATATCGCTATGTACATGAAAATCGTTCAATAATATAATTGTAGGGACTTTATGCATCATATATGTACTGCATCTACCAGATAAATTGCTAGTTGATTTGCTTAAGAGATTCATCTCGATAGATACGTCATAACCTCAAATAGAGTTAGAATACGTTGTGTTGTTTTATTGTTTGTACGTAGAATGTTTCCAATATTATTGAAATAAAGGAAAAAATAATATCGTAAGTATTAGAATGTAGCTACCACTTCCAATTATTGTAAATGTCTCCAATGTATTAGTAGGTGTTGATAATGTTGTACGATGTTTTATTCATGGTATGTCTAATACAATTGGCATTGTTTTTAGAGGCCACAAGGAAACGCCATGAGCGCGCCACTACGAAGATATGAAAAAAGCAGGGGTTGTACCTGGCACCAGCCAAGGCTAGACTTAAAAATTAGTATTTTTCATTTTTATTGGCTTATTCAAATAAATGATAATAAATACGTTTGTTTTTATTTAGAACACTTCAATTAGAAATAGTGATTAATTTGATAAACCTTCAGATGCCTTAAAAGATGCCAGAATTATTGATTATTAACTTGTTGGTGCGTGTGAAAAAAACAAGTTCTTGCCTTTTAGAACAACTCTAGTATGTTTCAACTTTTCGTTATCGACGTTATACATTCTAATATAACCAGAACAATTTATTCATTTGACAATTTAAATAGATTGCATAAAAAATCTCATTTTCATATAAATATTTTACTAAATATTTATAGAAAAAATTAGTGCTTACATTAATTTTAAAATATGAATAAATATTTTAATTGAATATTTTATCTATATTTAGAAAAAATATGAAAAATAATCGAAAACCTCTCACGAAAAAATATTTATACAATACATTTTTAAAAATATCTATGTAATATTTCTGGCTGTTAGGGAGAATTAGAATGAGCGAAAAGAAAAAGTTATCGAAACTAAGAAAACATAAATACTAATAACTAAATTAAAGAACCAAAGAATAACTACTACTACATAACTAAGTTTTATAAACAATATATAAGTGGTAGAATTGAAAAATTGAAAAATTATTAATATCTGTATATGCTTATACATATATGTAAGTGGCTGTTTAGGTGATGTGCGAAAATAATTCATCAATAGAATAAAAATTGTACTGCCTAAGATATAATTAATAAGGTAATAAGGTAATTAGAATATATACCCAAAATTTAACAAAGCTGTATATAAAAAAAATAAAAAACAGGGAGAGAGAAACTGCAGTAAATAATTATGATAGGAAACGTTTAACTAAATGTAGATACAGGTGACGATGTAGCACACATTAACGATCTCACCGAGCTAGACAAAGCATGGATTTTAATTTTGATTTAAATTGGGCCTTCAAATTAGAAGGAAGGTCATTATATTTTTTATATATTCCGAATGAAAAAGATCTTTCAAACAGAGCGAGTCTCTTTGCTGGCGGAGATATAAAGCCCCGGAACCTCGTAATTACATTGTGTACGTCCGTTCTAAAACGTATCTTGTGATATAAGTATGGCGGACATTTGTAAGTAAGAATTTTATGATATAGAGTTAATGTTTGTAATATTCTTCTATTTTTCATATTAAGCCATCCAGTTTCTACTAATTTATGGGAAATATGTTCATATTTTCTAATACCGTGAATATATCTCATACAAGCAGTTTGTATCGTTTGTATACGATGACTTGTAACAACATCCAAACAAGCATCATATACTTCGGCGCAATACATAAAACGTAAGAGGACATACGTGACACACAGGGTGATCGTTTGATATTCCTGTTCAGAGTCGCGCGGAAGGGATATAGTTTCCTTAGGTTGCAATATGATGACGTAATGTAATTAGCTATGTGCTCGCGAAAACGAAATGAGTTATCAAGTATTAATCCCAAATTTCTAGCACTGTTAACAATGGGAATTTTTATGCAATTGATATTTACATCCAACACTCCACTCATTGTCAGTAAGTTGGCAACATCTTTATTACCAAAGATTAGAACCTGTGACTTAATATTTAGAGACTATATGGAAGAAATAGACTGAATAGTAGATATATCTTTATTTATTTTTCAATAGTTTCAATCCATTTCGATGCTTATAATTGCACATCATCTGCGTAAAAGTGAATTTTAGGGTAGTTAAGGCATTGTACGAAGGAAGATGTGTATAGAGAGAACAGGATGGGACTCAAGATTGACCCGTATGGGACACCTTGGCATAACTATAAATGTTGAGATATTTTGTTATTTAATTTTACGCATTGAGATCTATCTGAAAGAAAATCTGCTATCACAAGGATAAAAGCGCGACTAAAACCCTTCTCCTTCAAAACGTTTAATAGCAATGTGTGATCCACGGGGTCTTTGGAATAGTCAAGCAATACAAGAACAGTTATAAGTTCTTCGTCAGTGGCTCGTAAGACATCATCAGTTACACATAGTCAGGCCGTGGTGCAACTATGTCCAGGACGGAAACCAGATTGGACATAGATTAGCAAACCTTCAGCAATGATGTGTTGACATCATATCTCTTTTATGTAAACCATTTATTATTAAGACATCAGCATACATACGCCAGTTTGTAGACCCCATAGAGTGTTACTCACGGAAACTTCAATTTTTCAACTTTGAGGGAAGCAATTTGACTTTGAAATCCGCCCCAAATTTCGTTTATTCAAAATAGTTTTTAAAAGGTGAGAGACTTATTTAATGTCGTCGTCTACAGCGCAGTGTTTATTGTATGTAACTACTTACCATTTGCACAGGTGTGCGTTCCGCTGGCGTCGGCTGTTCCAGGTAAATGATTTATTGGGGTATACAGATGTAAAACGCTTCGCAATTATGCATATCAGGTAGAAAAAATTGATAAATATTAGCTATTGTAAGCATTTATTAATTACTATTTTCTTAAATGGAGACTTCAATAATATTTAATTATTAGCATTTTATTACAGGATCCACCTACGTGTAACTAACGCTATAAAATTGCTATTCATAAAAAAATTAAAACTATGCTTAGTCTGGTTATATTATTTATTTAAGTTAACATGCTAATTCCAAATATAAACAATATAAAATCCAATTACGTAACTGTCATTAAATATATAAATATATACAAACAAAAAATGCTAATATAAAACGTAACCAAAAAAGAAACGCATTCTGCAAAAATAAATATACACTCTAAAAAAAAACAAATTTTGAAAAATATATAAACAATATATCCATAAATTAATAAAAGAATAAATCTAAATGAAAGGATTTACACCCTAATTGTAATAAACAACAATTTTAATAAACTCGGCTGTTTACGATAATTCCCACTAGTCCATAATGTAATCCAACGACGCCTAGTGTTTTTGAATGACGAGCTCATTTGTCCACATGATAGTGTTTAGTTGAGCAATAAATTTTTAAAAACATTTTTTTTATATTTATGTTTTAAAATGCATATAAATATATAAAAAAAAAATACATAAATCTGCAAAAAAAGAATCATATAGACTCATGTTGTTGTCTTTACGAAAATAAGAATATTTGAATGAATCCATTCTCAATTTTATAAAATTTTTAAATTGTACTCATATTTAATTATACTTGTTCTAATTTTATTAATAATTTTGTGTTGCAAGTATTTCCCTCTAATCCTGAAATTAGGAACATTAGGAGTATGTAGTTTTGTTAATCATGTAAATTCCATGCCTCACGTAAATATTAAAAAAAGTTTACAGAATCAAGCTCATTATTCAGTAAAATTTTACTCGTTGGATTACAATGAGGATTCATACTAATTATGGTAAGCGGCTGAGTTTTATAATTGCCCCAGATTGAAATGCAAATAATTAATGAGTTTATAATTTGGCTATTAAAATTTCTGTTTAATATAATTGCTCTATAAATAGCACCATTTAACAAAAAGTCCAACAAAGGATATGTGTGATTTTCTTAGGAATCCGAATTTTACAATGTTTCTTACCTGTGGGTAATTATAATAATAATAATAATAATAAACTTTATTCCGGAATAAAAGTATACACATAACATAACATTGCATGAATCCTGTAGTAATAATAATCCGGAATCTTGGGGCGAAGTTCAGGTCATGGCATGCTATGACCCGTTCTACCACCTAACCCCAATCAAAAGAAATAAATGTATGAAATTATATGCCTAAAAAGAAAAAAAAAAAGAAACCTACCACTAATAAATTCTGCGATATGCGAATACAAAAAAAAAAAGGAAACCAAAAGATTGCATTTCTACAAAATTATACACTAACTTAAACAGAAATACATTTTTCGTCACAAGCTGAACGATGAAAGGCACGGCTGTTGATTGCTTAAAGGGGAGAGCAGGCGACACAGTGCTACAATCCTAAAACACAACTACTGCTGTTCCACCAGACTTAAAAATATCAAGCGCCCAAAAGCTGCTTCACCCAGGGCAAGAACTGCCGGTATTTATTTTATACTTTTTATAGATGTCGTAGGTGAAGCACTTTCATAGAGTGAAAGTCTTATGTTTAGGTGGAGAAATCAAGCTCCTGTGCCTCACATTGACATTATGAACGTCGGTACAGAACGTTATCCTATTATATAAGTAAGGAGGACTTCTATTTACCATAATAGAATGATATAAACGGAGAGATTGTAATAAAAGACGATCTTGCATCTTTAACCAGCCAAGTTCTTTAAGTTTATGTGACACGCGTTGGAATTTACGAATGCCAAAGATATAGCGAATACAGTTGTTTTGTACTCTTTGCAATCTCATCTTATCATAGCAATCCAAACAAATACTATATACGGGTGCACAATAGGTAAAATGTGACAAGACTAAAGAGTTACAAAGAAGAGTCTTGTTTGAATGCTCAGACAATTTTTATGAGGATATAGCATTCTCAAGTTTACATAAGCTTTTTTTAATGATATTATTAATTTATTCCCTATAACGGGAAAGTACTATCTAAAGTGAGACCTAGACTGGTAGCTCCGACACCACCGGTATTATAGCACCTCAATAATTAATGAAAGGGATCTCCCACTGTGCCAGTCACAACCTTCCCGAATAGCAGGACCTTCGACTTAGCGGGATTAACTACTAGACCGTGCCCACCACAGTAATCATAAATTCTATTCAGATCATCATGATCAGCAACATTGAGCGGTCACGCTCCTGCACTGGAAATGAACAGTACAGCTGGGTGTCATCTGCGTACATCTGCAGATTACAATGTCTCACCTCGGCGTGCCGCACACAAGTGTAGATACAAAAAGTAATGGGCCCAAAATGGACCTTGCAGGACTCCGCAAGAACGTGAACTAATGTGGATTCAACTTCACCCAACTTAACCTGCTGAAACCTGTCCGCAGATAACACCCAAGAAAATTTACAGCATCAGTCGAAAATCCATGAAATGAAGTACCGCAAGCAAGGTATCGTGCTTCACGGTTTCGAAGGCCCTGCTAAAATCAAGCAACACCAGCGCCAGTCACCCGCCGGCATCCTCGAACGAATCACGTCGTCCGTGATACCCAGAGAGACGTAACGCAACTAATAACCCGGACGGAAGCCCGACTGGCATGACGGAATAATGTCGTACTTCTCAAGATGTTTGTCTGATTTGAGCTCCTCATATTTTTTCGAGAACCTTACTTAAGCATGGTAAAATACTGATAGGCCGCAAATGACTTGGCTCGCTGGGGCGAGAAACCTTGGTATAGCACACCGAGGCAATCCTCCAACTATCGGGAAAAAAATTGTCATCCAGGCAACAATTAACAATATGTGATATATATGGCAGTAACACAGGTAATTCTAATTTGATCATATGCAAGCTAACACCATCTGAATGATCTTATAATGATCTTATAATAATAATATTTATTGAAACTAAAGTTAATGAACTTATGAAATATTACTCTTTTGTTTTCTAATACAAATAAAGTAAATAAAATTTAATAGAAATAACCCAGCAATTAATATAACTTGATTTGTTATTTATACATTCATTTGATTACACTGCGTGACACGATTTTCGTACCTGAAAAACTGATTACTATTATGATTTTCAATTAGTTACAATATGTAAGCAGTGGATGTTTTTTGTTTCTATCACGTCTTGTTTTTGAAGTATACACTGATGGCATTAGATACGCTATGCTGATTCTGGCACAAAATCTTGGGATTTTCAATGGCGGTAGAGTTCACATTTTATCCCCTCATAGATACAATATGCATATTTACATGTCACTTCGTGCTCGTAACGACACATTGAAATATTCTACCTGATATACATACCGGGTGTCCAGCCTAAGATGCAACGGTTCATAGCCGATTTATTATTGCTTTTTTTTGGAAAAATGTTTCAAATAAATGTTGGCTGGAATCATATTCTCCACATTTTAAAATTAATTTCAGTAATGGCGAACTTCCGGTTTTACCGGAAGTAGATACTTTATTATTTTAAATGGAACATCCTGTATATTACTGCACTTTTGGATTCCTTGTTAAATTTAAATGACAATACGTTAGGCATACATTGGGGCTCAGTTGTACCGTTTCCGAATTACATGACGTTTTTTCGAAAAAAATTACATTTGCAATGTCTGCGGTGTTTGCAAATATCTCCGGAAATACGAAAGTTAGCAAGATGCGGTTTTCAGTTTTCGCTTAATTATGAAACAGCACACGTCTTTTATTTTAATATTGTTGCGTTTACATTACAGAATTATTAAATAGGGCTCTGTAATTTTCGAACTCTAAAATGATGGATAACTTGATTTTTTTTTTAAATTGAATGGTATAGCAATTTTTACATAAATGGATGTAAAATTTGATTTTCTTTCGATTTTATACGAGTGTCATTGTGTCTATCACCAAAGGTTTTAGAGATATTCGCGATTTTTCAGTTTTTCATGATAGATACGTATTGCGAAGCGCCGGCCAGCTTCCCCTCGCATTTCACCAGGCTTGGGACTAATTAACAAAACAAAATAAGTTTTGTCGTTAGTTTTAATTTTTTGTCGTTAATTTAATCGAATTATTGATAATTAAATAAAGCAATGTGTATATTTTTTAAGTTTTTTACCAATAATTATTAGTTACCGTACCCAAAAAATAGTACGTGTTCTTATTAAGCGTTTTGTATAAATAAATAAACAGGAAAAATTGAAGTGGGTACTTAATTTTTTTTTTAATTTGTAACGTAAGTGTTATTTTTAAACATAAAATAGGAGCTTTAGTTTTAAAAGTCACTGGTCTCAACTGTAAAACAGATATTTCAATTCAAACTGGGTTCAAACCACAATATTAAAGGTTTCCTTTCGATATCAAATAATCTTAGATCTACCTAATTTGCATAATTGCGAAGCGTTTTACAACTGTATACCCCAATAAATCGAACGCGCACCTATGCAAATCGTGAGTAGTTTTGATAGTCACTACGCTGTACATGACGACATTAAATAAGTCGGCCAGTGTACATAGATCTGAATTATCTACGGCTATGTATGACATGGCATCAAGATGCCATGTCTAATTTTAAGTACTGCAAATTAATAAAAATTATTTACAGGAGTGAATTAAATTTCATTTTGAATCTGCACCAATGTCGTTCCAATTTACATATGCAATATGCAAATGATTGTTCTGGTTTTGCTAAAGTTTAATTCAAATTCAGATGCTCGTTCTACCGCGACCGCACAGTTTTCCAATTTTTCTCGTTCTCTTTGCCATTGTATTTTCCAATTACGCTTTTTTCTCCATATATCGGAGACCATTGTAACAACGTTTATGATCGTTAGCTCATGCAGTTCGGTATGAGCGAACAATATTCCATTAAAAAAGAAAGGAAAAAAGATACTGCTAGTTACCCCCTGATGTTGAACTTACCGGGCTGGCACTAACGTTTCGCTTATCGACTTCAGTCTGCTGGAAAAGCGACCGGGGCACCAGAGAAAGGTCGGACTGAATTTTGCAAAAGGCTCTAATTAAATAATTGGACCGTGACCTAACTCCGCTTTAATTAGTTTAATTAACAAAAATAGGGTCGAATTGGTGTTTTGGCGGCGTTCCTCTTCGCTGTGTGTTGTTCGTTGGGCGAGGGCAAATTAGTTTTTGTCCATGGGAAAGTTTCGAGTCTTTTCTCTAAGGAGACGTCCGACCTTTTTTCTTTCCGCTTTTTTTTGACAGGCAAATTTAATTTAGGTTAAGTACAGCGTGTGTTTTGACATTATCCTAAGAATTACTTATGACGCACTAACTAGACCTTTGTAAAATTTAAATTTGCAACGTACAGTGATAGGCATTTATATTATCTGCCTATTCTTAATAAATGATGGTGAATAAAGCTCGTGACGCAATAAAGATGAAAATAGGTTTGCACTCAAAGTGATGCCTATCACGCTCAGTGACTCGCATGATCGATCTAGCGAGACAAAAATCACTTTTAGGAAAAAGTTAAATCTGTTTGAAGTATTTCAATATATATTATATGCTATCTGAAATGTTTATGAGTCTAAACACTTTTAGGTTGTATATATGTATGTAGATAGAAGGGTGATGTTACACTGCGACCTAAAAGGTTTATTGTGTCCCCTATTCTTGTTGCTTTACAGCTGGCCTTCCAATCCTATTCCTTTCAGAAAGTGTAGGATGTCAGAGGACCCCAGTCTAGGTAAGCCTCCCTCTTCAATTTCACATGCTCCCAGGTGCAACGCCCTCGAGTTGCACAGTGCTACACAGTTTGAGAGGAGGTGGATGGGTGTTTCATCCTGTTCCCCACAAAATCTACATTCAGATTCCTTTTCCAATCCAAGCTTACTCAGGTGTCCTTTCACTCTACAGTCGCCTGAAAGTATTCCTGTTAAAATGCGAACATTGTTTTTACTCAGGTTGATGCATTCTATAAACCTCTTCTGGTTATAAGTTCCCAGAAGAATTTTACTTTGAATCATTCCCTGGAGATTTTCCCAGTAACTTTCTTTGCTCCATTTCTGTTTTTAGTTTCTTCAGTATTGTACTGCTACTTAACCCGCAAAAGGGTTCAGGCCCTACAAAAGGCATTCCAGTCCCTTTTTTGCGAGGTTATCTGTTATTTCGTTTCCTTCCACTCCTGTGTGACCCGGAACCCACAGGAGGGTTACTTCATTTCTTTTGCCTAGCTCATTTAATTTCCCTAGGCATTCCCAGAACATCTTGGAACTGATTTCATATGAATTCAGCGCTTTGATGGCTGCTTGACTATCAGACATGATGACAATCTCCTGCTTCCGATAATTTCTATCTATATTGAACTGGACACATCTTTCAATAGCGTGTATTTCCGCCTAAAATATACTTGGATATTTTCCCAAGCTTTCGAAATATGTGGTTCTAGGCCCATATATTCCTATTCCAGTTTCCTCTGCCGTTTTGGAGCC
The DNA here is from genome assembly GCA_004143645.1 of Protaetia brevitarsis. Lineage (NCBI taxonomy): Eukaryota > Metazoa > Arthropoda > Insecta > Coleoptera > Scarabaeidae > Protaetia > Protaetia brevitarsis. Next base: position 46,514 of record RXPK01000319.1, read on the forward strand.
ATCAGTATACCATTTGTAGGTTGCATATAACATGTAGGAATACTTCAAACAGATTGGTTTTTAACGGCAAATATTTGTAGGATGATGTTTTATAGCCTCATTATGGTTCTGCTTATAGAGTATCCAGTGATATATGTAGGTCAAGTCTCTAAGTAACGCAGCATCACACTTGCACCTCAAGGCAATATGCTTATCAACTGCAGGTTGCATTAGACAATCTCAACAGAAATCGACAGAAGACAAAAAGATAGTCAACACGACTTTTTTTGACACTGACGGAGCTTTAAGTAATGCAACCATAAATTCGATTACCGACGCTTTGCGGAGAAAAGACGTAATACTGAAGCTTCTGCAGTGGATAAGAGCCAGCCTGCAAAGAGGCATTTTTACATTCAAAATTGGGGAAGCTACCTTCGAAGCGGAGGCGGGAGGCGGATGCCCGCAGCGCGTAGTGTCATCTCCTTTGCTATGGGCTACCATAGTAGACGACCTACTCTCGAAACTGATCTGTAAGAGCTTTCACTATATCTCACTAATCATTAGAGAACGGTTTCCAATGGTTGTGGTTGAACGCATGCAAGCTGCTCTAAATACGAGGAAGGAAACGAAAGGATTCAGGAAAGTTGAGGATATATCAAAGAGGCGAAATATCTTGGGGTTTGGTTTGATTAAAGACTTATATGGGACCCAAATATGCAGAATACAATCAATAAAGCCATTATCGCCCTCAGCTGGGGCGGGAGATTGTGCGGAAAAATTTGGGGCTTTAGCCTTAACTGCTGGGTCTACCGCATGTAGACTTATGCGTAGTCAAAGATCGATAAGTAAATTGCTAATTGCTACTAGATGAACTTATGAACGAGACACCTCTTATAAGAGTGCGTTGTGATGCTGTGGTTCGGAAATTCAGCCTAGATAGAGAATATCAGGTTATGCCACCAGATAAAAAAAAAAATAAGAGAAGGGCACTACAGCAAGACCTTACCCGAACTAGTATACAGACGGCTCTAGAACGAACTATAGCGTAGGAGCTGGAATATATGCAAAGAAGCCTGAGAAGGCTCTTTTCGTAAGAAGTTACTGCAATTGATCATTGTGTCAGAGAAATGGAAAGTTGGACTGGATTAGGTAAAAGTGCGTTATTCTTTCTGACAGCAGGTCAGCATTTAAAGCTGATTTGGGCATGTGTGGGCGCTCTAAATGAAGTGGACATCTAAAGGAAATTAACCTTGGCTTGAGTTTCCAACTAGTCGCAAGTGAAGGAAAATGAAGCGGCGGACGATCTGGCCAAACGAGGCTCATCAAGGTCATTCTTTGGAGCTATCCCTCCTTTTGGCATTACCAAATCACAAACTAAAAGATCCGTCAATGAACGGATATATAATGAGTTTAGGGAGTGGTGACAAAAGTCACCAGGACAGAGAGGGGCAAGGAGTTTGCTAAAGGTACAGAGGCATGAATTTACTAAAGATCTACTGAATAGAGATACTAAGACTGTCAAAATAGTAGTAACTCTGCTAACTGGTCACTGTAGGCCAAATAGGCATAATATGTATGTAACTATGTATAGCGTAGGCCTGGCAGATGGTTCTACTTGTAGGTTCTGCCAGGAGGAGGAAGAAACACCAGTTCACGTACTGCCAATGCGACGGCCTGGTAAAGACAAGATTTCTAATAGTTACACAATGAAGCCATTTTAAAAAATGATAGGCCTAATTAAGAGGTGGTGGACCATCCCAACCCTAATCTAATCTAATGTAATTCATTGCCATTTGGGAAGCAAATTGGCTTATTTCATAAAATAAGGATCCGTGTTTTGCGTCACGTGACTGAACGCATAGAGTAGAGCACGTGTTCGTTTAACTGCAGGCAGCTAGTACATGCAATTTGTTTTCAACGAGTGTTAGTTGCAATATTATATAATCGAAATACTTTTCAGTGTAGAGATATGTTATTTCTATACTTCATTAACTGTGCTTTTTTCTCGCCTCTTGCACACTCATTCCTCCTTCTCTTATAGTTTTCGTATACAACATCGTATGTTGTCCCAATCATCTGGAAATCGTCCCCGCTCTGTTCTTGGTATTAGTCTTGCTCCCCAATTTTTTCTCATTTGTCTTATTTCTTCCATCCTTTAAATATTCCCACCATCCCTGCTTCTCCTTTATTAAGTTCCAAGATTAACTTTTCTTCAATTTTAATGGTAACTTTTTCTGGTCTTTTATTATAACCATCTCTTTGGTGTTTATCATCATACCATTTATTTGTAGTACCTTGTTCCATATAATATTCACGTCATTCCATAATCCTTCTTCACTTCCTGACATTATCACTATATCATCCGCGAACACATATTCTACTACTTTTGCTGTCTTCCTAATATTTCTATATCCAACTGTCAGTTTTCTCATTTATGGTTGCCATTCTTTAATAACATGATCTAGCAATACATTGAACAGTAGCGGGCATATAACATCTCTTTGTCTTGGTTCATCTAAGGTTTCTAACTTCATATCTCGAAATATTACACAATTATTTATTGTCTTTGTATGGGGACTTAATTGCATTAATTATCTATCGACTTACTTCTTTCTGCTCCAATATTTTTCATATTCTGGCTTTAGGTATTGTGTCACAAGCTTTTTGTTTTGGTTTTTATTGATTCGTTTACGATTTGTTTCAGCCTGAAAATGTTATCCAGCGCACCTCTTCCACATATGAATACACTTTGTGTTTCTTGTAGGTTTGGCTCTATAATTTCCCTTAATTTATTTCTAATATTCATTCATCAAGCTTGCCTGCAATGCCTAGTAGTGTCATTCCCTATAAACTGTGCTATACTAATTTTGACGTTTAACAGTTTAGTTTAAAGATTTATTCTATTATATATTGTATATTCATCTGATGGTAATGATCTCAAGTTCTCTGTATTGTGTAGCTCTGTTACGCAAGATCCTCGTCTGAGCCCTATCCAGGTTCTATAAGTTTTTTTCGTAGATTTTCCTTTTTGGTAAAATCATATTTTCACCATGGGATTCATGTTAGACAAACTTCCAATGTGATTGTCTCCAGTTTTTTGCACTTTCTTCAGTAGGAAGGACTTAAAGATCGGTATGGTTTTAATTTCCCTTAGATCAAGATCAGCAATGGCTAACTGCGTTATTAACTTTAATTGTTTGCTAAGATTTCAGCAGACTCAGTTTAAATAAATTAACTTTACGACTTCAACCAGCAGATATTGTTTCCTTCAAATATGGAAGTTATTTTTAAATTCATCAACAAATATTAGAAAAAACGTCAAAGTAAATAATGTCTAATCTTCTTTGCCAATTCGATTAACTATTAATTTTAATAAAAGGGAAGACCCGATTGTAAATTGCACCAAGTAAAATCTAAAGCACCGCAACTGGTATCGTCCAACCTCATCCCGTATGCAGATAAAAATAATGAAATCGTAGCTACCCTACCGTTCTCAGAGATAGAAGAAGCGAAGAGTATGGGTCCCAACGCACAAAGCCACTGAGACCAGCATTCCGTCAGCGCTGGAACATTATTTTTGCTCGTTTATTCACCGTGGTTAAGCGACATTTAATTATTTGCTTTGACCGCGCGATCGCCGCAACGCTGAGCTAATTACATTCTCAAAACCCATAAAAATACTCGCACGTGCATGAATTAAGAGTTCTACCTCGCCGTCCAAAGTAAATGGGACGCTAGGTGTGTGACTTTATCTCCGGTAATATCCGTGTAATTATGAATTATTCTAGCCTTAATGTTATCGCGTAAATACTTCTGACCCAGCGGTTATTTTAGAAAATATGGAAGAGGATTAGTGTGCTGTTTTCATATCGCGATGAAGCTACAATGGAGCTTGGGTTAATTAAAATGAATTTATCTCAATTTGCAATGTAAACAATGGTGATATTATTATATAAACGGTATTAACTGAAGCCTGTGTTACTGTCCAAAACGTGATTTGTACCGCCGCAATTGAAAATATTTAAATGATTTAATATTTAGTTGTCGTTGCAATGTTACCATATAAAGGCAGTGTAGATTCGTTGAAAGACTTGCACATGTATTTTATCACCCTTGCTATTAATGTTAGGCGAGTTTTTTCTAGCGTTCTAAATAGTAATTCGTTCTTTATTAATTTTAGTATTTATGCAATCTTGCACTTCTATTATCAATCTATTTTTTTTACTACTATACTATTGCAGACTATATGCATATTATCTACATATATGTATAGTGTGACGAATGAATAAATTCAAAATGTCGTTCATCAATATAATGAAAAGAATCGGGCCCAAAATAGATCCATGTGGAGCTCCGATGTGTACAGGCAATAATGGAGACTTTAGCATCTTGTACGGCATCTGAAAGATAGGACTTGAACCAAAGAGCCGTGCACTAACTAAAAATATACACGGATATAAAGAAAAAGTACATTAATTCAATAATTATTTTACCAAAATTCGTCCAATCAATACAAAGTATGGGCGTTTATTATATTAATAAATATTTAGGTTCATCTATACAATGAAGAAAATTGTTGATATAATCAATTTATTATTCACTTGATTATGAATATAATCAACATAAATTATTGCTTTAAAAATCGGTATACATTAGAAGTTTTTGATGCAATAAGGTAAGCTCATATTAGATATAAACTGGATTATAATATTGCTAACCGTGGTACATTGTATGAATTAACTTGTTTATTGCTTATATGAAATTTATACATTCCGTTAATTAATAATAGTACTTATTACTAAAGTTTGCCAAATAATATAAACAGATTTCGAAAATATGCAGTTAGTGTAAGAGGTCCAGGTCTTTTACACTAACAGCACATTTTCGAAATCCGGTTATACTATTTGGTAAACTTTAGTAATAATTAATTCGCTTAGTAATACAACCAAGGCAATACGTAATATTTGAGAAAAGAGAATATTATTTGCAATATTTTTGTTTTGGAATTTTCATTATCAGTTTTGCATATCAGTAAATTTATTACTTATAAATTTTCCCTTTTTTACCATCTAATAAAATTACTAAAATATGTTAAGAGTTTTATATTAAGGTACCTAGTTGTAGCTATAGTAATCTTAAATTACCAACTTTTCCGTCAGAAATCCATTAACTATCTGCTTTTCTAACCGTGATGATGTTCCCGACGATAAATGATAATCGTTTTCTATAAAATACTAAAACACTATATTTGTATTTAGGTTATGCACATGTTTGAAATGTCTGTCTAATGTATCAAGCTCGGCAGAATTGGTGTTACACATAAAACAAAGCATATTACACCTACTTTAACGTTCACACACACGCAAAATGTCAAACATTGGATATCCACTTATAGTTCATTATATATAAAACTAGGTTAGTAATTTGAATATCTAATAATAATTACGTATTTAACAAGTTTTCAAGTGGGATTAAGAAATAAAAGTAAAGGGAGCGTACTAAATACCTTAATTTTGCCTGTAATAACACTAAACACACTACTTTTATGAACGCAAACAGATAAAATACGCCACAGAAAAGATGCATTTATGCCTGGGTAGAAAGGGCTATGTAGAATGTGAATCCGAAGTTCTGAAGAAACAATTTTAGCAATTGCATACGCTGTACCTGCAGAGAAAGTATAAAACATAGTATGTGTTAGAGTGAAATGATTGGAAACAATCAATACCGTTATAAATTCATTTATTAATACAATTAACTCAGTATTAAAAATACACTTCATAGAAATAGTAAAATATTTAATTAAATTAATAACATACTTCTTTAAATTAACAAACCACTTAATAATTTCTTTTCCTAATAGGTAATAAACTTCATTTTGTTAATACCATAAACTTACTTTTTCAACGTGACCGTCAATAAACAAAATTGTTCAATATAATAAAAAAGTTTATTCATACAATATATCTTTTTCTTATTTTAATAAACCCAACTAAATAAACGATATTTATTAATTTTATTTTTCAGTGTAGTTCCGCGAACGCCATAATTCTCCGTTAGCATATTATGATTCACGCAATATGCATCCTCAAACAATTCTATAACAATCTTGCCACATGTAGGTTATTTTTCAAATTAGTCCTGCGAATACATGAACACTTCACAACATCAGAATATTAATATTTTTTATTAAGAAATACAGAAAGAACATATTTATATACAGCGTGTGTCAAAAACTACGCACCAGTAAGTACCACCATTATTATTTATAATATTATGGTTGTTTAGTTTTATTAAATCTAATCCCCTTTTTAAGTTACGACCAAACATTAGGAAAACTGAACAAGCGTTTGTAGTACGGCGGGAAGCGATTCGATAATTAAATAGAAATACTTCTAAAAATTTATTTTTATCGTTTCTTTCATCATTAGCCTTCTTAATAGCATTTTTTGCTTGTTTTACACAGTTTTCCGCTGCACTATTGCTTTACGCATGGTAGGGCGGTGAAAATAAATGTTTGATACCATTTAGTTGTAAATATTTGTCAAATTCACCCGAAGAAAACGGCTGTCCAATGACAATCGCATCGGGTTAACCAAAATGTGAAAACACTGTTCTTAAAAGTTTGATTACCGTTTTAACATTTGTTCATTTACTTTAGTAACTTCTAACCATTTTGAAAATGCATCTACTATTACTAAATATTTGCTATTAAATATAGGGCCCAAGAAGTCCACATGTAAACAGGACCAAGGTCTATAAGTTTGAGGCCATGACCGCAAAATTGTTTTAGGTGGATTATTTTGAAACTTGTAAGTTGCATAACTTTGACAAGTTTAACAATGTCACTATCAATTAACGGCCAATACCAATAAGATCTAGCAATATGTTTACACTTATTAATCCCGAAATGACTTGCATGGATTTCATTCAAAATTTGTTCTCCAAGTTTTGGTGGGACCAGAACTCCAGTCTTACATCCTTGCTCTAAATGCAATTGATGTCGACGCAAAAAATAGGATTTAATTGCATTTGATATATTCTTAATGTGTTCTAGCCAACTTGTAAAGCAATAAGAAAAAACCTTACTCAATACAGGATCTATTTGCAATTTGTTTATGTCTAATCGATAAAGCTTGATTAATATACAAAATGTGACCTATATCTGGTTCTTTATTTCATTCTAGATTAAGAGATAATCGTGATAATGCATCAGCCACACAATTATTCTTGTATTTAATCTCATATTGATAAGCTGCCAAAATTATTGACCACCTCTGTAATCTGGCTGCTGCGAACTGAGGCATACCTTTTCTTTCGCTAAAAATTGCTAAACGCGGTTTGTGATCAGTATACAATAAAATTTTGTGGCAAATAAATATTTATGATTTTTTTTTACGCCGAATATAATTGCTAAAGCTTGCTTATCAATTTGTGAATAGCCTTTACTCTGCTTGATTTAGCGCTCGAGATGCATGAGAAATCAGTCGCAAAATACCATCGGGAAATTTATGAAAAATAACTGCTTCTACAGTCGCATCAATTGCATCACAAGTTAAAACTATTGGCGATTTCCGATCATAGTGAACTAGAACAGTTGATGACGGTAATTCTTTTTTCATCTCATTAAATTGTTTTAAACAATAATCATCAAATACCAAACTAACATTGTCTTTTAATAAGTAATATAGTCTACTTTTGTTAGTTTTATGCTTAGCTGTGGAATGAACTTCCCATAAAAATTAACTATCCTAAAAAAGGTTGTAGTTCTGTTTTATTATTCGGTATTTTCATAACAATGACCTAAATACTGAATATTGAGAAAAACTGCATTTCTTTACATTTATTTTTAAACCATACTCTTGAATTTTATTAAAAACCAATTTTAGCCTCTTCAGATGTTCCGATTCAGTAGAATCCGATATGAGGATATCGTCAATAAAAATAACAACAGCCGATATATTAGTAAAGGTTAGATCCATTATTTTTTGAAAAATACTAGGACTGGACGCTATTACCTCATAAGGCAATCTATTGTACCTAACTAGACCCCTACTATAGACTATACTTCTACTATACTTTTTACTATAGACTATACTTCAATAAATGAAATAATTTTCCCCCACTTGGGTAAATTTGCTTAAGAGCAGGGAAAAATAACATATTTCATGGAATATTACCCCTTATGTTGGTAAAAATACAATATGGACAATGCAAGGGATATGAAATTCTGATTATATATATTATATATATGCATCTGTTATTTGATTGGAACACAAAATTTTTTTTTTAACATTGCATTACATTGTGTCGCTTGATAAAAAATTAAACCCGTTACGAGAATGCATTACATAGCCGTCGACTATACAACGCGCAAGCGTTTGAGGTACGCTGTTTGAATACAAGTGCGGCATCTACACTGATGGTTCAACGCATAAATGTAAATGGTGGTGTTTTCATTTTGTCTTGCAAATAAAGATTGAGGTAAGTTCATTTTCCATTAATTATGTTTGAGATGATTACCATGCACTTAGCTATGACACACACATAAATAATAGACATACACCTGCGTATGGATATCTATAATATGATATACCGGGAACTTAACCTCAATAGCATTTGGCGGTTATTGTTTGCTACAAAGTATGATAACATTTATTTAAAGTTTTCAACGTGCAAGGGACACGCAGGAAATACCGTATCAAACTTTTCAAACTTAAACAACAGAAAGTTTCGTTTTGAAGGAGTCAGTTCTTTTTTTTCCTCTCTTTCATTAAACATTTGGAAATATAAAACGACTAGTGTCTTGCCGTTAATTAGAGGCTATGTTTTCGTTGTTAAGTGATGATACAAGTAAAGTAAGAAGAGACTATTTTGGTTTTACTCCAGGATTTAATGACAAAAGTAAAGTAGGTATTAGGACTTATACATGCAAAGTGCAAGACCGCAGGACGGCAAATTTGAGTTCAATAGTTAATCACAACATTATTTATGTATATACTAGTATTAGCGGGAATCGCCAGATAACAAAACCGGTTAATCGATTTTTAGTAAAATCGGTTTTTAAAAAATCAGTTTTTAAAATCGATTTTCAAAATCAGTTTTCAAACTAAAAACAAAACGTATTACTTTTTTAAAAGTGCTACGTATTTTAAATTCGAAAAACCTATTTAAGGCGCAATAATCTGCTTTTAAAAACCGGTTTTGATTTTGAAAACCGGTTACAATTTTTAAAGATGATTAATCACTGCATCCAAACCCCGGTTTCACACAAAGAGGCTTCGATTCCGCACAATTATCTACATGCAATAATAATTTTTAAATGCTAAATTTATTTAAAAATTTTCAGGATAAATCTAAACTTGAAGAATTGAGGTGAATACACCGTTGATAATATGCTTGAAAGAAGGTATTAATAAAAATATATTATTCATATGTTTTTACATTTATTTTTCTTTCGTTGGAAATGTGAAGTCGCATTCTTTAATGGTAGAAAGACAGTTATTAGACCCAACAGATTCATTTCGTTCTGCATTACAACAAATGATGGCGGCATTTTTTTAAAAAATATACCCTGAACAAAAATAAAAAAGCTCCAAATCCAATCTAAATTGATAAGATTTTTTAATGTATTTTGTAGTCAAAATTTATTTTAGTTACATTCAACTAGATCTTTGTATTATGAATACACCAATTCTTAGTAAACTGTTGGCTTTTCTTATCGACCTTTCTCCCAAAATGTTTACTCTTTAAAATATTGCTTATTGAATTTAAAAAATTTTTGAAATATTGTAACTCTCTGTAATCCAACTAATAATATATCTTTCAGAAATTATTAAAATTAATCTAATATTATAAATGGTATATTTTGAATATTTAAGTGGAGAATCTGCATTAAGTTTCTAAATGACATAAACATGTTATAGATAACTGAAAACTTAATATTTCTGGATGATAAAACAACCTAATAATCAATTATTTCTAATTTCTTTGTTGTTACTCTAATCTATACATCAAAAAAAAAAAAAAAAATGTGGTAAAATTACCCCAAAAATAGATGGCAACTGGGCTACCGCCTATTTTTGGGGTAAATTTACACCTATAGGGGATTTTTCACATACTGGTGGAATATTCCTTGAAGGTGTGGTAAATCTACCTGAAATTATTCCATTCCATTAGGGAATATTACTTTAGAGTTAGAGAAATTTACCCCAAAAATAGGCGGTAGCCCAGTTGCCATCTATTTTTGGGGTAATTATACATTTTTTTAGGGTGTATGGTGCTTACTTTTTGTCGCACGCTGTATAATTTTTCTGTCAATTGATACACAACCTATGTAACTAAATAACTTTGCTGGAATTTGCTAATGCAATAGCATCTGCTTACTTTTTCTTTTTTTTTTTTGGAAAACTTACAAAATTACAATTTCAACGCTAAAGGAACGTTCTACCTCCTTTTTACATCTCACCAGCCGCACCGCTTCAATCACTTTGGCAAAGCTGAACGAAATTCTTATAATTCAATTTCTTTCGGGAGCAGAAATTTTTGCATCTCGCCGTCTCTCTGGGGACGTCTCATTAATATTTATCTCAACAGGAAGTCACGTCGCGAGATGGAGCCACCGCATAACCGGCGCGGACATTACGCAGTACGGACAGTAAAGCAATTACACTTGATTAATCTGAGTTGCGAAAACAGGCGGTCTCGCGGTCGCGTAACGAGTCTGAAACGTCTAGTGCGCGGCTCCGAAGAGCGTTTAGGGGCCCGCGTCGCGGAAGCGTGCATTAAGACGCTTACCGCTCCTTGCGGCGCTTGTTTTCTGTTACCGCGTCGTAGCTAATCTCATTAACGTCTGAGGATACACGGTCTGGAAGATTATTGTACCGGGAATTAATGGGGTTAAAAGCAAAAGTTCCGGTTGCTAGGTTTTTTCCCCGTCTTAACATCATTCTGCGATAGTTAATCTAATTATAAATAGGAATTTACTTTGAGAATGTGTATTCATCGCTAAGGGTATCACAGAGATGGAATTAAATGAATTAAAGGCAGAAAATACGTCAGAGGTTTCAACGAATGGCACGAACAATGAGATTGTATGTTGCACGACCATTCTTTCTTCGAATGTCTGCAAATTACAGAATATACATGGACTATATCATTTCTATTTTGTTTCTCAGTTTTCACTATATGAATACTGTGTATATATTTATAACACGCAGCAATTTGTAATTCTTTCACAAGAATTTTATGAGACTCGCTTTATGACTCTCTGAATAGTTGCACTATTAGGTGCTCTTCTTTAATGTCGATAAATAAGGCTTTCTATTTGCCATAGTAACAAGTATTGATTTTTTAATAAATGTCATTCAAGGCGTGTTTCTTAGTATATTAATATCACAAATCGCAAACAAACTAAATGCGTCAGTATCATTATTTGCCCATTTTTGAGGGTTGTTGAGTATGCTATGGAACTGAGCAATTTAATAAGTCAGTACTAAAGGTCACAATGAAATTTTGTTTTCATGACATACCAAAAGATAGACACAACTTTTCAAACTTGTCAATAAATTTTCTGTAGCTGGTTCATTATGTTTACTCAAAAACTCAAAATTTTACTCTTATGGTTACCTAGCTCGTGTTGTGTAAAAAAAAGTATTGCAATAAACATCCTTGCTTCAACATTTTAGGTTAAGTACGCATTTTTTGTGTATATTTTTTTTTTCTCCAGTTAATCGAATGTTCATTTCTTGCAGTTTAAGTTTTTATTGCCTTGATGTATGATTCTAAACACATTTCTGCAAAAGTTATATGGCATCTGTTTATTTGTACATATTGATGATGAAGACCGATTAAAAAATTAAGGAAATTATTATTAAAATTTGTTAATTATTAAGTAAATTATTATTGTCAATTCAAAAAAACAGAATTTTGAATTTCTCCAATAGTTTCTTTTTTCACAATAGGAAAAATGAAATTCCCCAAAAGAAAATCTTAAACTTAGCAATTACCCAGCATTTCGCGTCAAAATATTTTTTTTTGCAAATACTAAAATGGCGTTGTTATTGTCGCTGAGCACCATTCAATAACAGAAAAGATGATAGAAAATATAATCGAATATAGGGAACAGGATATATCTATTCTAGAATTATCAAATAAATAAAAAATGTTTTAAAAATGAAAGAAAATAAATTATTTTTTAGGATTATAATACACTGGAAAAGAATATTTTTAATAACACAAAAATACAATTACCGTTAACTAACATGAAAAACGTAATACGTAAAATAAAATGCATACAATATTAAACACAAATATCAAACGAATTACTTAAGGCAATGATCGCAGCAAGTTAAATAAGAATTAAACATAAATATGACGTAATACAAAAAAGAAACTGCAGAGATCTGGTTACCCATTCGTTGCATATCGATTTTTTTCTTGCAATAGCTACAAGTAGAGTTGAAATATGCACCGACCATAATACCAAACCTTGGAATGGGAACTTAATGCTCTGCTTGCGCGCCACCAACTTCAACACACAGAACTACAACCAATCTAGCGTTACATTCAGGATTCTTATTTGGGTATATATCAAATATTTCATAACTATAATAGTACAGTTTGTAATGACTATACTGTTACAGTCATGAAATGTTTGATATACAGGGTGTATCAAATAAAAAAGTAAATTTTGCTTGGATGTTAACTACACGACATATAAAGCACAAACCCATCGAAACCGGATTTCAGCATTAAAGAATAAAAAAAAAGTAAAATTTAGAGCCAAAAATTCTTTAGTCCGGGCCTGAAGCAAGGAAACGTCATGTTAAGCACCCGCTAAACGTGGTATTATGTATAAATACATTGCACTCATTTAGTATTATTCTTAATGGTATGCCGTAAGTTTATTTAGCGTCATTCTGAATAAATAAAGGCCCTTGTAAAAATAACAAAACTGAGGCATTTTAAATTTCTTATTTTTATAAAATAAACATTCCTTTTTTGTTAAGAGCATTCTACGTAAGTCTACAAAGTATTATTTTTAATATCCTGATAAGACGTTCGAGTTTCACCGGATACAGTAGTCACAAAAAAACGTAATATTTTTCTTTTGCTTTGTCGAATCGAGAGTTAGTTGTTAATAAACGGTCCACATGAATCTGAGTTATTTCTTTTGGATTTATTTTATCATATACGCAAAATGAATTGAATCGAATTACGCAGAAGTAAATGTAGATACAGAAAATTTGCAAACACGCCTTTTTACTATGATATCGTGCAAAAATGAATCTATACATTCCCGCGCGTTTGCCGATGCATCAAGTTTCGATTTTCTTTATATGAAATCATGACGGTCCTCAAAAGAATCGTTTTTTCGAGACGGGAAGAATTGAAATAAAATGTTCGAAGTGGCTTGCACTCCAAGCGGCGATCCACACAAAACTAACAGCGGTAATGGCTGAATGATAGTGGTATGTGGGGATATACTCAGGACAGCATTTAGGTTGGGCACAGGTGCGGCTCTAGCCTACGGCATTTATAAAATATTTTTCCTCTCGTTAATGCTTACAGATAGACCCCCTGTGCATTAAAACTTTTTGATTGTATATGATTACAGCTGCTACATATTATTATATTTACCTCTATATCTGATACACCGTGTATACACGTATGATAAAATGTGAATATAAATACGACACTGGAATAATATATAAAGATATTTTATTTACAAAAAATATTATTGTATCTAAATAAAGTTATGTACAACGACTTATCTTTCAGAGTATTTTTTTTTTTCAAATGCATTGAGCACAGTCAGACAATGCAAAAGGCGCACTCACCCGTGTGTGAGATTTCCATCCAGTAAAAACCCCCTTTCGGACATGATTCCACTCCGGTATCGTTATGCACATTTCTTCAGGATGGTATCCAGTATTTATCGATCAATCTCTCTTTTTTTTCGTTGTTAAAACAATTTCGACATAGGAGGAAATCCTCTGCCAGGCTCCTCGGTTCTCTAGGGCTTCTCTTTCAGTTTGCCACCTCGAACACTCGAAAAAAGTGTAGTGAGCCTTCTCTAAGTCGTGGTACTGACAACGGGCGCTGTCCACTTTCCCCATTTTAAACAGGTAATCCTGAAAGTACCCGTGCCCGGTCAGGAAATGGGTAAGGTAATAGCCAGGTTCTACATGCTCCCTACTCATTGACAGGTTCCTGATCGATCTCGATGTCCATCTGCCCTTTGTATCGGTGTCTCACCGCTCATGCCAGAAGCGCTTCCTTGGCTGTAATTTTCTTTTCCCACTTGCGCTTCCTCTCCTTGGCCAATAGGTCGATGGGTACTACACCCGCGACCACCAGGACAACCGCCTCAGACATGGTCCTGTATGAGCTGGCGATCTGTAGCGCCTTTCTCCTCTGTATCCCAATCATTTTTTGGCGGTACTTCCTTTTGTCTAGTGCATCTGCCCAAATCTCACATCCATAGAGTAGGATCGATTAGAATACTGAAATAAAAAATTAAAATAAGGCGCCGTCTATCCACGGAAGGTCCAACGTTTGCTATCAGGCGACTGAAGGAAGTCATCTGTGCTTCCAAAACGTCATCCTGCTGCCCAGGTACACCTCAAGGTATCTAACGGCCGTCGACGTCGCAATCTCCTCTGCACCAAACCTCAGAGAGATCTGTAGTGGGATCCTGCACTCAGTCAATATGGCAATTTCAATCTTGTGCATTGCCAAAAGTAATCCATAGTCATGCATTCAGGCGGTAACTCTTCTCATGACCTGGTTCAGTCGTCTCTGAGCATCCTCCATATCTTTTGCGACCACGACCGCCGCAATGTCGTCGGCGTATCCGATTCAGGAAGGATTCCCCCAACATCTCTATTCTCAGAACACTATCGTACGATATATTCCATAGGTTCGGCCCAAAGATTGGCCTCTGTACCGCCTCAGCCGTCACGCGCATCGTACGCCGTCATTCGGTGGTTTCATATCTATGTTTCCCGGTCTTTCAGGTAACTGGCGGAACATCCGCGTCCCGAAACAGTTCTGAAGGGCATCTAGAATTTTATCTCATCTCACGCTATTGAATGCGCTTTTCACGTCTAGAGTGACGACCATCACCAGGCCTCTGGTATGTCGATTCCGTCGTTGCTCAGCCCGGAACGTGTCCACTATCTCCTGGATCGCGGTAACGTGTGAATAACCTTTCCTAAATCCCTTGTCCCTCGAGGAAAGTCCTCCGGCAACCTACACACTGTTCAAGAGTCTTTCCCCGCCGTATCCAGCATACACATAGGCCGATATGCCGATGGTGTGATGGAGTTGCCCTTGTCCTTACTTATAAGGACCAGCCTTTGAATCTTCCACGTCTTTGGGGAACACTCCTTCCTGCAAACATCGGTTGTAGGCGCGCACAAATTTGCAACAATCTTAACCACCACCCCGGGTACACCATCTGGTCCAGGAGCTTTTCTATTCTGTAGGAGGTTCGCAACCCATCGCAGCTCATCCTCACTAAAAGGCCATGCTCACTACCTGGCAATCTTAGGGATTTGTCTTATCCATGGAGACCCTCTCCAGGTGTTTCAGAAAGAGAGTCTCAACGATACCCCACATATGGCTTTCGTTAAACTGGGACTAGCGGATTTATTTCCCAACTTTTTCGTGAGTTCTTCACAGTATTAGGGTAGTTTTATACAGCGCTATTAACGGTTTTTTGACATCCTCTATAGTAACATTATTTTCAATTCCCAATTCTATATCACTCACCTTTGTTCACAATAAATTGTTAATACAATAAAAACAAATAACAAAGTTCTATAATAGTCATAATGAAAATAAAATAACGCACAAAATTCAACTAAAGACGAACTACTAACCACAAATAACAACTATAATATAAGTCTTCAAGCACTTCATTAAGCTTTGTCCACATGTGATGATAACAAAAAAAAAACATTGAAATGGCTTTACTTATCTACTTTAGAACTTGTTCGTTTGGCTTAACGCAGTTTATGCACAGATGGATGAGGTTTTATGAGTTATTTACAAATCAATGCCACTTCGTAAGTTTTCTAAAAGCATACAGCGTTGTCACTTCAGCACAATGAACTAATTTACCACGTGATTACAACAACCAATGGGAGATTGATCGAAATTTTTCTTATTAAAATTCTACCCTCTGTACCAAACACCAGAGGCATTGATTTGGAGCTTTCTGAATTTATTTGTGAATGTTAGTTCTAATGTTTGAAGAAGCACATCTTCAATAATCTAATATTCTAACGCTTGAACATAGATGGCGCTACATCGCGATTTGATTCGCATGGATTTTTTGATGACGTAAAGGTAAAGATCTAAAAATCCAATAATCTGTACCTAGAAGTACAGGAATAGCTCAGTGATTTGATTAAGGGGGCGTTTACAAACCTCTTTCGCGCCAACATAATGGCAGTATAACATGGGTTACTTTGTTCAAGTTATTTTCGCAACATAGGCGGTTTTTCTGGAAAACAAGGGCATTTACATACTCTCCATGAATATGCGGAGCGAAACGATACATTTTCCATTGCATACTTAAAATATATTGTTTAATAACAGAAAGTGAAACATGCATGAATAGGCGATGTAGAAAATTAACAAAAAATTTAAATGTGGAGCTGTAAATGTAGATAAAATTCCATGGCTTGCCTCGGGAATTGTTATAGAAATAAAATAAACATAAGAGTAGCTAATTAAATAATCTAATTATGATAAACAACTTGAAAAACAAAACTGGGATACACAGAAGAGAAGTTTACAGATATCTGCTACAACAGATATTACTTTAGTTTGGCATTCGTAACATAGATGGCACACCAAAAAGTATGCTTTTAATATCATTAATTAGAAATACTTTATGCTTTTATATGTTTCTGTAGCGCAATTCTCTGTCTGAATGTATTCTATTGTAGGAGTTTGTTCGTTTCTTCTTATAAATTATGCAAAGGATATTAGATATTAGAGAAATTACAGTGTAATATATTATTCAATTAAAATAGGAATGGGAGTTTTTTGCAAAAAAATTGCGGGGTTTTATTTTATTTTTTGTAATTTTGCAGTGGAAAAAAAACAATATTATGTTAAAAAAATTATTTTAAAAATCCTACTATTTCGTCTTGAATCTAAAAAAGTAAAATGTGTATTTCACAGTGTAACAGTAAGGACATAATTGTTGGCACCTCTGATGTTTTGTAGACACGCTTTCGTGACCTACAAATACAAAGTGAACTTGGGGGCATCTTCTAGCGATAGGGAAATAAATAATCTTAAGTATTATATTATATGTATAACATAATAGATATTATGTTATTAATGTGATGTTTGCTTTGACGTTGAAATATTTAAAAGAATCATGACTAGTAGTGGAAGTTATAAGCAAATAGCTTTATAAGTTTTTACATAGACATAGAAGTTAAGTGCATAATGTATTATAAATAAAACAAGAAAAAAGTTTTATTCACTGCTTTAATAATTTAATTTGTTTAATTATACCATTTTACTACTTCTAACAAAATTCTTCGTTCAAATCTTTTTAGGTTTCCAATATCCTAATTGATATGTAATACTTGTTGGTACAAAAAAATTATGGAAAAACATTCATTGTTAAAATATATTGGCCTTGTCACATTTGTTTTTTAATAATCTATTAAAGCGTTTAAATTGTAAGTCTTCGGAATGTATTTTCAGAGTATTTGAGCAGTTTTCCATAAATTTGTCTATATAAATATCCTACTGTTTTACATTTCTCTGTCCACTGTAAGAGCACTATAATACAAAATGCATAATGAATATATTTGATATTGAAAACATATGCAGAGAATTTACCACATTTTATTTATCAGAAAGAAAACAAAACTACATCTCGTTTTTTTTTTAGAATCATTGAAGCATGTTTCCACAGAACACTTTTTATTCATTGTAAGAACTTATTTTTGCACACTTTAGAGCAAATAAAAGCAAAACTGTATGCTACGATGAAACAATCTAATGTCTATCCCAATAACTATACACACCACACAGAAATACACACGAAGTAGTTATCTAATAAACAGTATACAAAATTAAAAAGATAAAATAATCTGAATAAAACAAATTTTGTTTATTTATAAAACATAAACAATAACATTACGCCATCTTGAAAAGATTTGTGTGCACAAAATATTCGATACCACGAAAGTCCGTCAACTGTAACTAGTATAATAATAACAATAAAATCACTAGTATCCCTGTATTTCAATTCAAATGCATAAGAGAGAAAGTGAATACGCACGCCGCGATGTATTAGGCAAGCGCCCCAAACGTATAATCATAAATCATAATTGAAGGAATTTCCCAAGAATATGTTTACCAGATGTTTACGGTCGAAACACGCACCATCTCTTTTCAGAACTACCCATCACTTTCTAAATTGTCACTGTAAACTTTTTCTCAACAATAGTAAGCGAATGGTACTAGTAGCGCCATCTCATGTTCAATATATACGATAGAGAGTTGCATTAGAGTGATTTAGTTCGTGTTACGAAAATAGAGGGATGTGTCCGCCCCCTTAAATGCACCTAATAATTTGGGATTTGGCCAACTTTTCTGTATTTTGTCCAATAACACAGCAGCGTTAGGAAAATAATTCTACGCCTTGCAGAATCAAAATCACTTAAAACGAAATATTATTCTGCGAGAAAACTTGGCTTTTATCTTACGCATAAATGAAAAATTCAGATCACATTTTCACCCTAACACTACTAGATTTATTTTGCATCCCGCCTCTCGTATTTCCCGCCCCCGAATTATATTTCCGGATTAATTCCGGCGAGCGATTAATCTTTTCCGGAGCGCATCTCTCCACCTAACGGGAATCAATTACCCCAGATGGGGATCCGTCTTAATTGAGAGCCCGTTCAACCGGTTCTTTACGCAATTAGCAATCGATAATCAGTTAATTTCCGTTCCAGTTGGCGGAACTGCGATGGCACTGAAACTGACCAACATGACCGCACCCGCGGTTGCCGATCCAAGAGAGGACATGGAATTGGACTGCCACTTCGATATGGGCGTCGAGAAACTCTACGCCGTAAAATGGTACAAGGACGATCAGGAGTTCTTCAGGTGAGCATACTTACGCCATTCATGTTTCGGTCGATAATCCGTTTGACACTTGTTTCGAGCGTCAGTCCTCCTCTTTCTCCCGTGTAGAACTACAACCCTGCTAATAAACCGCGGTCTTAACCGAGCTGTTCGTCTAATTACCTTCGCATAATCTCTTGCCGTCGTTGTAGCGAATTTACGTGAGCGACTGGCTGCCTTCGTGCTGACGCCCTGTCTAGGTCGCACGGCGATGTGCCGCTTCATTACCGGGAAGACGACCGCCGCCAGCGACGCAAAATGAGGCGGTGGGAGGAGGTGATCCCTCTGTATCCGTAAATACAAAGCGGGAACGCAAAAGAAAGAAAGATGTCCTAATTAGGTAAATTGCGGTGTTGGTTGGTAACAAGGAGCCTAGCAGAATTTCCCTCGGAAGAATGTTATTTTACTAATTGGTATTATAAAAATGTAGAGGTGTTGAGAGAAAGCCCCCATTTGAAGAAGAAAATGTATTGCAGAGATCAAGAATAAATTTTAACACCTTGGACGGTCAAGTAGGGAAAAATTATATGGCTATACAGCAATTGAGAAGTGAGTTAATAAAACAGCATGATAATAATAGCAATAATATTTATTAAAAAGAGAAGAATGAGAATTAGTGAACAAAAAATTAAATCTAAACGTTTTATAAGTTCCAAGGATCTTACATGTCGTGATAAATTATTAAAAAGCTACACTCTATACCAAGTATGGGCAACCTTTGACATGTTGTGGGCCAAACTTTAGTGTGTAAATACGTTCGCGGGCCGTGTTTAAAAGTAGTGCATTTTAAAGTAGTGTTCATAATTTTTAGCGATAGATATCAGACATGAAATAATACGACAATGTTATATCAAATCATTTACTGTCCTTGTTTTTGAAGTTTCAAATTTAAATCATTCAAATGGCCTGTAAGGTCGACCGGAAATGCTAAGTCACATATCCATTTTGGGTCACTCAATTCAGATAGTGGTTTATCTTTTATTTGCATAAAATCTGCTATCTCATTTCTAAGCTAGTAAAACCGTTTCAGCATTTTTCCTTTGCTTAACCATCTGACTTCACAATAATATGTTACGTCGTCATATTTTATCCAAAAAACTCCTTGAACTGACGATAATTAAGCCCTCGGGATCGAATAAATTTGATGGTTTTTACTACCACATTCATAACATTCTGGAGTCGAATGGACTTAGAATAACAAAAATATAATACAGTAGCCTCGCGACCATATGAATACTACTTTTGAGAAATGATAAAATATGTGAAATGTGATTAGTTCACATAATCGCGAGTCTACTGTAACTCAATCAGCTATCAGTTATTATTAAATGCGCCCATGGAACGACTTTCGTTATGTCCCAGTATTCGCCAAGGACACTGATTATATATAATATACTTAAATAAAATCAATGGCCACGGAGTAAGGGAAAACCATGGCAAAAACCTTACTCTGGGAGGATCTGGGAAGAAGTCCCAGACCTTATTACTGATAGCCGCAAATTATTATTATCCTTCCGAGTGCCGAAAAAGCAGCCTCCACGTCTCCTCAAATTTCGACAGCCTTGCCGTTCTCGCGTAGCTGCTCCCTTTTTCACACATTCAGAAGTTGAACAGGAAGGATGATGACCTAAAAAACAAACAAAACAACAGCAGTACCTATTCTTCTACTTAATAATAACTTAATCCTAATTATTCTAACCAAGAGTAATTAAATAAAGATTTATATTTTAAATATTTGTAGTTTAACACCAATTCCGACCACTAAAGAGCATAAAATATTCATTTATAAGCGTGCTACCCTACTAACTATCTAAATATCATGCCATAGCCTATCTAGTTCTTTAAGCAACATTACTAAAAAATTCCCACCGTTCGATCGACTCATTATCTCTAATATCTGTTTCGCGTCGCGGCCAATTTAACCCCCTAGCTAATGCCCTAACCTCCGTACGCGACCGCCACTCATCAGTGAGTGGACATTCAAATAAGACATGCCCGCTGTATCTACCCCACCACACTCACAAAGCGAATCATTAACCTCCAATTCTACATAAAATGATTTAAAATTACCGTGACCTGTTATTAATTCTACCGCCTGATACGATAAATTAACCCTCATTTCCCTAAAACGTGTAACGCTACCGATAAATTTCCTAGTCCACCTCCCATTTAAGGTATTATCCCACCTACTCTGCCAATCATTTATCAAGTTTATCCCTAAACGCTTTTTTAACTACACTAGCCGAAATTAGCCCAAATCTAATAATCAAGCTATCTCCCCTAGATACCGCCTCTTTCGCTAATTGATCTGCCCTCTCATTACCGATTGTACCTACATGAGCCCTAGTCCAAAAAAGTTTTATACCCCCCTCGCGCAACATATCCCAAATATCTAACAACAAATCGAAGCGCTTCAGAAAAAAAAGGTTATGGTTTTTAAATGAAGAATTTCAAATCAAGTACCAAATTTATGTTAACGCTAGATTACATACCTATTAATTGAGAAAGCTTGAAACTTAACTCAAAATTAAAAAAAAAGTACATTTAAAATTGATAATTAGATCTAAAAAAAAATGTATAAAAAACTTGATTCCTAAAAGCTTGTCTTCTTGAGAACAAAAAATACGCTTTGTTAAACTTGTGTTTTAATATAGTATTCCACCAAATTTAAGCCGCCCCATTGAACAAGACGTTATGATTAACGACCTGGCCTGATCCGAATTTAACAGAGACGTCAAGAAAAATGCGAAATTCGGCAGTGATCGATCGAGAGGCTATGATTTAATTAAAATTCGCCCTAACTAATTATCCTTCCGCACCCGTGATAAACCCGTTTCCCGCGGCACCAGGGACAGTATGACGTAATGAAAATTTAATAACCTGTCAATGACATGCGGGTGTGAGTTCCGAGTACTCCTACCCAGTCGAATCGAGTCGTCCTGCGAACGGGCGCCGAGTTTTTGAAACTGAGTCTCCGGTCCCGTAACTTTAAAACTAATTACTAACTTAAAATTAAAGCAGAAATCATCGCGAATCGATGAGGCAGACCGGCGCGCTCGCAGAGACCGCTGAAACTTTTTAAAAATGTTGTGTGTGTGTGTGTGAAGTACGAAGTGGGCGGTGGTGGACGGGTGAGGTCTTCTAATTACGGAGTTCGCCGTTGCGTTAATATTAATTAGCAACACGTAATTAAGGTTTTTTTTTCTTTTTGCTGCGGTTTTGTCCTATTTTGTTGTAATTGGTTAACGCGTTCGCGCAGATTGCCACATATGTGAGTCGGAAAGTTGAGTTGGTGGCTGTAAAATTTGTGGATATGTTTAGAAATTACTATATCGAGTTCTTTTCCTTAATTACACATATATACAGTTAAGGAAACATGAATGTGGACAGTTCTCTCCCACTTATACAACACAAATTAGAGCTAGTGTACAGGAGTATCAGCCCTCCCACCACAATGGCAGTAAAGAGCAAACATTTTGTGATCGTAGAAATTATAAGCAATAGAATTGTTATTTTAAGATATATCAGGAGAAAATGTTGGTGATTAATTTTTCAACAATAAACTTGATGCTCTTCTAAACAAATCCATTCAGGCAGAAAACCATCAAAAAACCCACATGAATTCTATACTATCAGAGTCTATTGATATTAGCTTATTATTATACACCATTTTGACGTACATATATTGTAAGAGAGGTCGGTTATCTGATGATAATTATAATCGTTAAGAGCCTCTATCAGGGTTCTTTTACATAAACTTGTATTGCATAGTAAACAGTTAAACGTTTGCATTGGTGATTTAATTTTAATGGTTATGAGACGTTGTTACGTTGCGCTGTGGCGTTCGGCAATATTTACCACAAACGATGCAAAAATGTATATGCTGCCAAGGAGTTCGTTGCTGCATAAAAACTGGATGCTTGGTTTTGGCAGAGTTATTACAATTATTAGTTGCTAAATGAATGGAGCGATGTTTGGCTTTTTATATATTGGGATACTTAATTTGAAGATGCAGAATCGCCAGAACTTTTAAATTACAATCAATTTAGATTGATTAAACTATTTGTTGCATTTAATATGAAATTAGAACATTCACAACTTTTTGAAAATTGGTCTAACAAATATTTCTTAGTTTTAAGCGTTTTCCCGAAAATCAAATTTTGCTATTAAGTTGATATTAAACTACTATTGTCAATAAATAATAAATTTCTATTGCTATATAACTTCAATAAACAAATTGTATTAAGTACTAGAAAATTTTTATCTAAATTAAATTGACCAATAAAAGCATAAATATGGAAAACAAAAGAATCCCAATAACCCTTTCAAAGTATAAGTTAATAATAAATACTCGGTTATTCAGAGGTATTTCAAAGCCAAACATCATGCGCTTTATTTACTAAATAAAAGATTTACAATGATACTATGGATTTGCTCCAGCCTAGTACATGCATACATGTAATGCATACGCCTATTTCGAACGGGAGAACTCAATTTAGGGAGGAAGAGGAACCTAAAATATTCCAAGTATTTATTTAACGTTTCGTTTCAATCTTCTCATTATATTAATACGCAAAATGTTGTGTTCAACGATCTCTGCCTCAACCACGAAGTCTATGGTATCTCCGGTAAAACACAAAATGCATTTGAATATGTATTTATCGTCCAAAAGTACTTTATTTACGTATTATCATCTAGGACAGTGGTCGGCAAACCGCGGCTCCCCTAAAAAAAATTAAAAGTTAAGCGAATAGACACAAATGAACCCAGTCGGAATAGTTATGGCCTTTCAACTTGTCTTCAAGTTGAAAGGCCAAGTTGTTGCCAATCTGCCAAGAGAAACCGGCCCTTAATAAAAAATCAAATTTAGAA
Source organism: Protaetia brevitarsis (assembly GCA_004143645.1). NCBI lineage: Eukaryota > Metazoa > Arthropoda > Insecta > Coleoptera > Scarabaeidae > Protaetia > Protaetia brevitarsis. Next base: position 70,535 of record RXPK01000319.1, read on the forward strand.
AGACATTTTGTTACCAAACATGATTGTTTTGCAAGAAAATATCCCGTTGGTAACACCAGAATAAAAGCCGTCGAAGAACTCCAGATAATGACTCAGTTAAGTTCCTGATTACATAATTACCCCATAATTAGTCCACGAACAGCGTAAATATAGCTAGCTTCAGAATTTCGCTTGAAATAGTTAAACGTACTACTGTAGACCGGCGCCCCGGTTTTTCCAAGTTCAGATGTTTTCATGTTTACTCCGATAAGCCTTTGTCAAATTTTCACAGATGTTTTGTTTATTTTTATATAAGATTTAGTTAATGAATTGATTGTATGATTTATTTAGTTAAATGTTCAGTTGTTTTAAATTAATTTCACTCTGTAAAATGTTTAGGGTTCGTTTTTGTAGTTCATGTCCTTTCTAGTAGTTTTCCTCGATGATTTGTGCGTTTATATGTTTACGACTGTTTAACCTTGTGAGGGCTAGTTCCTAGATAGATGCAAGCGTGAGTAGTTGTACCTTTATTTTCATTGCTGCCATTTTGTTCATACTTTTGATTTAAAGATTTGTTTCGTTTAATTTGAATTTATTTCGTCCATCAAGGAACTCATTTAATAACAATTGTTACTAAATTGTGTACATTTAGATATAAGATCATTTATTATTTCGTGCAGGAAGCTAGATTTTTTATTTTTTTCTCTCATTATAATTTTAAAGGGTTCATTTTTTGGTTTTCTAATTTTGCTGATTTGTATTTAATTATTAATCACCTCGGGTTGGGTGAATAGAAGCATTGTGCTTGTATTTAAATTTTTCTTTTGTAAATTTACTTGAATTGTGCACGATAAATTTAGTTTGTTTTAATTTTGAAACCGCGTAGATTTTCGTGAAAAAGAATTATCTTCCTGAACTATTGTACCTTTTTGCCTTGTTATAGGATTTAGCATTGTCCAATGGTAGGTGGTTCAGGGTTTTTTTTCTGCAAAATATTTGTAATTAACTTGGTTTTTTTTTTATAATAAATTCTTGTTTGTGATTTAACGTCATTTTAAATTCTGTTCTTTCATTTTTGATTAACCTTTTTCAATCTTTGGGGTATTTAAGAAAGTCAGATTTCTTTCACCCACATTTTTACTTTTCGTGATTAGATTCATGTTTTAATTTGCGAGGGTATCCCTGAGTTTAATTGTTCGTTTGCGCCCCTTTTAATTTTTATCCGTTGAGCTAGCTAATTTAATTTTTCATTTTTAATTTAATTTTTTTGCATTTTCTTTGGTACATTCAGTACACAGCAGTACGCTGAAATCCTTTCTTTTCGTTGCATAATTCACTAGGAAGCGCTTTGTGCACAATCCTTTCCAAAAGAAACAGTTGACGTTATGAACTTGGTTATTAAAATTGCCAATAGCATTTTAGCTAAGGCCCTCTATCATCGCCAATTTAAAGAATTATTAGATGACATGGGTAATCACTACTCGAATTTAATTATGCACAATAACGTACGATGGCTTTCACGAAGCAGTGTTTTAAAGCGTTTTTCCTCATGTCTGCATGAAACTATTACGTTCATAAATAATAAGGCCATTGATCATCCTGAATTGAAAGAAGATAAATGGCTACAAAAGTTATATTTTATGACTGACGTTACAATAAATCTAAAACTCCAAGAAAAGGGAAATACTGCATTTTTATTACTGGAAAAAGTAGTTTGTTTTGAATTGCTTCTTTTGGCTGAAGATATGGAGATCGGGATACTACTATATTTCCAAACCTTAAAAAATTATCGGGATGGAAACAGTACATCTATTGATACCAGTTACTTCACAAAAACGATCAGTGGAGAAATCAAGGGTGGCTTTGATGCACTATTTGATCAATTCAAAATAAATAAGCTTTTGCGAATCCTCTCACAAAGCGTCAACACTTGTCTAATTTAAGTTGGACACTTCGTTCTTTATTTAGTTTGGTTATGTTGTAGACACGGTGTAAGTGTCAGTTTTTGTAAGTTGCGCCAGGTTAGATTAAACGTAAACTAACTGTCAAAATATATGTCACGCGTCAAATGACTGTTCGTTTTGTGTAAAGGCAGTTACTCCGTCGCCATTGATTTTACGTAAGTATATTATATATAATCAATGTCCTTGGCGAATGCTGGGAGATAACGAAAGTCGTTCCATGGGTGCATTTAATATATAATTTAATATACATATGATTAAATAAATAGATATGGTAAATTAGAATCATAGTTTTCAAGGTTACTCTAATGCGAAAGTACACGCATTGTCAAAATATTGGATTACTCATTCAAGAGACGCTGAATACAGCCCAAATATTATTAAATGTACATCAATTTTCTATAGAATCATTCAGAATACCTTTCATTAGCTTTGATAACAATATTATCAACATTTTCATATATCATAACTTAGATATTTCTTTTTGCAAAACTGATGGAAAAGAAAAATTATAACAATCTTATAAAACATTAAAAGTAGTTTTCAGAAGTAATCATATTCTCTGCCCAGAATAAATTATCCATGATTGGTGCATACGTCATGAAACTTCATCGAAACGTGGCGTATAGCAAAAAGGGCGTCAGAATTCTATGAAAAATCGACCACTGGCCCCCTCTCAGCTTAAAATTTGATAGATATAACTTCGACGAGAGCATCGCATTTGAATTTCATGCGATGCGAGGGTATTTTAATAAAACATCAATATTGGAAAAATACTGAATACTGCTGCTCTCCCCCATTTTAATATAGATTTTCCTTAAGGCCCCTTCGCCCGGATCGAGACGTTCGAAAGTTTCTGGCCTGACCTCTCGGGCGCAGAATCAATAGGACGGTTTGAATATTTAATTCGAAAGTAATGGCTTTCCTCTGCAATGGAAATGAATTCTTTCATTTGTATGTAGATACTTCAATTTGTGAGTGGGACATCCCGCGCCAAAGCTGGGGTCAATAAAAAGAAAGTAATCGCAAAGTGGTTCCTATTTTTTTTCTTTATTTTTTTTTCTATCCCTCACCTCGTGCATCTTTTCGGCGAATTTTATATAAAATGGCGATTTGGTTGCAGATATTTTCAATAATATTTTCTCAAACCGCCTGGAAGGGTTATTAAATTTTTGTTCTGTTGAACTTTTTAAGCAAACACCGATCCTCCGGGTGTACATCCAACGGATTTTATATGAACTGGGATACACGAGGGATAATATTTTCATCCATCGGGAATATTTTTCGCGGACATAGATGGGGATGTATCGTGCTTCCGTTTGATGTAGTATGAATATTTGGTTGCTGATTTTACGCTACAAAGCACTTTATGTGCGCGTGTTGTAAACTTAAAATTACACTACGTAGGTACAAAGGCATGGGCGCCGTTAAAGCAAAATTCAGATCAAAAAATCATTAATAGCATGACTACTTGTGTATTATAGCTTGCGAAAAGTAACTAGACAAAAGTAGATTAGGTACATACTGCTGTGGTTAGATAACCCATTTCACAGAGTGTATTTAAGTTGCATAGTTTGCTTGTTATGGTTGGTTTCTTTGCTTAAACAGCTGTTTTTCGATTTACCGGGAATTTTTTTACAATTTTTAATTTTGTTTTGAATAACTTTAGTTAAAGAGTTTATTGTATCATTTTAATTTATGTAGTGTTAAGATTTTTTTAAATTATTCCATTCATTAATTTGTTTATTGGTCGCTTATGCTGATTTAATGCGGATTCTATTCAATATTGCTGTTGAATTGTTATACGTCTGCGTTGAACGATTTTGAAAGAGATTTTTGTAAGAAAAACAATTGTAGAATTTTGTTAAGGACTTCCTTGTTAGACTATCGACGTGAGTAGACGTATTTTTGTATATCTTTGTTGCCATTTTGCATTTCATTTTGATGTTGTAAATTTCGCATTAATTGTCTTTTTTATTGCCAATCAAGGAATTCTTATCGTAATAATTATTGATATATTGAAGAGTGCACTTTATAAATCAGTATATAATAATAAGATCAATTATTATTTTTTGTTTAGGAAGATATTTTTTAGTTTTTTTTCTCTCATTATATTTTTAAAGACTTAATCTTCTGTTTTCCAATTATGCTGTTTCATTTTTATTTATCTATCACCTTGTTTGGGTGAGTAGAAGCATTGTTCTTGCATTTAGTTTTTTCTTTTTTTGTAAATTTTTAGTAATTGTCCACGCTTAGTTTATTTTAATTTGTGAAACCACGTGGATAGTAATTCAAAGATTGTGTATTTTGGATAATCTTCCTGAAACTTTTGCTTTGTATAGGAAATAGCATTGTCCTATTTTAATTTAAAGTCAAGTGCAGTTTTTATTTTAGGCCAGAACTTTCAGTTCAGGGTTTTTTTTTCTGCACAAGTTGTAATTTAACCCATTTTGAAAAATAAATTTGATTGTAAATTAAAGCCATTGGGTTGAATATTTTGTTCTTTTATTTTATTTTGAAACCTTTACAATTTTTCGGGTAATTAAGAGAGTCTGATTTCTTTCACTCACAATTAACTTTTCGTGGTTAGATTCAAGTTTTAGTTCGCGAGGGTAACTCTGAGGTTAATAGTTCTTTTGCGACCATTAACATTTTATCCGTTGAGCCAGCTAAGTTTATTTTTCTTTTTCATTTCAAAATTCAGTTTTGCATTTTTCGTTTATTTCTATCAGTACACAGCAAACGTAAATATTTAGAATATTTACATTTTGTAAAATCAAATGTTCAAATAAAATACTTAAAATGAATTAATAGCAGAACTCAGGGAGGGGCAACCGTCCCACCTTGCGCATAGCAAACGGCGCCCATGTCAACAAAGGATATTTCGTTTCTCTTTCTAACATTGTAATATTACCAAGAAAAATATTAATATCTCTTAGGAGAAACTCAAAATTTCTTACAATTTGGAAAATTACAGTCATAGATATAGTAATTCTCAAGTGATAAGGAAATAAACAAGACGCGCATGCGTTAACTTAGAATGTTCTGCTTTAAGTAAGACGCAGGTAGAAATGACATGGTATTCGGCCACATGTGGTTCTGTTTTCATGTTATTTTAGAACTATTATACTGATTGTTAGTAGGGGGTATTAATTCATATTGGAAAACATGTTTGTTCTTAATGGTTTAAAATCTGTTACGCACTCTGCTACAATTTCAACGTAGAATATCGGAAACAACTTACATGCACGTTGGAATTAATTCAGCATTGTCTATTAAAAACTCATCCATACATTAAAAAAATTAGGTAATTTTTCTTGGTAAAAATCACATTTTGGATAATTTGCCACATCCAATGGGGGTAAATGTACAAAATGTTTTACGCGAATATTAATAGATAAATATCTGTTTCTTAGAAAAAAAAGTCTTTAATATTGTAACACAGTTGCTTTAAATAAATACTGAGTTAATTTTAAAATAAATGTTCGTTTATTAACATTAAATCTAATCTCATTACAAAGCCATTTTAGTATAGGTGGCAATTATTTGTGAAAAGTAATGTCGTCCAGGTGATGTCCATCATTTAGAATGCATGACTCAAGTCTCTTCGCAAAATTTTTCATCACACGGACTAACATCTCTGCAGGATAGTTGCAACTTCTTGAATGATTGCATTCTTTAGCTCGTTTAAATTTCGTGGTTTGTGGTTGTAGACACGCCTCTTGAGGTACTCCCACAGGAAAAAGTCACATACTGATAAGTGGGGGATCTGGGTGGCCAAAGAACATCGCCAAAACGTGAGATAGTCTGTTCACGAAACATGCGTCGAAGAACTGCCATTGAATTGTTGGCGATGTGGGCTGTAGCACCATCCTGCTGGGACCAAACATCTTGTAAGCGTATTCTTCGTCTTTCAGTTCTGGTTCCGAGAACGTTTCAAGCATACGAGTGTATCGAGTCGAAGTAACAGCGACTGTGGCCTCATTTTCTTCGAAAAAATAAGGTCCAGTAATAATTACTTTTTCAGAGTGTAGAGGACGCTGGTGAATAAACTGTTGATTCTCTTGAGCTCAGTAACGCAGGTTTTGCTTATTCACAGTCCCGTTTAAATTAAAATGAGCTTCATCGCTCATCAATAACTGCACATTTTCATTCAAAATCACTTGCATTCTGTAAGCAAAGCCTTCGCGTAAAGCAAAATCAGTCGCCTTCAATTGTTGCACAATAACCATTTTGTATGAACGGAATTTTATTTTATGCAATATTCATTTAACCGATTCATGACTGATTCTTAACTCACTAGCATGACGTCTAGCTGACCGTCCTGGGTTTCTAAGTACCGCTTCCCTTACCCTTGCAACATTTTCCTGTGTCGTTTCACTGCGTCTCGGGCCTGTATGCTTCTTATCCATTATGTTCCCAGTTAATCTGAAGTGTTGCACCCGTCTGAGGATAGTGTTACGACTCGAAACAGCTCCGTGTCGACCGACATTAAAGTGTAATCGAAATAATCGCTGCACAGCTGTCACAGACTCACGATTTTTAATTAAACTGTCATACACAAACAAACGATGTTGTAAGTCCCACTGCTCCATGATCACTGAAATGGCGTCTTATGTAGAGAAGAAATATCTCAAAACCGTCCGTCTCTCGTGTATTACTCTGTATTACTAAGAAAAAAATCTCAGGAAAACTTAGCATTTCTTACAATTTAGAAAATTACAGTTATAAATAATATCCTTCATTCAAATGAACTATCTTAACGGATAAAAAGATATTTTTTGGATACATGTCAAGTACTTACGATTTTCTTAAAGAAACTATTTATTTTGTAAAAGTTGGTACAGTTACAAATATAGTAGTAGCAGATTCACGTCAAAATTATATTACAAAACTGTAAATCATCGCGTCATGATGTTCTAAATATATAGAGTGAGTTTTTAATCTTGAAACAAAGGAATATCTTTAAAACACTGCCTCAAAAGATCTTAATAAGATTTGGCATAACGTAGGAAGCTGACTGAATGGTGCCGAATTCGATCCCCCACCTCACCCCCCACCCAGAGTGGGAGGGGGGACAACTTTGAAATCTTTGAATAAATGGGAAGAACCCCCATTTTGCATTGTAGATTCGGATTCTACGCCATCAAGTATATAGTTTCTGGTTGAAACTTTTTTTAGATTCGTAACAGATTGCGCTGTAATCGCAAAAAACATGATTGTGAGCGTCTAGAAAGAATACACAAAAATGGGAAGCAAGCAAACATGATTTTGTGTTTTTTTATTTTAACATTAAATAACATTACAAAAACCCATAGATGTAAATCATTTCAATTCTCTCTTGTAATGTTATAGCCTCCATTACTGTTAACAATATTCAACACTAACTAATTTGTATTGAATTAGTAATTAATAATCTAAATGGGATCGGACAATGTGTAAGCATTCACAGCTTGTCAAGTACTGAATAAAGTACGGTTTTGTATCCTTGAATAGCATTCCAATTGCGAATACATAAATGTATCGAATTGAAGGGGCACAGTTTCAAACACATGGCTTTTTGAAATGTTAGTTTATGTTAAAATAAAAAAACACAAAATCATGTTTGCTTGCTTCTCTTTTTTGTGTATTTTGCTAGACGTTCACAATTATGTTTTTTTGTGACTACAGCGCAATCTGTTACGAATGGAAAAAAGTTTCAAACAAAAATTACATACTTGATGGCGTAGAGTCCTAATCTGCAATACAAAATGGGGGTTCCCATTTAAGATTTCAAAGTTGTCCCCCCTCCCACTCTGGGGGGAGGGGGAGCGTGAGGTGTTGGGGAATCGAGTTCGGCATCAATCAGTGAGCCCCCTACATTATAACAAATCTTATTAAGATCTTCTTCTGATTTGATGCACTGTTTTAGAGATATTCCGTTTTCACAAGATAAAAAACTCACCCAGTATAATAGCAAAGTTTTCTTGCCTATAGTAGCAAATACATTAGACATATATTCTACATTTATCAATTCAGAAAATACATGCTTTTAAGGCATTAAAGTCTGTTACGCACTCTGCTAAAATGTCAACATGAAATATCCGAAACAACTTACATGAACGTTGGAATTAATTCAGCATTATCTGTTAAAAACTCATCCATACACTAAAAAAATTAGGTAATTTTTTTGGTAAAAATCATTTTTTCGATAATTTTCGGCATTAAATAGGGGTAAATGTATAAAATGCTTTACATGAATATTAATGGAAAAATGTCTATTTCTTAGAAAAAAGTATTTAATATTGTAATATTACTTAGAAAAAAAACTGAGGAAATTTCAGTGATAAATAATATCTTTTATTCAAATACATTACCATAACAGCAAAAGAACATTTTTTGAATATGTAATATCAAGTACTTAAGATTTTCGTAAAAAAACTATTTATTTTATAAAAGTGGGTACAGTTACAGATAAAGTAGTAGAAGATTTACGTCAAAGTTATATTACAAAATTGTAAATCATCACGTCATGATGTTCCACTGTTCCAAAGTGTCCACTTTCCTCCGTCGTTAATATCCAGCTGCTAGGGAAAAAATAGTTTACTACATTATTTTGTTGTTTCTAATTTCAAAGCCTACCTTACTTATAAGAAACAGAACGGTATGTATGTCTAACAAGTATGCATTTTTATACTTTCATTTCTTGTTCTAGTTATTCATTACTACTAGTTATTGTTTAAATGTGTTTGCTTATTAAATATTCCTATCATTAACTAAAAATACTGGTTATTTATTTCTACTGAGTTTTGTAATTTCGAAACCTACATAAATACCTTCGATGCGTGCAATAACATTGTAAGGGCTTAGATGTTTAGTGTTATCAGTTTTGGACTACCGATTTCACTTTAACGCAGAAAACAAAAAAAAATATGATAATTTTCAATAAAAGTAATGTTTGCTAATCGGTTTAGAGAGAAAATGTTTGTAAAATTTTATGCTACTAGATACAGTCCCTTGCAACAACAATTGTCACACTGAAATCGTACTTTTCCGTTTTCGCTATGTTAATTATGCAAAAATTGACAAAACTGTTTGAGTATCACCCAAATTTGCAAATAGTACCGCAGTTGAGCTGCTAAAAGCGAAAAAAAATATATAAATAAATACGTAATTCAATGAAACAAAATTTGGAAAAATTGTGATTTTTATTTTTTTTAAAATATGTTTACAAAAATTTGCATGTGGCCTCAGAATTGAATTCTAAGCAACTTTTTCAAATAACTTTTTTGGATATCATGTCATATAACCTCACTTTTTGCAGATCGACGGTATATTTTTTAAATTTACCGCCGTACTAGCGGCCACGTGACGTGTGTCAAAATAAATTTTGGGGTTTCTAGACATGCACAACCTATTCCCCCAAAAAAGTTTTAGTATATTTCTTAATGATAAAAAAAATTCCCATATGTTGCAATATTTATGCCGGTCACTGTATAATAATAATATTTCTTGGAGTGACACGCAATATCAATTGGCGAGCCAACATAATTAATCCATATTTCTGTTGAATTTAAAATTGTTCTTCACTCAATATGATCATTAACTGTGCCTGTACGAATGTAGAAAAACAGCAATTAAATTAAAATGCTTTATTATCGTTTAATTCTCCTTTATTTATCCTACTTCTTCTGTTTCTCCTTTTTCTTTTTCTCTATCTTATCATAACGGTAATTTTCGCTCACTGAAATATACCACGTTTACAAAACTCCGAGGGAATCTATTAAATTATAAGCTAGCGCATACGGAACTGCATACAGCACGCGAAACTGTTCGCCAGTATTTCCGGCACTGCAAACAAAAAGCTATAATTAAATTTGCACTTTAATTAACTCATTCCGTCGCTGATGTCTCAATTAAATATTCGCATTCGGAGTCTGTCTATCTGTTGATTCGTTAAGTTAAGGCTGCACCGGCTGTAAACGTAACAAGGGCGTTAAGACGTTCAGTTGTGATAGGACGTTAAGCGTTGCGCTACATTGTAAATTATACGGGGGCCGGCTGTTTGTATATTTGAGCGATACGAACGTCAGGGCTGACAGAAGCCGAATACACTCGAATAATTTCGTCTTTAGAAGCGGAAAGCATTTATGTGAATAATACTATGTATACTTGGAATTATATATAAAAATATATGTCTCTCAAACGTGCTTTACCATTCTTGCAAAGTACAGCTCCTCCCACAAAAAGGTTAACAATCTGAATCGCGATTTTGATAATATATTCTCAGGTTGAACTATAGGTACACCAGCGACACTTTCTAATTGTACGACCTACAGCATAAAATAGAGCCTATATGTTTAGCATGGATAGTAGACGGATCTATGCATTCATTGCCGTCTTCGAAATATATAAACACAGATGTGCGGTCTCTGTGTTTTAAATGTAAAGAAGAAGGCAGTAAGTAAACATAGAAAAACATTGAAATTATAAAATAGAGGCAAATAAATACATCAAAGGCGCATACTAATGTTTGCCGACTTACATCGTTTAGCACAATTCGAAGTTTTTCAGTTGCTTACCTTAAATATAATGTTGTATACGAACAGATGTTGTTTTCTTTACACATCCCTACAGCTTTACTAAATATGTTTGTGTTTTAATCTAATTGATTCATAATGATTGTTTTCATATCTATTTTTAAAACGCCGGGGCTTCGTTTTTCTATATTAACATAATGAAAATTAATATATATATACGGTAACCGGCATAAATATTGCAACATATGGGATTTTTTTATTATTATTAAAATATTAATAACTTTTTTTGGGGATAGGTTGTGCATGTTTAGGAATCTTAAAATTTATTTTGACATACGTCAGGTGACCACTAGTATGGCGGTAAATTTAAAAAATATGTTATAAATTTACAAAAAGTGAGATCAAATGACATGATATCCAAAAAAGTTATTTGAAAAAGTTGCTTGGAATTCAATTCTGAGGCTGTGTGCAAATTTGTGTGAAGATATTTGAAAAAAAAACGAAAATCACAGTTTTTTCCAAATATTGTATAATTGAATTACATATTTCCATTTTTCTCGTTTTTAGCAGCTCAACAGCAGTAATATTTCTAAATCTGGTTGATACTCAAACAATTTTATCAATTTTTGCATAATTAACAGAGCGAAAACTGAAAAGTACGTTTTCCGTACGACAATTGTTGTTTACGAGGGACTGTATATAGTACTAATAAATGAAAGTTCACAAACATTTGCATTCTAAACTGCTTAGCAAACGTGATCTTTATTGAAAATCATAATACCTTTTTTTTTGTTTGTAACACTACATGCTCCCACCGAAGGTATTAACGTAAATTTTAAAATTAGAGAACAAGGAATAATAAACAGTAGGTAAAACAAAAATAGTTGTAATTATTCATTTACTAGAAAATTAAAATAGTTTACCACATTATTTTGTCGATTTTAATTTCAAAGCTTACGCTTACTTATAGGAAACAGAACGATATATATGCCTGACAAGGTGTTCATTACTATTAGTTATTGTTTAAATGTTTTTGCTTAATAAGTATTCATATCATCAGCTAAGAGTATCTTATTATTAATCATTTACTTTTGAGTTTCATAGACATTAAACTATTTTTATGTTACCTACTGTTTATTCTTCCTTGTTCTCTAATTTGCAGTGAACATCTTTAGCGGCGAGGTGGAAGTTTCCTTCGTGATGGCTCGTCGTTTAGTGACGTTTAGTTATCTTTACAAAAATTTGCATACCGCCTCAGAATCCTAAACAACTTTTTCAAATAACTTTTTTCGATTATCATGTCATCTAACCTGACTTTTTGGAGATTCACAGCATAGTTTTCATATTTACCGTCATACTAGTGGTCACGTGACGTGTGTCAAAATAGATTTTGGGGTTTCTAGACATGGACATACTACCAGCAAAATGTTTATTATTTTAATAATAAAAAAAATCCCGCATTTATAATATTTTACCCACACTGTTCGATTTACGACTAATTCAAATTTTGTATTTCTTTTGAAAAATATTGTGAGACTTTTCAGGTAAATCTTGGAACTAGGGAATTTATAATCGAAATATTATTTTATCTTGTTATTATAATATTAATAAATACACTATTACTATAACCACTAAAAAATATTTCTGACGAGCGTAAAACACTCGTTTTAATATCTGATATAAAAATCGTGGGTTTTGAATGCATCCTCGCTATATCTCTTTTCATTATTTTAATGTCAAAGGAGGAAGCCGGAGCGAATTAAGAAATTGATATGAAATCGTCAGAATATCAATTAGATTAAAAAATATAAGCATAACGAAGATATGCTTTACTGATTTCAGATAATTGGATACCTAAATATTTTCATGCGATCCATTTGATACGTTCATTATTATTTGCATCACGTATGAAAAAAGTAGTAAACCCAGTGATATTGCTATTTATTGTATAATTAACATGCCTTTGGTCTAGTTCCCAGTCGTAGTTCAACTGTAAAATGAAAATACCTTTTAAAATCATTTAATAAGAGTACAGTTATTGGAAATACTTCAAACATCAATAAATTTATTTCTACCCAAAGATAACAAATACATAATAGATGTATTCGACTTCGGACATTAATAAATTCAGCCTAAGCTTTTTTAAAATAACAGACAGCACATCTGTGTTTACACATTTCGAAGCGGCCGGTTAATGCATAAGTCTGTCTACTATCCACGCTAAACATGTAGGCTCTATTTTACCGTGTAGGTCGTACAATTAGAAAGTGTCGCTGGTGTACATACAACTGTGTTTATTGCAGGTAATTTTATTTATGCCAGCCGAAGAGTAGCCCACATACGTAATGTTTACTCGTGTTTGATAAATCATATTTTACGTCCGCTATTCATTCGGTAAATTGTCTACGAGAGTTGTTTTGACGACCTTGATTTATTATTATTAGTTTTCAAATAAGGGTAGTCATTGAGTTTAAGGCGCAACAAGTTTGCGGCAAAAACCACAAAGGGAAGCATTTGTGTTTATCCGATATCTCATATTGACTGTGTATATGCGAAATAAGGTATTCTAATAAATCAATAGAAATATTCAGAAACAGAAAATCTATTTCACCAAGGAATACATGAAAATATTATTCAACGCGTGCTTGTTTATCTCTTAGTAACAAAAACCAAATTGTAAAAACAAGAAATCTTGTGTCATATAAATACACAACGAATCATACATAACATCTGTTTACACCGATAAGCCGCAGTCGTAGTAAAAGCAATAGACCATCCTAAATGCGCTCGCCACATACATTTTCGCGTAGGTCGTTAACTTTTTTTTTGGTAGGAGCTGTACTCATCGAACGCGTAGTAAACAAAATAACTCTGTGTTATTTCCAAACATTTTACAATAATATTGCATAAACACATAACTATAATGGAACAGCGTTAACTAAATATGCAATTTATGATATTTATAAATTTAATTTCAATGAAACAAAAATATTAAACAATGAAACATAATTACCATAAAAGATTATTATTATAAATGTTGACAATCGGTTTGTAAGTAGTGAATTTATATTATTGAGTTGTATTGTTTCTAAATAACCAGAAGTAATTTAATATTTATAGTATTTTCTGAGCATGCATTTTCCTATCAGAATCTGCGTGAGTATGTGATTCTGGACGCGAAAAACAGGCAATTTTTGACAAGCCAAAAATGAACTCAGAGAATTATTTCGATCCACCAGCCAGAGACTAATTTATAAATACAGATTAGCACAAGGTACTAGAATACTGAAATGGCTGCCATAACGTAATAGGTAAAGAAATGTGAGATTAAATACAAAAAGCCAAGAAACTGCAGTGTTTCCAGAAGTGGGTCCCACAAAAAAAATATGCGGTTTTGGATGATACCAACAACAATTTTGTGGAATTAGAACCATTTCACTTTGTATGCTTTCGGTAGCTATCTGATAACGGAGTTATTTGAAGTCCGATGAAAAACTGTATGGGCGAATTCTGACTCCGAGTAGTGTAGACGTATATATGAAGACGAACGAGTGTTATATTGCAATCGAATAAGTTTTGAGCAGACATCTATTTGAAAGTTAACTTAGGCGCCTTTGTCACACGATACATGATATATAATAGGCGCCGAAGCGTTAGAAATGAATTTCGCAGCGTCGTCAAGTAACTACGGAAGAACAAATTTAGCGCTGGTGCGATAAAGGAAATTAAAGCTCCCAGTTTTTGAAGTTAGATCGTCCTACCTGCAATATTCCCTAACTTGAGAAAACAAACTGCATGCGCTACCTTATACCTAAGCTATGCTTCTACACGATTGAGAGCATAGAAACAAGAAGCTCGATTTAATATTATGACTTATTCTTTGAAATGCAGAAGAATAATAGCGGAAGAAAGCGATATTTATTGTCATTAACGTGATACAGACATTGACTAACAAAGTAACAGGCGAGAAAATGAAGTTGCTCAAGCAAGAGATAATGATATTTACAGAGAAGACGCGGCTATAGATACGCATGTGAAAAATGCTGAAATCTTCGACAACATACCTAAGGGCAGAAATTCGCAATTCTGCCCAGAATTAGTTAAAAATTGATTGAGCTGCTTCAGATTTTATAGAACATTGAATTAAAAACAAATTCTTCCTTTTGGTCAAAATCGACTCATGCCAGAGCTAGTTTGTTAGAAAGTAAGCCAACCTAATCCAACGTTCATAAATAAACCAAACAAATCAGAGCCAAATTAATGTGTTTTTATTTTTTTTAAATTTATGCTAAATTACGGCAAATTTTAATACCTCGTTATCCTTTACCAAATCGTGATAAAGACATCTGGGGCTCCTTACTTCTCCCATTCGACTCAATAAATCCTGAAAATACCCATGACAAGCACTTCGTCAGTGCATCTGTCCAGATTTCGCAATTATTTAATAGCTAAGACTCATTATGTTATAGTTCGTTTCCACTATGCTTACGTTTATAGTTATCGTTGTTCTTACTTAAACGCATCAAGTTTCATTTAAATCGGTGAAGGGAACACTTCCTAGTGTTCCCTTGTAAATGAGGAGAGACTAATCTCCAGCTTTTATTTTGCGAAACTGCCGGAGCTTATACCGTCCTCACCAGTTTATCTTGTCTGGTTTAAGCAATTTAATCACTCTACCGACTCTAAGAAGTTATTCATCATGTAACATCCTGAAACGTGATTCTGTCAGAACCTTTAAAGTTCCCTTCCCGAGTTTGTAAATGTGCCATTGTTTGCTTTGGCGTAATTAGAGCTCATACCAAATTTCTTGAGAGTAGTTTGTAGATTCTTGCTGTATAAGATGTATTTATCAATCTCTGACAGAACTACCTGCATGATTCTCTCTTTTAATTCCTGTAAGATATTCAGTTAGAGTTTGTTTTACCCGATTGAAGAAAGCTTGGACTTCTCTTCTTCGAACGCTGAGATTGTAATCCTACTAAGGTATGTCTCTCCAGGCGTAGGCATAGGCCATATTGCATTGTGCAACTGAAATCAATCCGAAGGCTTATGGAAATAAGCGAATCTATATTGCGGCAGACAACCAGACGATACTGAAAGCTCTATGGAACTCCCATATTAAATCTAGACTGGTTTGGGAATGTATTCGAGAACTGAATAGCTTGAGAGACCGCAATAAATTCACATTGCTGTGAGTGCCCGAACATTCAGCAATCGAAGGAAACGAAAAAGCCGATGAGTTAGTAAGAAGAGATCATCTATGTCATATACATGGCCATAGCCTGTTCTAAGTGTGTCGAGCAGATAAGAAGCACGAAAGCAGATAAGAATTTGGGCCAAAGAGAAACACACTGAACACTGGAATAATAAACCAGGCAAATTCGTGTACGATCCTTATTAAAAGACCATCAAAAAAGAAGGCTGAACAACTACTGCAGCTCAGTAAGAATCATCTTCGCATCGTAAAAGGTCTCCTAACAAACACTGTACACTCTAAGGACACCTACAGAAACTTGAGATTAACACTGGAGATATCAACTACAGCACTGTAATGAGAGGACAGAGAAGGCTTGTTCTGTAAATGCGAGACTCTGGGCGCATGAAAACAGATAATTTTTAGTAAGGCAAAAATGAACCCAAAGGATTACGTCTATGAACCAGCCAGAGATGTGTATAGATTAGTGCAGAGTGCTAAAATTCTGGAATGACTGGTATCATTTAATGGGTAACAGAAATGGGAGACTAAATATTTAAAGCCAAGAGGCTGCAGTGTTTACGGAGGCTCCCACAAAAAAAGACTGTCTCTGTTCATTTTTAGCTTTAGTGGACAATTTATGTTGTATGCTAAAGTTAAGGCATTATGGATATTGGTTAATATTACCAACCTTAATCAAGCTTTATTCCAGCTTTTCTTGCGTGTCTAAAGGCAGAGGCATTTGGTCTGCAACAATCCAATCACCATATGACCAGTCTTTCTCTCCTTTTTTTTGAGAAAGTTGTCAATTCACTCAGGTATTTGTTTCATTACGGGTTGTTGTTTATCTTCATCTTATATGTGCCACCATTTCTTCGCCACCATTTTGTTTAATGCTAACTTTCTCACTCCTTATCTTCAAACAATACAATTGCAAAATTTTCCAAAATATTTATTTATTTCAACGCATATCACGCCAATCAAGGCATACAACCAACTACACCCGCAATTCTAATTAACATTCCAAACAGAAATACCCGCCACTTCCATCCAACAAATAATAATTCCGACGCCTAGATAGTTTCGATTCACGTCGCTAATAATGATTTAGTAATATTAGTACGGAGAGTCGGCTCTACGTATAAGCCTGAGAAGCTAGTTAATTAAACTGCCGGAAATGAAGCGAAACCCATCCGACGTTTCTCCTCGACGAATAACTGCGGAATCCTTGCAACGTACCAACCTATTAGTGCTAGAACTGCAACTACGTAGCTTGACTAGCTTTTATTACATCTTGAGGTATTCATTTCTATTAATTTCCGTTCGTTTCGTTTATTAAGTTCAGGAAAAGTAATGCAAAGAATGCTTAGCAATCTAACGGTGCCGTCTCTGAACCATCTTGTCACCAAAGTAGGGCCACCGAACATACGGAGTAATAAAAACTCGTAATATGCACGAATTATAATAGGTTATGTTAAATATCTTAAATAGTAAACCACAAATTAATTACTGCTGCTCGATCAAGCATGCAAAATGGTACGAGCTATGGTTAATTGATTTTAAACATTAAACTTTAGCACAAAGCAAAGAAAATGACAACGAAACTAAAAAGAAGTCTCAGATATTGTTACTGATAGCCGGCAAATTATTATTATCCTTCTGAGTGCTGAAGAAGCAGCCTCCACGGTTCCCTAATTCCGGCAGCCGTGCCTTTACGTAGCTGTTCCTTTTTTCACACATTATGAATTGGAAGTTGAAACAGGAAAGGAGTGATGACCTAAAAACAAACAAAACAACAGCAGCGCCTATTCTAATACTTAGTAATA
This sequence comes from Protaetia brevitarsis, assembly GCA_004143645.1. Classification (NCBI taxonomy): domain Eukaryota; kingdom Metazoa; phylum Arthropoda; class Insecta; order Coleoptera; family Scarabaeidae; genus Protaetia; species Protaetia brevitarsis. The sequence goes on from RXPK01000319.1 coordinate 88,014, forward strand.
ACTTAATCCTAATTATTCTAATCAATAGTAATTAAATTAAAAAATATATAAAACAAAAAAGATCTATATTTTAAATATTTATTTATATACTTTAACCATGCTAAAACCATAATTTAACAACAATTCCGACCACTAAAGAGCATAAAATATTCATTCATAAATACGTACTACCCTAGTAACTATCTAAATATCATACCGTAGTTCTTTAGCAGCATTACTAAAAACTTCCCACAATTCAACCGACTCATTATCTCTAATATCTGTTCTGCTTCGCGGCCAAGTTAACCCCTTAGCTAATGTCCTAACTATCGTACGTAATCGCTACCCACCAATGAGGCGACATTCAAATAAGACATACTCCGCTGTATCTATCCCACCACATTCACAATTCGAATCATTAACCCTCCCAATTCCACATAAATATGATTTAAAATTACCGCGACCTATTATTAATTCTATCGGCTGATACGAGAAATTAACCTTTATTTTCCTAAAACGTGTAAAAATATCAATAAATTTCCTAGTCCACCTTCTATTTAAAGTAATAAATATCCCACCTACTCTGCCAAACATTATCAAGTTTATCCCTAAACGTCTTTTTTAACTGCGCTAGCCGAAATTAGCCCAAATCTAATAATCGCGCTATCTCCTTTCGCTAATTGACCCGTCCTCTCATTACCGATTGTACCTACGTGAACCCTAGTCCTAAAAAGTTTTATACTCCCCTCACGCAACATATCCCAAGTATCTAATAACAAATTAGTCGGATTTCTTAAATTCCCTAACGCCTCCAATGCAGATGAGCTGTTTGTTATAATTCTCACGTCCCGTATAAATTCCCATTCGCGCCTAATATAAACTACTGCCTGATTTATTGCCTACTAATTCTGCCTGAAAACTATTACAATGATCCCCTAGTTTAAACCTTTGATTATGTACTTCAATACCCCTGTTGTAACCAACAAAATCCGCTCCTGTACCGCCTTCGAGCGATCTACAAAAAATTTCTAAACCCTCTCCGAAAGTAAATTTATAATAAATAATACTTTTTAATTCCGCGGGATAAATTCGGCCCCCTATATCTAGTCGCCTTTCTAAATCTCCCGGTTCTAATCCGATTCCCGTTACCGTAATTAAATCCTCAAACCCTATTTTATTTGCGTCCCTACGAAATTTAAGTTCCCTCAAACGTAAATCTACTGATAATATATCCGAAATAACGCACGCCGCGTCTGCCGAAATAGATGAGTACGCGTTCACGGCCCTAACATTGCCGGTTCAATAGCGCCCTTGTAAGTAGTACCCGCCGCGTTACCGTTTAAACCCCAAGTGACCCTAACCGATGCTCTAATTTTATTACTCATTTCTATTTCTATTTTTATAAAGTTTAATGCGGTATTATTTCTAACAAAATATTCCTTAACTCAGCCACAGACTACCAGATCGGCAACTTAATACTAAAAAATTCTCCGAAAAGAACATATATCTATCCTTGTCACAGATAACAAAGGCAAGCATACGTGGCAGCACCAGGAGCTATTCAGAAATCTGGCGGGCAATTTTAAAATAGTGCGCGTATAATAATATATGTAAGATTACGATAAATTTAGTTCCAAATTTAATGAAACCTACAAAGTTATGACATATTAGCATTTTTATTACACTTGTCCATAACTTTGTTAGGTTGCATCAAATTGAGAACTACATTTATCATAATCTTATAACTTATTATAAAGAAAAAATGTATTTAAAGTGTTGATGATAATTTGTAACTGACATATGAGGGTAATATAAATTTAGTTGTTAGATTAGAAAATTTATGAAACATTACAAAAATCATATTACAAAGCATCAACAGTATTTACATCTCATCCACCAATGGAGAATAAAGTATTCAATGAAAAAGCACATTTGAAAAAAAAAATTTTATTATGTGTAAGTGCAATTTATTATATTATTACCGATGAACTGCCGGTGGATATCACACGAAATCCAAGAAAAATTCATATTTTTTAATAAATTTGTGGTTTTTTTTTTTCAATGTCAATCCTGGAAGATTGTGCGAGCAACATATTTTCTAACTGAGTGATACAATGGCCGACTGATATCACCAAGTTTTCAGATGGATGAATCAGTTTTGGTTTTCTGCCAACATCTTTAAAATCTATAAACTGATTACAAGGCAACTCTGACTCAGTTGTCAGAACTGCATGGCAAGTACCACATTTTACATCTTTTAAAATTCTACCAGCTATATAACCACTAACGTAGGCCACTGAAAATGTTTCTGTTGTTCCTAAGGAAACTGCTGTGGTTATATCATCAGTAAGTTTATCGGTACTGGCTCTCGACGCCTCCTCATCAAATTCAGGCACAAGTATGTCAGTCTCAGTTGTTTCTTCTACATCTACATGCAAAAATGGTCGCAAGTCCGATAAAAATTCAGCCTCGTCCTCTTCACAATTAGTGCTCCGCAATCCGCTATTTGTTAGCCCCTTTATAATTTGCGTTTTTAGGCTGTAAATAAATTGTGGGACGGTCGGATTGTCATTGCATCTACATCCTGATTGTATTGCGCCGAACAAGTTTTCCAGACTATCTTGATTTAACGATCTTGGACGAAGATAAATGAAATGCTCACATTTTGCGTTGCGCCAAATTGCTTGAATCGCTTTTATAGAAGTCAACCAACCCACCTGAGAAGGAGGTTTGTTTCTTATTATATTTCCCGATTTCTAAATCCTACGGAAATTCCATTGCGCTACCGTATTATAAACTTTTCGCCAATATTCCAAATGTGGTGTTTCATCTGTCATCCAACATCGAAGCTCCTTGCCATCAGAAGCTATTCTGCTATTGCCATTAAAGCTATCAAATAGCTCATCAACTTGATGGACGAAAGTTGCTGTTGCAATGGCTCTTTGGGGTAAAACACCTAAAACAAAAAAAAATACTGTGAGCTTATCTCAAGCAACAACACTTTCTTTGTTCATACCTCTACTTATTAAAACAAATTGTAAATTTGTTAAATTAAAAAAGTAGCAAAACTGCTATTCTTAAAATACACCAATAAACGCAAGAATAAAATAAGACCTTACATGAAATGGCATCTGAAATGGCATATTTGACACTTGGATCTATTTACCAATAAACGAATACGGTCACGCATGCGCAGCAGTCAAACAGGCAGAGCCTCCTATACGATGACTTGAGCAAAGTGCGACAAAGAAAAATAGATTTGCTTTTACAAGTATACGACAGAAACAACAAATACGGATAAATTTTTAAGGCTTGTTACCGGTCTGCTAGTCTGTGACTCAACTCTTTCATTTTGTAATTGAGATTGTTATTAACGATTTCTAGTTTATCTTGACACCGAGATATTTTCAGTTTATTCTGTCTCCCCTCTTACTTCAAAAAATTGGGAATAGTTATTTTGTGATATCCTGTATGTAGTTATAGAATTCTATAAGTTTATGTATCAAAGATGTGTTTTGAGAAAAACAATTTTTGTAAACAGAATGTAAAAAAAAAAATTCATATAAAAATTACTTTAGCAATGCAAGAATTAATACCCCCAAAATCACTGAAATATTGCTAAAAATTTCCAACGTTGCCAAACTCACGTTATTTGATGGGTACAAATTGTAAGAAAATAACTTTTTTAGGTAGGTTATTCTATTACAATTATTTTTTGATATTTCAATAATACACAACCTTCATATCCACTTTTCGCGAAGCCATTTTCATTTAATTCCACACTCGCGTACTCCTACATGACGCCAGCCGCATCACTACCCCTGTTCTCTCTTTATAAATAAATTAAAATTAATGCTGTCCCGATGAAAGGGAAACAAAGTAACGCGGAAGATATAATCCCCTCGCAAAATAAATAACCCACTCTTACACATTACGTTGGGTTCGCGAACTCCGATGTAGCGACGACCTGCCCCGCCTCTTTGTACATTGTTAAGCGATTCAAATGACAACTGGCATAACGGAATCCATTTAGAAGATTAATGTAACATTAATAACGGAAGGGAGAGTTGCTCCTGCAACAATGGGCTGCCCGCGGTGCGCCTGTCCGCGTTTCCTGCTCTGCTAAAGTGGATTTTTCGAAATTGAGCGTGCGAGGGTACAATTTCTTGTCACCAGGGAGTAACTGGCAGAAAAAAACTTTACTCTGTTTTTTTTTTGGGTGTGTTACTTTGTTTTAAAAAAGGATTGGTATCGATTGATGCGTATTGTTTTCTGAATAATTGACATAAATCATATGTCAGTTTGATGAAGATGAAGAGCAGGAAGAGTGGCATTGGCAACTAAGAAATAAAACTAAGAAGCTGCAAGAGAAGACACTGAATAAGTATTAGTAAGGCATTTTTATATATTGTACAAGTCACCTGACATGAAGTCTCCTTAAACACTGCAGCCTCTTGGCTTTTTGTATTTAGTCTCCCATTTCCTTTCCCCATCAAATTATACTATTTATTTCAGGATCTCGTACAGGTCTCTGGCTGGTTGATCGCAGTAATCTTCCAGGTTTGCTTTTTTGGCTTGCCAAAAATGGCCTCTCTTCTTGCATTCAGAGCCCCCATTCACGCAGAATGTGGTAAGCGTCCTCTGTCCTCTTATTACACAGTAGTACTACAAAGTTGGTATCTCCAACGTCGATCCCAATTTTCTATAGGTGTCTTTTCAGTGTACAGTGTCCTGTTAGGAGACCTATCACGATGCGAAGATGATTTCTACTGAGCTGGAGTAGTTCTTCAGCCTTCATTTTGATAGTCCCTTGATAAAGGGCTTATCACGAGTTTGCCTGGTTGTATTAATCCAGTGTTCCGTTTGTTTGTTTTTTTGACTCAATTTCTTACCTGCTCTTATGTTGTATCTTTAGACACTCCTAGAATAGGTTTTGGACTTATGTATGGAGCAGATGACTACTTTTTTTTGCTAACTCGTCGGCTTTTTCATTTCCTTCAATTGCTGAATATCCAAGCACCCACAGTAAAGTGCCTTTATTGAGGTCTGTAAGGCTATTGAGTTCTCGAATACATCTCCAAATCAGTCCTGGGAATGTATTAGTGAGATATACTAATACATACATGAAAACAACAACCCTGGCTACGCACTAAAAGATTGGAGAAACATTTATACCAGATAGCATTTATACCGAAACCTGACAAAATCGGTCAGTAATAAGTCCAACATTTTTACCATGAAGGCTGTAAATAAACTGATATGTACACTCCCCGACTTATTTAATGTCGTCTTCTACAGCGCGGTGACCATCAAAACTACTCACCATTTGGACAGGTGCGCGTTCGGCTGTCGTCGGCTGTTCCATGTAAATGATTTATTGGAATATACAGTTGTAAACCCTTCCGCAATTATACAAATCAGGTAGAAAAATTATTTAATATCTCAAGTATACGTTGTATAATGCGGTTTGAACGTGCTTTAATTGGACCTAATTAACTCATAAAACTTAAGCTCACATAGAAATAAATAAAGTTTAGTATTCATAGCAAATCTGATGTATTAATTTTTAATTTTTAAAAACGCAGGAAATAGCAAAAAACAGAGAAAGATTTCATAAAACTATAGCTTCAACAAATATTAGCTATTGTAAGCGTTTATTTTAAATGGATATTTTAATAATATTTAATTATTAAGATTTACTATTGCAGGAACCCACTTTACGCTGTAAAATTGCTATTCGTAAGAAAATAAAAACTTTGTTTGATCTGGTTTATATTATTTATTTAGCAAAACATGCAATTCTAAATATAAACAAAATATTAAAATCTAATAAATAGAATAATCATTCCGTAAAAATAAGAAAACTAATAAAATTTTGAAATGTTAACAAAAAAATTATAAAAAAAATATATCACGTAACTGTCATTAAATATACAAACAAAAAATTATAATGTAAAACTTGACCAGAAAAAAAAAAAACTGAAAAAATAAATATACACTCTAAAAATTAAAAAAAACAAATTTTATAAATATATAACCAAAACATGTCTGCATTAGATATAACACTGCGTAGGCTTTCACGGCCGGTGTGACTATAACCAACAATTATATCGCTATATAACTAACGCTATAACTAACATTATATCGCTATTCACTAAGATACCCACGGAGGACGCACTAGCCTTACTTCCAGAACTTAGACTACAAGAAGACATCATTGAATTAGTGAAACTGTGCTTATCCACGACATACTTTTTGTATGAAGGAAAATACTACGAACAGAAGAACGGAACAGCAATGGGAAGCCCTTTATCACCAGTAATAGCCAACTTGTTTATGGAAGCATTTGAAGAAGAAGCCCTAAGTTCCAGCGATATGAAACCCAAGTGTTGGCTGCGATATGTCGACGATACTTTTGTAATATGGCAACACGGAGAAGAAAAACTACAACAGTTCTTGGAACACATAAACTCACAGCACCCAGCCATCAAGTTTACCATGGAGAAAGAACAAAATGGAAATCTCCCTTTCCTGGATGCCATGGTTAAGAAAACAAAAGAGGGAATGCTACAGCAGACAGTATTTAGAAAGAAGACGCACACCGATAGATATCTGCATGCAAGATCTCACTATCATCCGATGCAGAAGAAGACATTAATACAAACATTGCTATCCAGAGCCGAAACCATCAGTGACGAACAACATCTTGCCAGTGAAAAGATACATTTGGAGAAAGCACTAAAGAAGAATGGTTACACTGACATCGACATAAGGAGAGCCACTAAGAAGAAGACGACACTGGAGACAACTACAGAACCACGAAGAGAGATGGCGTGTTTACCTTACATAGCAGGAGTCACCGAAAAGGTAGGCCGAATTTTGAAGAAACGTAACGTACAAGTACGCTTCGGGACTGCAACGTCGATGCAGCAGTATCTACCGACCGCAAAGGATAAGATACCCAAGGGGCGCACAGAAAGTATCTACAAGATAACATGCCAATGCGGACAGTGCTACGTCGGACAAACAGGAAGAGCCATCGACATAAGAATAAAAGAACACGAGAGGGACGCAAAACTAAGAAGGACCGAGCAATCAGCGGTGGCACAACACATGCACGACACCGGATACAAAATGGATTTCAAGAATGTAAAAGTAATAACTACCACCAAGAACTACGGGAAAAGACTCATCAGGGAAGCGATAGAAATAGAGAAGAATAAAACCGTTAACAGAGAAGAAGGATACCACCTTAGCAACACGTGGAAGAGCCTACTACGAACCGTCACGGTCAATGGAGCGGAAACTACACGGTTGGATGCACCAGGGGCGTATATAAGAAGAATGTCGGACCATGGAGAATCAGTTCAGTTATCCTGAAGAAGCTCTCAGTATGAACAGCGAAACGTCGAGCGAAAGTTTTGACACACGGCGAAACCCGCAAGAAGCTGTTAGTTATATGTCTGCAGTAGATTCTGGTAGTTGAGAGGGTAACACGCGTTTCTTACCGCCAATGTTAGTGAATTGTAACCTCACTTAATTTCGAATAATCTCTAGTCCTATTTGCCCTGAAATAAAAGGGAAACAGTTGAGTCCGATATTCACTAACCGTTAATAAAGGAAGAGTCATCACCTAAACATTGAGAAGAACGATATCCTAATTCAGGAAAGAATTCCTGAAGCATCGAGATCTAGGTCGATAAATTATGTGTTTATTTCATTTGTGTGGAACGTTGATACAAATTTTAATTTAACAAACCATTTAATTTAAAATATTTATCATTAATTTATCAAATCATTTAACGATTCAATTTAAAATAATTTAAACAAAGTGCCGAAAGAATTCGTGTAGATCGGGAGATAACGCCATCTACTAAAAAATAGGGTGAATTAGTAATTACAGAAATCGTCACATCGTCTATGTAATATATTATTAAAATAGATTGAATTAGTGCAATTTTCACACTATTTTTTAAAAAAAATAATTACATTAATTACAAATTTATTATCAATTCTTTCCTTAATTATTAAATAGTACTACATATTTTTCCTTTTCCACATTTATGTGTTCTTTACATTCAATAAAATTTAACCTTTTGTGTTTTATTTTATTATTGAACCTGCGTTTTCTTTGTTGTTCAACCCACCTTCCCTAAAGGGACACGAACCCAGCCAAGTCCCTGAGATACAATTAGAACCTTTAACATTTCTATTTTACAATTATTTTAAGTACCATTTTAAGTTCTCGCAAGGGGAACAGTACACTATTGTACTATAGTACTTCAAAAAAACAAAAAAGACGTAACATTTTTTTCAAATGCAGATATTTCAAATAAATCAACACGCGAACATTTCCTCAGCAAACTAATCTGTGCAAACGTATTCGAAAACATATCCATACCAGGAAATACAATTTTGTCGTCTAAAGCATTAATGCTGACGATGTTATCCTATGTAAATACGTAATAATAACTACGCGGAATTTACCGTACTCACAATCAGTACAAAACTGCATCTACATGCAACTATACATACATTACGCTAATGCTCGACTAATACAGCAATTTATTGACGAAAAAGATCAGCCGTTTTAAAACTTCCTATATGTAGCCGTCCATTTTTTTCCATATCCTAATGAAAATTCCGAGCACGCCATCGGAAAACACAGGGAAAATGTAGTAGTACGCGAAAATAACGAACAAAAACAACTTGCAAATACGTGGCTCGGATACCAGAGGATGCGAATAGATTATAGACACAGACTGCCACGGCACACCGCCAAGCAAATGGCTGAAAATCGTATATAGCTTTATCATTCCTGAAAAAGGTATTAAAAATGCAACCCAGTTGGCGGTAGGCATTAAGTAGAATCCTAACCGCATTTCGTAGGTGCAGGTTGGCGTGCACGTACGATATTAATGCGTCCGGTTTTGGAACCGAGTTTATGCTTTTTTTGAAAAGATGAACTGTAAAATACTAAACGCTGACCGGATAAGAGTGCCGTGCCGCTATGTGTAATGGAGAACTTTGTCGGTAGCAACGGAAATGCAAAATGATAAAGGGAAATATTGCTTTACGCGGCTTTGATTTTATTCATTGAAATGCATAGGAGATGTTTGTATGTTTGGAATATACGGATATAAAGTAACTATATTAATTTTTTGACTCCATGTATGTGTGTGCATCTAAACCGTTTTTTTTTTAGTGCATACATTTTTCCTTTGTGTAGTTTTAAAAAATATAATGCATTGGTAATTAGCGAGTAGGCAACTAGTGATACTAGGTACACTGTTGAAAATTTTAACACTTTTTTGACTAATTTAATAGTCAGGAGAGGTCCACACTCTTTTCGTGTTATTTTGTCGAGAACTATAGAAGTTTAAATTTGACGAGCAAAGATAGTCAAGTATTGTCTATTGCTAAGGGGTTATTTTGTCCAACTGACACGTGGAATTATAAAATACTTCTAGTCACATTTTATTTGATCTAGACTAGACAAATTTACTAGCTGTTTAACTAAATGAATGCGATCTATTGGGTGTTTTAACACCATTTTCTAAACACAACGTCTTTTTAATATGCAACTCCTATTTCTTAGTGCTATAATATTCTTCTTTAAGACGTTTCTCAATTATAAATATGCAGAACCACTCATTCAAAAGTTTTGGTTTCAACTAAACGTACCAATTTTAAAATGATTTTTTGAGAACCATTATAAAATTAAGTGAATGTTTATGCTGTTTGATTCAAATCTGAACTAATTGCGTAAATAGATATTCCCAATACATCTTTAAGTTGTTGAATTTTTTTATGTCCACTGGTATTAACGTTAATAACACGAGGTTACACTTTGCAAGTCAGTCACATTTGGTGGTTTGTTTGGATATGTTAATACGGAGAATCAAACACGAAAACAGATACACGTGCAATGCAGGTGGTGCGTATAATGCATTACTGTATTAGAATAGGTGGGGTTTCTATATTTCTATTCGAGGGAAAAATTCTGATTGGTTGACGCTTCTAAGTGTCTAGAAAAATAGTCAATCCTCATATCTGAACAAAGAATTCACACGAAATTCTAGTAATTTCTGTTGTATTAAATACGCGTAGTCAACTCGTCTGGCAAAGTTTGGAAAAATCAACACTAAAATATTTGACTAGCGCAAAATTAACGCCAACACCGTAATATTTTCAACAGTGTATTTGACGTTTGACATTCACTATTGAAGAGTGTTATTGAAGGTAAATTCAACGCTGCTTCAAGCACATATCAATCCGCGAGTTTTCCACGATTTTATGACATTAAAGGAAAAAAGCAAAAAACAAGAAGCTGTACAAAAGAAGCGATTTAATAAAACAGATAGTGGAGAATTGGCCAAATTAATCAATCATCCCATAATCTAATTTAACAGTGAATATTATAACTAAAAGAAAGGTCTATGATCTGCGCGATCTTTACGATACCTAATTATATTGGTCAACAAAATTTCAGATTTATTTTCACACTTACTTTTCACACTTATTTGATATCTTTTTACGGAATTTTTCTGTAAGGCAGGGGTTTCAGGGTGATAAACGAGTGAAATTTTGCGAAAATATTAATTTGCATATTTAATTAATGGGCGACAAATGATTTCGATCAATTACTGGGGGAAGGGGAGAGGAGGTCTCGAGCCGTGGAGGCGAAAGAGAGAAAGTAGGGTGGCATTATCAAAAATATTGTTGAATATTTTATATCAAATGCTTAGCATAGCCACCCATCTACGGTGTATCAAACGCGATAGTGCAAATTCTTCCCTAATAAAAGCCTACGACTCAAAGAGAGGACCCCGATCGTATTTAAGGTAACTTAAAAACTTATTCTGTACCTTTTCAATCAAATTTACGTCTTTTGCAGTCGAGAGTGCCCATATTGTTGATGCAAACTACAGCTTTACATTAAACAATTGTATTGTATAATAAAATAATGGATCTAATGTTACCGAAATCCTGCGTATTACACCTTACAAAACCAAGATTCCTAAAAACCTCAGTTGTAATAGTTTTTATATGTGTAGAGAAACGAACTGACAATTCAATAGTAATACCAAGATCTGTTATTGTCTCTTTTCGCTCTAAACTTCCATCAGAAATGTGATAATCGAACAAACTTGACCGATTTAATCTTGTATAACTCATAACCGAACATTTACCTATATTAAGTGAGGGCCTATTACGCTGACACCAATTAGTCAACGCATCAAGGTCCCCCTGCAATAAAGTGGAAGCAAAAGGAGTTCTAATTTCTCTAAAGAATTTGCAATCATCTGCATACAATAAACAATCAGAATACTTAAAAACATTTACAATATCGTTAATGAATATTGGAAAAAGGAGAGGACCCAAGTTACTTCCTTGAGGAACACCAGATAATGCCAAAAACGGCTCAGAAAAGGCTCCATTGTAGCAAACCATTTGCCGTCTATTGCACAAATAAGATGCAACAAGTTGTAAAAGCGCATTAGAGAAACCAAAACCACTGCATTTCTGTACTAAGATGTCATAATCTACCCTATGGAAAGCTTTTGCAAAGTCAGTGTATATTTTATCCATTTGCGATCTGTTTGCTATAGTCTTAGAAACCGCATCACAAAAGAATTAATAAATTAGATTCAATAGATCTGCCTTTAATGAAACCATGTTTTGCATCAACTAACTTATATTTGATTTGATTGTAGATTTTAGAAAATAGAATCTGTTTGAAAATATTTGAAGCTGTTGAGAGAACGGAAATAGGGACGATAATTTGCTATATTTTGCTTTAGGAACTGGTACGACTTTAGCGAATTTCCACCCATCTGGGAACACACCAGCATTTAGAGAGAGATTAAAAATATGTTTGAAGGGAGTAATAAAAAATTAGCACAAGCTTTATATATATATATAGCCAGGCAGACCATCCAAATATATATTATAATGTGTATAAATCATGAAAAAATGACGTACAAGGTGATATCTTTACTTGGAAAATGTGCTGATATATGACTTTCAGCTATACTTTGCATCAGAAACATCTTTCTTCCCGTCCAGCAATAGCTGCCAACATAGCAGGACTCCATTTGCCTTGGTATCTTTTTTCCATGTCTAGAATGTCCTGGTGAATTTTTTCGCCATGCTGACTGTTGCAAGTCTTTTTTTGGGAAAAACTCCAAGTGGAAGTCAAGAAAGTATATTTTTAGACTTAACAACTAGGACTTTGCATGAAGCCAGTTGATTGTTAAGAATCTCTAAAAACTAAGGGTGATAGAGAAATTCTGTAAATGTAAAAGTATGTGCGAATCAGGCATTTTTGTGCTGGGGACAAAAATCTTGTTAACCAGTGTTATATAAATGGAAACGTAGAAATTTTGGATAAATACGTACTTTTTTCTGATGAAACTACATTTACCGCACATGGTGAGGTGAAGTCTGAGAACTTCTAGCTTGTATCCTACATTTATCCATTGAAAAATACTAAATTACCTTTCTGTTAATCTATTAGTTATTGGTCCCATATAAATCCTCATGCTAACAACCTTGGCCGAATGCAATAAACTCAAAAATTAATTGGAATAATAAGCAATAGACTTATTGACCCAATTTCAACTGTCAAGAATCTCACTAATTTCCGATTTCTTGGTCTGTTGCGGAAACCCCATCATTTCATTAATCGGTATGCTGAATGTTGATAAACTTTTAATCCAAAGGAATGGAACTCTGGCAAATTCATTCCACTAATACCGTCAGGAATTTTTTCAATAGTACATTCGAAAGCCAACGCATTGGCACATTTGATAACATACCATGGCCCCAAGATCAACCCATTTATTTCAAACCATTACTTTTTCTGGAATCACCTAAGAGCCAAAGTTTACAAAACTTGGACGGACCTCAACACCGTATAGCTACTGCATGTGATGGAATACTGCTACAACTTATCAAAAATGATCTCCCTCCTTTTCACGACCAAACAAGAATACAAATATCATTTTAACAACTTGCTGTGAATTAAAGCTTTCCCATGTAACGTTATTTGTATACGTCTTAATTTATACTCAATGAAATTAAGTAAGAAATAAATAAAATCAATAGTGAAATTTCAAATGACAAATAACTATTATCACTGGCGGTTTATTTAAAGACAATTGAAATTGGTCTACTTTTATGTATTAACCCTAAACCTACCAAGGTATGCTTTTGAGGCACAATTGATTTTGAAATTGCTGGAACTTTGTAAGTTAACTGTCCACAGACTGGAGGATTTTTGTATTCTCAAAATAAACTATTTAACACAGAATGACATAAAAAATTTTTAAAAATATTTTTCCTATTTACTAAAAAAATTAAACATAATTTACCGACACGTCCTACCAAGTGTGTCTTTGAGCACATACTGTTATTATACTATAAAATGCATTGCTACGTTATTTAAAACTACGTATGTGTGTAAATCCCCCGTAATAAGATATGCTTTATATTTCGGGACTTTCCCCTTGTATGTAAGAACTTCCAGTTGCATATGACGGGGAATTTCCTAAATGCGTTTTGCTAAAACAGTCAGCTTACAAACTGCATGCTATCAGTGTATTTGTGACTTTCCTAACGAACGCATTGGCCGTTTTAGGTGTCTATTGGTTAATTTTATTTCTTTTACCTAGTGGAGAGTATAGTATAGACCAGGTAAGCAAAATAAAGTTTTGATTGACCCCAGTAAAAATAGATTTGTTGTTTTATGCTTTATTTGGTTTTGAAATTTATGCAGAAAGTATGACCGATTGGTTGACTGACCGGACGCCGGCCACTAACTGAAAGGAGTTGCTCGATGCGTTGTACGAAAGTGATGAGGATTTGGGAAGGAATGTAAATGATGGTGAAGGTGAAGAAGAGCCAAATGACGAAACCTCTTCTAGTGAAGCGGATTATCAAGAAACTGGCGATGAAGAAAGCGATGAACAAGAGGAAGTGACGATAGTGATGCTAATGATGAACCGCCCGCCATTCGCAAATTTTATTGGAAAAGATGGTACCGAGTGAATGCCACGCCGATGCCAAGGGAAAAACACGTGCACACAACATAATTACAACAGCTTTGAACAAAGTGAAACTTCCACCTGGAGTGCATGTTGATACTCCTTGTGACGCATTCAATTTGTTTTTTGATGATACGGTTATTGGTATTGTGGTTACTTTCACTAATAAGGAGGCTGTTCGTATCTCTGGCGATTTGTGGAAACCAGTGACGACGTTGAAATCCGTGCTTTCTTGGCCTTTTGATTACTGCTGGAAGAAATAAACAAGGAATGGTGGACTATAATGAGCTATGGAATCCTTTATATGGAAATCCTGTTTATCGAGCATGTATGTCACGAAATAGATTTACTCAATTACTAAGATTTATTCGTTTTGGGGAGGCAAAAGGACAAGTTGGCACCAATTAGAGACCTGTGGGACCGTGTTAATACAAACTTGCTGAAATTATTATTATCTTCCTGGCAGTAATCTAACCATCGATGAACAACTGGTGCCTTTTAGAGGTCGAGTATCTTTCTGACAGTACCTGCCAAGCAAGCCAGATAAGTACGGTATGAAAATTTGGTGGATATGCGATAGTGGAACTAGTTATCCGTTACGTGGTATACCGTACTTAGGAAAAGAAGGTCTCAACAGAGCAGAAAACTTAGCGCAAAAGGTGGTTGAAGACCTTTGTGAACCTTTTCTGAGAACTAAAAGGAATATTACGTCCGACAACTTCTTTACCAGCTACGAGCTTGCATCCAGTTTGCTTACCAAAGGCCTAACTTGTGTAGGAACGCTCAGAAAAAATAAGCGCTGCATACCACCAAATTCTTTACCTCACAGGCGACGGAATATTGAAAGCAACTTGTTTGGTTTTCAGAAGACAATGACTTTGGTATCTTATGTACCTAAGAAAAATCGCTGTGTCATATTATTATCTACAATGCACAACGACTCCACCATTGATGAGAAAATTAAAAATAAATCTGAAATCAATAAGTACTACAATTCCACGAAAGGAGGGGTGGATTACACTTGATCAGATGGTACATACATATTCAGGTAAACGCAAAACTAATAGGTGGCCTTGGTCTATTTTTTCAATATAATTGATGTGTGTGGTGTAGCTTCATTTGTCATTTGGAGAAATATCCATCCTGACTGCATATTTCAAAAAAACGAGACTTCGCAAATTTTCTTACGAGAAATTACAACAGAATTAGTACTGGGCAAATTAGACGTCGTAGTTTGAGTGGCTTGCATAAAAGTCATACTTCATTGATACAAACTACGTTGAATCAAGTACAACCACAGGGGAGTCTTCGGCTCGAGAATTAAGAAAACAAAAACGGTGCTATATTTGCCCATCAAAGAAAAGCAGGATGTCAACACAGTTATGTGATAAGTGTAAGCAAACGGTTTGTGGTGAACGTTCAGAGAAAATACTCACGTGCACAAATTGCAAACTACATAAATAACTTTCAAATATTTTACTATCTTGTACTATTTTTAAATTATATCTTCTGACACACAATATTCTTTCTATATGTTTTAATCTTACTGTATACCTACTACATGAAATAAATAATGCATATTTTGCTATTATTTACATCAACAATGTGTACAAATAGATGTGTGCCTGTGAGGCACACCTTGGTAGGACACGTTACGATAAAACATTGGTCGGACTAGGGTTAATTCAATATAAACTACCCCTTGATTATTTTATTACATTTAAAATTATTAATTAGATTATTAAATCAAGATGTGCAAGGCATGGCAATTGACATAGATCTTTTTTAAGTTTTTCTTACCCTGATTTAATGTTAATTTTAAGCCATATGGATCTTAGTACTTACTTTTTTTTTACCCAGAATTAAACGCTTAACATAACTGACCATAAAATAGACAGCGTCCAAATGTTAGAGGAAGTTAGTTTTGTGCCAGTTTTTTTTTAGAAATCTCGCTTAATGTTCATTTTAAGCTTCATAGGTTTAAGTATTTTTCTACTCAAAATTGAACCCTTTTTCAGAATTTGTTAAAAATACCATATATTTAGACGAAGTTATAAGCATAAGTACAAAGCAAATAACTAAATAGGAAATGGATTTCAACATTGGTTTAATTTATTCGACATGGATAATTTTTCTAGGGTACATTCACTCAGTAAAATTTGTGTATACTAATGATAAGTAAGGAAGAAGATGTGCAGGATTGCTGAAGAACATAGAAGAAAAAAGATTTCAGAAGAAAATTTCAAATATTATCTTGTACTAAGAAAGGAAATGGCGCCCTTATCTCTAAGCCTTTCAAACTACGCTAGCCGCATTTAACTCATACCTAATTATCGCTTGTGGTTGAACACAAGATATGCTTGTATATGCTGTGCGCGCCATCCACAAATTGCTTGAATTTTACCTGAGTGAAAAAGAGAAGGTTTTTCGGTGAACAGAAAAAACCTCACAAATATTGCCAGTAAGTATAGGAATTCCGCAAGGATATATACTAGGACCTTTCACTTTGCTAACAATATTTTCGTCGTTTGCAGAAGCGCAAATAGAAGCAGCTCTTCTGTTAGCCGATGGAGAGCATGTACTGGAAGAGGCTTGGGAATGGTTCGACAGTTTTGGAGTTAGTTTAAATATTAAAAGAAAAAAATACTAAGAGTTTAACAATACAGTTTTTTGCGGGAATCACACATTTGTTCCCTTTTGGGCAATATATTTATTAAAAATTTTAAGCAATGAATGTAAATAAACATCCAATGCAACCTTTATCCAACAATGTGTACCTATGTACAAAGACTTGACAACTACAGCAATAACAATGTATTCTACAGCTACCTACAGCACCTATACGCCTTATAATATATTTTATACAACTCGAAACGACCACCCTTTGAACTTTTTGACGTGCCGCGAACACTCAAATGTATACATAAATCAAAACGATAGCATTTGAAATTCTAAACTTTTATACTCGCAATAAACTTTAGAAGCACCAAGACTTTAAGATACGGAATACTTTTACGCGTTCCTCGGGTACGTAACTCATAATTTATATCCAGCGCTATGAATATTACATGTCTTTCTCTAATATATTGTGTAATATTATAGTGAGATCGTATCTTTCGATATCTTGCATCGTTCGCAGACGGTGCTTCTTCGAAGTTAGACGTACGGCAGGTGTGCAAGGATGAATGAATACCAATATATATCTTGTATTATTCTTTTAATACTTCGATGTTAGGTAATGTTTAAAACATATATATATATAACTATCAGAAACAGGACTGAGAACAATGTAATGAAAAAGCACATGTGAGGTGGATAAATAGATAATTTTGGAAAAAATCTTCTATCTCTCCTTTACGAAAAAAAATGACATCAATACTTATTATATATACCAAAAAATATTATGGAAAGACTTTATTTTCACCATCAAAATGAATGTATAAAAAAGCTTCTAGAATACAGTTCTTTATTACCTAGAAAACGATTATCTTTTGTGCATATAAAACACAAATAATCAATCAGATCTTATGTAATAAAGAGGGCATTAAAGAACCGGCAATTCATTGTACTTCGTAACTTTACTATAAATTTTCTAAAACTATTAAATTTGAATAATATTTTTCGTGGCTTAGTGCAGGAGACTTCTTTCTTTCTCTTAGCCAGGTAAATTATAGTATTCAATAACCATCTTGAGTTAGTGGTCTTATTTACGTTTATTAAATTTAACAAATCATTTCGACAATCATTTAAAACTTAGGGTTTTAATAGTTTTGCCTTATACAACCCTTTCCAAAGATAATATTGCAAATTACAATTTTTAATGCTAATTATATATTTGGCATATTTTCCACAGGTTTGGATTAGACATATTGACGAGTCTTTTTGTGGTTTTCGATACGATCACTGATCTCAATCAGTAATGATCAATGATTTCCTTGAATAGTTAAATTTTCTCTATTCAACTTAAGAGGAAACTACTAACCGGATTGCTCCGATGTGTTAATAGTGGAAAGCAGGAACAAGATAGAAATAAACGCATACAGAAAACCCACGAGTAATGACAGATTAATTTCTGAAGGTTCAAATCATCTATGGAAACATAAACTCACTGCAAATCTTTTACTGAACCGTCTACTTAATTTTCCATTATCTACAGAACAGTATATCAACTTAAAAAAAAATCATCAAAATGGCAGCCTTGAATGGTTATTCAGAAATCGTTTTTAAAGCTACTAAGAAACATAAAAGCAGAATAATTTTATAAACCTTATACAATGAGTATTTACAAAATTTACTTTTGGGGGAATACAATATTATTTTTTTTATCAACACGATGGAGCTTCGCTACATAGCGAATACTTAATTAATAATGTTTGCAAGAAACATTTGAAGATCAATGGATTGTTAATAGCAGACCGTTCTTGTGGCCAAACCGTTTATCGAATTTAGTAATGTTAGATTTTTTTGTTTTTGGGGAACAATAAAAGGCAACGTGTGACAAATGCTTTTCAAAGCTTATCTATCAAAAGATTTGAAAAATGTGTGGAAGATCAAGGACGTAATTTTTAATATTTATTAAATTAATTACTACTTCGACAGTGCTAGCTTATTTTCTTCACTGTACCTGCAGTCCATAAGTATTGGATTACTTGTTGATTGAAGAAAACCGGAAGCACATATGAGATATTAACGTTTTTTTAAGGTGTTACAAATGTCACTTTCTGCAAAGAATCGTAATATCTCTAAAGCAAACGAAGTTAGGTATAGGAATCCCAAAAATTTTAACAAGAACTTGGGCAAATCAAAAATAAAAAAATATAGAGGTCTTGCATTTGAAATAAGAAAGTTAATGTCAATACTCTGTATAACCGAAAGTGCTTGAGACTTGTACATCTTTTACTCAATTAGATCAAATGCATATTAGCATTCACTCAAATTTTCAGATTTTGTGTATTCCATACACAGATCGCTGATATTCGTTGTGCGACACCTATATTTGTAACTTGGAAGCACAATGGCACAATTCGCCATTTTCAATGTTCCAATTAACTTCTGGCTGTCCTGCAAATCTACCTAGAGGTGCGAAATTGACATTTGTGTGTCACAAGCTCAATTAATAAAGAATTTGTGGGAAGTAAGATCAACTTTTTATTATTCCTATGAAGATATATCGTGGAGTTAAATTATATAACAAATTACCTGACCGAATTAAGCAGTTTAGTGTAAAAATGTTCAGCAAATTTGTAAAACATTTTTTGTTAAATAACGTTTTCTATAGTGTACATGAATATCTACGATATAATTTTGATTGACAATCATTATCCACATATATTTATTATTATTATTATTATTGTATGTATGTATGTAATAGAAGGGTGGTGTTACACTACGACCTAAAAGATCTATTGTGTCCCCTATTCTTGCTGCTTTACAGCTGGCCTTCCAATCCTATTCCTTTTAGAAAGTGTAGGATGTCAGAGGGCCCCAGTCTAGGTAAGTCTCCCTCTTCGATTTCACATGCACCCAGGTACAATGCCCTCGGGTTGCACAGTGCTACGCAGTTTGAGAGGAGGTGGATGGATGTTTCATCCTGTTCCCCACAAAATCTGCATTCAGGATCTTTTTCCAATCCAAGCTTACTCAGGTGTCCTTTCAATCTACAATGGCCTGAAAGTATTCCTGTTAATATGCGAACATTGTTCTTACTCAGGTTGATGCATTCTGTAAACCTCTTTTGGTTATAAGTTCCCAGAAGAATTTTACTTTGCCGCATTCCCTGGAGATTTTCCCAATAACTGGATTTTCTCTGCTCCATTTCCATTTTTAGTTTCTTCAGTATTGTACTGCTACTTAACCCGCAAAAGGGTTCAGGCCCTACGAAAGGCATTCCAGACCCTTTTTTTGCGAGGTTATCCGTTATTTCGTTTCCTTCCACTCCTGTGTGACCCGGAACCCACAGGAGGGTACTTTATTTCTTTTGCCTAGCTCATTTAGTTTCCCTAGGCATTCCCAGACCATCTTGGAGCTGATTTCATATGAGTTCAGCGTCTTGATGGCTGCTTGACTATCAGACACGATGATAATCTCCTGCTTCCGATAGTTCCTATCCATAATGAACTGAACGCATCTTCCAATAGCGTGTATTTCCGCCTGAAATATACTTGGGTATTTTCCCAAGCTTTCGAAATATGTAGTTCTAGGCCCATATATTCCTATTCCAGTTCCTTCTGCCATTTTGGAGCCATCAGTGTACCATTTGAAGGCATTTCTATTCTAAGTTCAAGATGGTGTTATGATCCCACTCGCTCCTGTTACTTGGCTTTATGGTGAATTTTTTCACAAAGCTAATTTTTTTTTAACATATCATCCCGGGGCATATCCCAGGTTTGATCACCTTCAGAAGATTGAGGCCTATGTCTAATCATTCCTTCCTTGACCATTCTTAGTGCGGTTCTTTTCGCCACACCCTCTACTACTATGTGGAGGGGGGCAAGATCCAATACTACTTCAATAGCTGCTGTTGGGCAGGTTCTCATAGCCCCCGTTATGCATACACATGCTAATCTTTGCACTTTCGAGAGGTTAATTCTCGCGGTGGCCAGACTAGTTCTTTTGCTCCATGCTACTGATGCATAGGTGATGATCGGTCTCACTATCGCTGTATACATCCAAAGTAGTATTTTTGGGTTGCATTATTATTATTAGTATTGCTACTCATTTTATGTATTAATGTTTTGTTCGTGTTGCTTTCGTGTAATTTGTGATACACATTTTATTTATACAATTTATTTTATTTATAATGACAATTGTACATACAATGTATATATTTATATATATTTTCTTTTTTTGACATGTTACGAACTGTGATAAAATAAATACAATACAATACAATCCACGTACAATCGCTACCAAATTTTTTTAAGTTCTTAGGTTCCTTAACTCACGTTATGAATGTTATTTTCGAAAATAAGATTGATATAGGAACATAATTATCATTTTAGAATTCAGCACGCGAATATACCCAAATAAAATAGTTCATATTGCAATATGTTCTGACCAGTGTACTTTATTATCATACATTTACGTATTCCATTTCAACATTTACTTTTCCACCCCGCTTTTTCCTCTCTTTTTGTCTTTACCACATCCTTCTCCAGCAGGTACTATCAGCACACACACTGCTATCCAATTGCCCTAAAGTTTGTGATCCCTAAGCCGTTCCTAAGACGTTGAAAAATAAAAACACAAAAGCAAACGAATGGAAAAGCCAGGTCGGCATTAACGTTTCCTATTTATTTTCGGGGAGCAACCGAGGACGCGCACCGGGATAAATTTCAAATGAAATGTCATTTGTCGGGGATTAAGTTGCTTTTTTCAACGCGAAAGAAAACGGGAGCACATCACCGACGGTCGCGCCGCAGACTCGCGGGAAATCCGCTAGAAACCGAAAAAAGAGTGTGGCGATAACGCCTTGCCGTTGCTGTGCATCGCTGCGTACATCTGCTGCCGCGCTCGTTGCTATAATTTTAAGTTAGTTCTAGCGAACGGGTGAAAAAGAAAATGATAACAACAGCGACGAATCCGAAGTGTTGCACTTCGTATATTGCCAAGAACTGAATTTATAGCCACTCGCTGAGTTAATTAATGCAGCAGCATGTGGAGTAAAGTTATAAATCTGAATGGATTCCGTATGTGGATGTATCTTTTAATTAAAGCATTCAAGATAACAGTTTCCTTTATTCGTAGCTAATCCCTAATAATAGCGAACTTGTATATTATATTGCTTCCTAACTTAAATCTAGAAGTTTATAATTCCACAAAAAATAGTGTGAATAACATCAAGTAAATACATGAGAATTATTTTAGGTCGATGACAAACCAAGCGTTATCTTCATCTCGAGTTAAGAAAGAACATTACGGTGACATTTAAAGAAATTCGTTAGGTAAAATTCAATCAAAACAAGAAAAGTAATCAACAAAATATCAATAAGTATCCCAGTTTACATGGGCATTCTTAATGATATCCTTTGCATCGTTGTGGGTGGCACGGGACGCTTCAAGGAGCACCAGATCGCCTGTCAAAGTCATACTCCGGACGTTTACTAACGAATAGGCAGTTTTCTCACCTAACGGGCGCACCCTCAAAGCCCTTCTCGAATTATAAAAAGTAATGATCGAAAATCGATGTAAAAACATTAACTGTACAAATAAAAGAAATGTTTCAAACCAAAACAAGCTTAAATCTTTATTTAGTTACCAAATACTAGGTTTATCATCATTGAGACTCTTTGATCACAAGGTACGTATGTTGGAATCAGTAAATACTGTATAAAACAAATTATTTAATACAAAAATACATATTCGACTGTTGTTTCCTGGCATTTTAAATGACTATGAGGTTATGGAAATGTCAGATTAAAATTTAATTTAATTAAAATAACAGCGCCATCTACCCGTGAACAGCAGAAACTAAATTTTATAGAAAACGATCATCTGTGATTATCGATATTTGTTAAAAATAGCTATTTTATCACGGACCAAACTCAGTGATTTTTATACCAACCCTTAAATATTAAAATTCCTAAAATAACTAACTAAAAGGCGGTTGATATAAATCTAACCCCAAATTAACGTATCGTGAAATAAATTATAAAAATCTAATACAACCGTTCTCTCGTGGCCACAGGCAGAATGAGGATTCAAACAAATTGACCAGTAAACAGCCTTCGATTGTTATTACTAACGGGAAAGCCAACTTCATTTTGAAAGATAACGCTACCCGACATTAAGATACCGTTATTTTCTCTAGTTTTAAGGGAATACGACAAAGGTTACCAAATAGACATCCCGATGAATGAAAAATCTCTCCGAGTAAAATATAATACAAATACATAAATATACCAGGAAAGCTTGAATTAACACAGAAAATTAAGTTTACATTATAATTAAGGCAATATTTAGCACCTCACGCTAATATTGTCCATTTTAAAATATCTATTTTTAACAAATTCAAAATTCGCCTGTAAAGTAGGCAGCTGAACACACGCCTCACTTTTCAATTACTTCTTCATTTGGTTTTGAAACCTGTTCTAAATGACTCTAAATTAGATTTCACACCTTTGATACTTTCCTACCTCTCCTTATTTAAAGATAAGAGTGTTGGACTAAGTGCGGAACCCTGTGGGATCCCCACACTCATCAGCATTAGTAGTGAGTTACTGTTTTTACAGCGCGTACAGGCTGAACATCTCTTGAGGTATGATTCAAACCAGGCATATGCAAAACTCCGAACCTCGGCACAACTTAATTTATGCAGCAGGTACCTACTCGTGCCGCATGCAATCGAAAGCTTTGGAGAGATCGACAAACAAACCCAGTGCAGGCTGTCGACCATCCAAAGCATCATAGACGGTTGACATTATAGCAAAGAACGCGCTGTCCGTACCCCAGCTACTGATGTATGCACGATGCTCGTCAGCAAGTATATTGACCTGAGGTCTTCAGAAACACTGTAGCCTCTTGACTTTTTACATTTGGTCTCCCATTTCTCTTAGCCATTAAGTTATATCAGCAATGCTAGTATCCTAGTACTCTGCACTAACCTATACAGGTCTCTGGCTGGTCGATAAAAGTAAGCCTCTGGGTTCTTTTTTGGCGGCTTTTTGCGTCCAGAGCCTTCCATTCACACAAAACGTGGCAAGCATCTTCTGTCATCCCATTGCACAGCCTGCAATTGGTATCTTCAGTGTTGATCCCAATTTTCTGTAAGTGTCCTTTCTGTGCGTAGTGCCCTGTCAGGAGACTTGTTACGGTGAGAAGTTGATTCCTAATAACCTGCAGTAGTTCTTCAGACTCTTCTTTCATGGTCTCTTAAGGAAGGTCTTTCCATGAATTTCCCTGGTTGTATTATTTAAGTGTTCTATGATGTGTTATTTTGATTCAATTTCTTACCTGCTCTCGTGCTGTGTTTATAGACATTTGTAGAATAGGTTCTGGGCATGTATGAAGCATATAGTTCCTCTCTTGCTAATTGATTGCCTTTGTTGTTTCTTTTGATTGCTGAATGTCTTGGCACCCACAGCAAGCTAAATTATATCTTGGTGTTAACTAGTGCCTTCAGTATATTTGGCTGTCTGTCGCAATATAGATCGGTTTATTTTCATAAGACTTTTGATTGATTTCAGTTGCGCAATGCAATATTGAATCGTCAAGCAGAGCCATACTAAGGCATCTACTAAGCTCTGTCGCTACAGACCTTATTAGAATTATAATTTCAACCTCCGAAGAAGAAGTCTAAACTTTGTGCAATCGGGTAAATGTATCGAACAACTGGGAACTTACTTTATGTTTTTCTTCTTCCTAGATAAGATCCGCTTGCTCTGATTCCGGTTTTTTTTTTTTCGGATGACTACTCAATTACTGCCATCCGTAGTGCTGACGCTGCTTCGCTCTAGGTACCCTTTGGTCTCTTCTTGCGCCCGCACCGTGTTCTTTTACCCTAGTGGTTGATTCCGCCACCTTATGTTTCTGTTTTGTTTCCTTAACGGCCTGGTTTGCACCTACCGCCTTAGATCTTCTAGGGTCAAGGCGACATGATCTCTGTTCTATCTAACTACCTTCCGCCATTTTCTATTGCCTTCTCAGTTTCCTGATCTGGGCGCCAAATAGTTATTTTTTCTATTGCTATGTGCTAACCTGTGCTGACCTGTTCATAGAACTCATAGACCCATCCTCAACCCAGGATCGTGTTTAAAAGTTTGGATAGCTGTGCAGGTGTTCGCGGTATTACACTGGGAAAGAACTGTCTGTGTGTTATTTGCAATAAGTTACTAATCGCCTTATTTTTATGTTTTAATTATTAACAAAATCTTCTTTTGGTAGAAGATTTTGATTTCGTATGTATCCCTGATATAAAGTCTCAAAATTCTTAAATTCGTTTTTGAAAATCGAGTATTTTTGGTTATATCTTTTAAAAATATTAATTTTTCTAAAGTATTAGCATTTCCAAAATGTTAGCAGTAATCAATTAAAATTTCGTTGGTAAACACAGGTATTCTTCGGCGAATTGATAAGATTGCATATTTGCGTATACTGCTTTTGGAGATCTGATACATTAGCATCAAATGATCTTATTGCATAAGAATCTAATGGTAAATTTGTGATATGCAGGAGACATTTTGCTTTAAGATTTTAGTTTGAGTGTGCAGCGCAATACAATAATTATATGACAGCGGTAGATCGGATCGGTAAGACACTGTACCTACTCTATAACCATTATAAGATCAATGTTAAACTCGCCTCTCAAAATGTGATGACTACCACTTATACAGTCCACCAAAATATTGAACTTACCTGAAGGTGGGCAATAAATGGCACCAATCACTGTTCTTGATACAAGATAATAAAACCCCGTAAAAGAATTTATTATATATAATTGTTAAAGTACAAAAAAATAACCAATCAATGACACTGCAATTTAAACGAAGGTTTATGAAAAGGACACTAAGCAGAATGCATTTATCCGACTCGCGATATTGATGCTAAAATATGATTGATCGGATGGTAAACAAATTCCACAGCAAGCATTGAGCCTAGAACAACTAGGAGATAGCGTCAGTTTGAAGAAACCCGAAAGAAATCAACAAACCTTCACAGCAATACCTATTTTTATTAAAAGTTACGATGTTGTAATAAGAACAATATATTTAATTCAATGCTGCGATATAGAGCTAGTTTATATGAATAGCATCATATTAGAATATAAGTAAAATACAGCTGTATGTCAAAAGCTGTCATATACGAATGAATTGCTGTCTAGTAATGAATAAGAGTACTGATTCTTTTTTGTGTTTTAAGATGGACATATATCGAAAAGCATCTAACAGATATTGATATCGTGTTCATATTGGTATAACTTTTTGTTACTATTACAACACTAGTGTGGTCTTTTTTGTTTTTATTCATTGATTTTCTTTTCAGTAATATACAGTGTGTTCACAGGAACATTTTACAATAGCTAACTTTTTTTTAATTTTAGAGATACAGAGTCGGTTGAATGGAGAAAGTTCTTGTACTTCTCGATCTGCATTTCGTGCTATGGCATAAAAAACAAAAGAGCGCTTTGTTGCTAAGATATGCCTAAGCATGTATTTTTTACTTTTATTATTTTTCCATTTTTGAGTTTCTCTAATCATTGTCTATGGCAAAGTATAAAACGAATTTTCTGTAAAATCACGATTACGAAAGTTGTTCTCCATTTAACCGACTCTATATCTCTAAAAATAAAAAAGTTAGCTATTGTAGAATGTTCCCGTGAACACACTGTGTTTTGTATAAGTTCTCACTTCGAAAATACTTAGACAAGACAATCCGTTTCTCTCGTTTCTAAGGAGAAGTTTTTTAGCGAAATTATCCATTTTTAAATACGTGCATGGTTTTTTAACCACTTAGTTGCACAGACCAACAAAATTAGAAGAACTGGTCCATCCAGAATGTATTAAAGAATCTCAACTTTGATCAACTAATTACAAACAATGTGGTTAGATCTTCCATACAGGAATAAATACATACACACACATTTATCAGGCAGAAATGTTTATGGCTTGTCTCACTGTTCGTTCATAAGCCGTATTTATGACGCACAATCCTTTGTGTTCCCAAGCTTTCAAGTTATGTGTTACAGTTGCACTAGGTGCTGTGATGCCAATGGTGGTACTGGCACTGCATGGTTACCGTTGCGGTAGGAGTATTTCCTCCTTCCCATGTTGCGCCCGAATGTAGTGGTTATTATGCAAATTCCTGGCGCGTTCGAAACGACGACTCATTCATTTTCCACGATCGAGTTAGGTGTAAAGGCGGTTGGTCGTTCATTAGCGCGCTAACACCAAGCGGTGTTGGTTTAAATGGTAAACGTTAAGCAATTATCTTCCACTCGGGTGAGACTAATGAATGTAAAATCCAAGGCGTATTTATGTTTTTCAATACTCAAACATCTTGAATAAATGAATAATTAATATATTGATACAAGAAAAGAAAAACTTGAATTCTAACCGTTAACTCTGCTTTTGTTTTACATAGTTTACAGCTGAAATAATCTTAATCAATACTTCTATCCAATTTTCAAGATTAGTGCAACAAACGTGATTTTCTGATACAGAGATGATATATCAAACAAACCAAGTCCAACGTATTGATCATTAAGCCTTTACTACCCCAGCAACGTAGATATATCCTAGGGATTGTGCTGAACTAAAAACGGGTCCTGAAACAATAAAAGAAATCATTGTTTTTTCACATTGTTTCACATTAATAATCCTGCATGGTATATCCACTTAAATAAGAGCTTCTTTGAGCCACTCAAATGTTACCCTAGTCCCAATAATACTTCCCCAGGCAGTGTAGATGGCGCTGTTTTAGTTTAGCTACTGCTTATTTATTCATTATCGATTAGAGGTTATCGATAGCTTCGTGTCGTAGGCATCACGTGTTATAACCTAAACTTAAAAGTTTTGTTGCATTTTATTTTATCTCGTTTGAATTAATTTTATTTTGTTTATTTAAGATTTTTTTTATTAGTGCGTTGCATTATTAATTGAGAGTTTACTGTTTATTTCTATTATTAGTGTCTATTATTTCGTGTGAATTTGGTTTACAACTATACCAGAATTAATATATTTTAGGGTGTGTGATGTAAACGTAAAAATAAATAATAAAGTGGTTAGTTTGGTTGTTCGAATACTCAATCCTATATAATGTAATAAATATATGTGGAGTAAAATATTACAAAAATATATATTTATATATATAGCTTTAAGGCAGAATTTTGGGATAAAATGTAAGTAAAACTCGTATTTTGGTAACGTAACGTTTCGGCTATGTGTTTTAGCCTTCTTCAGACGTTATCTGCAATTTAATGATAATATTGGTTAAGAAGATATCACATTAATCAATGGCACCTACTAATTAACTATCAATATACAATGAAATAATACTAACTCATTTAGATGTTAAACAAGTAATGACACTTTACTATCGCATACTGTATAACTCGACAAATATAAAACACATTTTACAAATATTTAAAAAAAGGACAAACACAATTAAAAAATATATAACAGTTTTAAAAATGTATATCATTATTGAGTCTCAAACGTACTGTAATATGTATAAACGTGTCAAAGTATGTGTGTACAACGTTCTTCCTGTTTGTTGGTCATGTGTGTGTGTAGCGTAGATAGTTAGGATGAAGTTTTTATTATAAATTTTTGTATGTACATGTGTGTAATGTGTATGGATGTGCGAATGCATGTGTGTGAAAATTAATATTTAAAAGATTATATGTGAAAATGTTTAATTGTTTAATATATTATATTATTATTATTATAAAATAATTATTAAATTTATATTAGAAACCTTATTTGTTTATTTGGGGATAAGTTTTGGGTAAAAGTCCGAAATATGTTGCTGAAATAATGGTTATCGTTTTTTGCATTTAAATTTGAAAGTTGCTTTGATGGCTAGAGCTTCATAGAAAATACGATTACTATAGTTAGATGCCCTGTAGATATTATTTTTGCGGCATTAAAATCTACTTATGGCTATTGCTGCTAGATGGCTCGCTAGGCCACATGCAGTGTTTAATTCTTAGGTCGCTCTTATGTTGTGTGATCCTGTCTTTGAGGCTTTGTTTCGTCTGGCCTATATACAAGTGTCACAACTAATATAGCGCATATACCACATTGCTACTCATTAATTGGGTTTTGTCTTTCAGTCTGGTGTAAATGACTGAATTTGGAACTGCGCTAGTGTAGGCTATGGATATGGTATTACAGAAAGCATCTAAGTTTGTTGTGAGATGGGTATGTAAGGTAGTTTTTGTATTTGTAATGGTGTTTTCATTCGTGTACTATTCATCCGGAATTGCAGTTGATGTCTCTAATGTATTAAGTTGCGTGTGTTGCTAGAGAATAGTATTTATTAAGTAAATTGTTGGTAGCTGTTTTGGTTTTAAAAGTTCTTTTAATAATTGTAAACTGTGTTTAGGAAATCTTATGTGAATTTTGCAAATTCTGTTTTTTCATTGTTTAAATTAAATTTAATCTTATATTTTTTAGGGCAATTTGAAAAATAATTAAGGAATCTATTAGAATTAGAAGGTTTTCTGTACCATCCCTGATTTAAGTGTGTTATACCTCTTGTTATCACCGGTCTAAAAACGGTATGCAAAGATTTGTTCTATTCCAACAGTAAAATTTTAAACTGGCTATTGGAGGAGTTAAAACGTCTACGTATTGCCAGATGAAGGGAAAGTGAAGTCAATATTACTGATTACATGGTTTATCATGTGTTCATCACTAAATCCACTATCGTTGAAGAAAAGCAAGAGCCCATTGTGTACCAGTATTTTGTGCGTAGGATTGTCCGTCATATGTGAAATAGACACTGTTGAAAAATCCATTTTGTGATTTCAATGAATTCTTTCTTAGGTATTTCGTGTTGTTTTATCAGTGTCCAGTTTTGGTCTATAATCGATAGAGCTATATGTGCAGGTATGTTTGTAAATAGACTGTAAACGTCAAATGAGACCAAATGTGATTGTCTGGTATAGTTTAATTTTATTTATAGCATATGCAATTGAAAAGGTATCTTTAATTTTGGTATTGTTGTATCCTGCAAATGCCTATCGAGAATAGTCGCCATGTTATTTAGACAGGTGTTTAGAATGACTTTCAATACACTTACTACTGGTCTTAGTTTATTACCCCGGTGTAATGGATTTAGGTACTCCATATATTTTAGGCGCTTCCTGAATGTGTTTGATAAGTTTTTATATGTTCATATCTATGATATTTTAGTTTTTAAGCTTTAAATGAGTTGATTTGTTTTAGTTTCATGACTGCAAGTGGATCCCTTTGAGTTTTTTATATAGTTTGATCCTGTAACAGTTCATTCATTTAGATTTGTAATCGTCCTTATACATGCATACTGTGCTGTGCTTTGTCAAGATCTTGTGATGATGATGTTTTTATGTTGTTTTAAGAAAGCTTACAATTATGTTGTGCTATGTTAGAATGCTTTTTTGTGACTCTGATTTATTATAGTTTGTGATGTGATACGCGATATCTGTGCTGTATTTTATCTCTTCTTGATCTATCCTAAGAGGAATTCTCACAGTCTGCAAGAACTTTGTCTATGGCATATTGGTGTTGTTAGTAGGAAGCGAAAAATTGCTTCCCAACGCCATTTTCTTGTATTTGTAGGGGAATTTGTATATTGTCAATTGTAAAGAACTTTTTTAATAATGTCAATGGTAAAATCATGGTGGGTGTTGTGTTTTCACCCCTTCGCTGTTTTCGGTGCAGGAATAATGTCCTTTTCTGACTGTGGGGATATCACTTTTCATTATTATTCTTTGTGTATGTTTAATGTGCTGGTTTATGTTCGTATGTATGTAGTTTGTAATTTACGAAATTTAATCTGTGTTCTGTTTTGATAATAATATGTATGCATGTAATGACGATTCTGTGTTTTTGTAAATGTTTGTATGTATGTGGTGGTAGTATATTTTTTTGGCATGTATCATACATTTTCTATTACGTTTTAGGAATCTATGTGAGTATGTGTTTCTTATTTCATATTTAAAATTTGAGCCTCAAACCTCTGCACATCCTGTCCTGCCTGATCCATCATCCTGGCGGCTGCTGTGTCCTCGTGATGCGTACTTCCAAGGATCTGAGTTGTTCGTAACTGTGCGTCGTATCAAACTGTTGTTTTGCAACTCTTCAAAAATATTTCTCTCTCTCGTGTTTTATATCTTGCGAGTTAACAGTAATGCAGATAGTAAAGTGTCATACATTGTTTACATCTCATGATTTAGTAAGTATTCCACTTGTATAATTGATAGTTAATTAGTAGGGTGCCATTGATTAATGTGATATCTTCTTAACCAATATTATCATTACATTGCAGATAACGTTTGAAGACAGCTAAAACACATAGCCGAAACGTTTACGTACCAAAATACGAGTTGTACTTTACATTTATCCCAAATTCTGCCTTAAGCGGTAATAATCTACATACTATAGTGGAACATCCTCAGTCCTCACTGAAATTTCCTTTAATTAAATTATATATATATATAAATATATATATATATATATACTTATCGCAATAACTATCCATAGAATTGGGTGTTAGGTAATTAAATAAGTAACATACTGATGAAATCAAATATAATACTACACATAGAAACTAAAGTACGGGCCATTCTTT
The DNA here is from genome assembly GCA_004143645.1 of Protaetia brevitarsis. Lineage (NCBI taxonomy): Eukaryota > Metazoa > Arthropoda > Insecta > Coleoptera > Scarabaeidae > Protaetia > Protaetia brevitarsis. Next base: position 119,312 of record RXPK01000319.1, read on the forward strand.
CTTGTTCGTGCACTTTTGCTTGCTGCTGGTATGTCATATCCTTTTTTGCTCCTAAAAATTTTTCAATTGCTCTTCGCCATGTTGTTCTTGGTTTCCTCTCTCTCGTTTCGGTATAATTTGCTTACCATACTGTTTTTACTTGTCGTCTTCACCCATTCTACTTAAGTGTCCAAACCATCGCAACTGTTTTGTTCAATTAAACTTAGCACTGATTCTACACCTAGCTCCTCTCTAATATCCTTATTTCTGAATTTTATCCCTGCGCGTTACTCCTTTACTCTTCTTAAGAATTTCATTTCCATTGCTTGGGACTTTACTTTTTGTTTCTTGTCAATACCCTGTTTCCGCGCAAATGTGAGTACAGTCTATATACTGCTTAAAAATTTAAATTTTTGTTTGCTCTGTTATTTCCTTTTGCTATAAAACTTTTATTCAGTGAGCCGTACATTTTTAGCTGTGTTTTCAATCTTTCATTTAATTCTAATTTTGCCTGCTTCGGATTCAAAAACTTTTCCTAGGTATTTAAACTCATCCACCTGCTCCAATTCTTTTTCCCTTTATTTGGATATTTATTAACATTTTTTATTCGATACCACCATTATTTTTGTTTTTTCTTCGTTTATTTTCAATATTCCTTTTAGAGCTGCTTATCCAATATCATAAGATGGTCTGTAGCCTCTTTTCATTTCTAGCAAAAACTGCCATACGGCTCGCAAACACCATCTGTAATCCCTAAGCTTAATAAATTCGGTATCCCACGTGTAGCTTTGGATACCTTTGGTCTTGTTTCCTTAACAACATCATCCATCATCAATATAAATAAAGTGGGGCTTAGCAGCTGCCTTGCCTTAGTCTTGTACTGTGAAAACTCACCAGTTTCTATGTTCCTGTCTCAACAATATTCGACACTTTTTGTATACGCTTTTAATGGCACCTATTAATTTATGACCAATACTGGCTCTCTTCTAATAGATCCCACACTTTCTGTCTTGGTATTCTGTCAACGCTTTTTCAAGGTCTATAAATGCTAATGTAGGCTTCTGTATTTTGTTCTAGAATTTCTCTGGCAATTGATTAAATGTAAATATATGGCTTGTATGCTATACCCTTTTAAAACCGCTTGTGAGTAATTAGGTTAGGTGTCTATTTTAATTTTTAGTTTATTTTCTAAAATACGTTCATACACTTAGATACGGCACTTAGCAAAGTAGTCCTCGTATGGTGCAACACTCCTATTATCGCCCCTTTTAAATATGGAACTATTATCCTACTTCCCAAATCCTTTGGTACTATTCCTATATATAATGTCCCACGCTTTATTATACAATACTGTTAACATTTTAATCCCTCTTCCCCAATCATTTTGCATCATTTCAGGTTAATACCATCTACCGCCGATTTTCCTATCTTCAATCTATTGACAACATTTACCACTTTCCTCTAATGTCACTAGGTCCTCCTCTTCTTCTTCCCCTAATACTTGTTACGTGTGTTATTATATCTCTGTCTATCCATCTCACCATCTTTTATTGCTTGTCATCCAACCAGAGCAACTCTGTGAAATACTCCCTTCCATCTTTCACAAATCTCCTCATCGTCCTTTAGTACATTTCCGTTTTGTCTTTATTCCTATAAGATAGCCGATTTACCTTTTCTTAGGGTTTTTAACATATGATAAAATAGTTTTGATTTGTTTTACTTCTTTCTTCCATGCATTTCCAAAATCTTCCCAAGTTTTCTTTTTGCTGAACTAACTAGCTCTTACTTTTTTTCTATGTATTTTGTACTCAATGTAAGTTTCTTGAGTTTGTTTACTTAAATGCATCTTCCATGCTTTCTTCTTAGCTTGATTTTGTTCTTTTATTTCTTGTTCCACCATGCGGTTTGCTTCTTGTTTTTATTGATTTTTGTTATTCACATACTTTCTGAGCTGAGTGTATCTATTCATCGTCTGCCATAACTGTCTACTTCCAAGCTCTGCTGCATCTTGACACTTGTTGTAGGTTATTGCTTAATTTCCACCTAATATTTTTTAACTGCCTCTGGATCATTTAGTTTATATGATCTATTGCTTGATATCTATTTTCATATGTTTCACGTATTTTTCTACGTTGTTTATAGGTATATTACTTGTTAACTTTTGCTACTACAAGGTAGTGGTCACTAAACATCTCGGCACCTCTCATCACTCTCAACAATCTTTAAATTATGCTCCTATATTGCTTTTCTACTAGGATATATATCAATAATCGACCTTTCATTTCTACTCTTAACTCCTCTGTAAATTTATGGATATCTTTATGTTCATAAAATGAGTTTGCTACAATTAACTGATTTTCATATACAAAATCTATCAAACCTCTTTCCATTAATTATTTTTAGCTGCCTCTCCGTGTATTCCTACTACTCGTCAGACATTTTGTCCCTCTTTCCAATTCTACTGTTAAAATCTCCAGCTACAAAGAGCTTCCCCCTACTATTTTCTACAGTTAGTGTAAGTTGACTCCAAAATTCTTGTTTTAATTCTACTTTTTCGTTTTCATCTGGGCCATAAACTACAATTATTGTTATTAATTGTCCCTCGTCATTAAACTCCATTGATAAAATTCTTTCATTTATTACTGTCCAATTCTGTAACTTATATCTCCAATCTTTATTTACTATACAACATATTCAAAAATACTAAATGTATATCTATAATACAGCCATTTTTTGTGTTTACTATTTGCCCTTGCTGTAGAGATGGCGCTATACAATGATTAACTATTAAAGCATTGAGTGTGGTACCTATTATACTCTTGTACTCTTGTACTCGTGTCCCAAGTATTATTCTCAATTCTTCCCTAAGAGATCAGATTTTATACGCATGCCTCTAGAGGCCACACGCCAAACTCTCACTCAGCCAGCGATCGCGGCGTAAGTCGATAATTCAATCGCTGCCGTACATCTTTCATTGAGATATGCTAGCTATTTGTCTTTGCAATAAATTGCAAATCATTGAACTAACGAAGAAGGTATCATTTAATACTTTATTACGTTCATATCGCGAATAATTTTATGAACATTGTATGTAGAAATAACAATATATATTCGTTTATATTCATATTAATACCAAAAGTTTATTTATTAAACGTATGAAGATTCAGCTATAACCAATATTATCCATGGACAATCATTTATAATAATAATAGAAACTAATTTATTTCACTAATGAATCTTGTGATTACTTAAGCAAATATTGTAAATAATATTTTTTCATAACCATGACACACTTTGTTCTGTCGATGAAAATTCACTCAATGAATGTAGATTATTGATACCTAGTATTTTTCTCAGTGTAGTGGATGGGACGAGCCTTACATTAATCTAGTGAAATAGCATAACATTTCTGTGATCTGTCAATGGGTTTCGTTATAAATGTTCAATAAGTATTGTTAATGCTTTAATAGTAAATTAATTTATCATGACCGTACTGTTGAGAACAAAAAAAAATATATATATATATTTCCGAAAAAAAAACAATTAATATTATTTTAAGTAACTCCTCAAACACTTTCGAAGGTAACATATCTAATTGGTATTACTCGATAACCATATAAACCCCTTTTCTACCTTTCTTAAATAGAAATATTACTTTGTAACTTAAGTTATAAAGCAAAAATCTCCTCTATAAAACATTTATTGATAATAATAACCTACTTTCTTTGATATCAATGAAGTTAATCCATGTACGTCTTCACAATTACTTAAAATAATCTGATGAATTTCTATTTCATTTGTAAGCACCAAATAAAAGGTAATGCAGTTGTTTAACTTCCTTATTATTCAAATAAGTATCTGATGAAACTGCATTGTAAGGAATGTGGCTTAAAATAAATTCAGGAATTGATATTAAATTTCAGCTAAAAAACATTGTTGATTTCTAATTTAGTTTTTTGCAATTGTAATTTATTTGAATTAGTAATTGACCATATAATTAATGTTAGTTCGTTTCTTAGCTAGTTTTAGTCGCGTTTTATAGCTTTTATTGAGTTCGAGTTCGAGTTTAAGCCTTCGATTTTGTTTTTTAAAGATTAAAATACGTTTAAAAATTTAAATTCAATTTTTTTGTATATATGATATAGGCATTTATTATTATACTTCAATTTACATCATTCTACTCTCTGAGGCGGTTTAATATTTTATTATATGATGACGTCAGTAGGCTGTGATGTTTTCATGACAGCTATTCGGCATAATTACGAAATCATTTACTAATTTATCACCACTTAATGACCGCAGTCCCTCAACTTCGATCGTATGGAAGAGCTATAGCATCAATGTAATTAATTTATTGTTAAATAAAAAAAAAACAGGATTGGCTTAATCAAAGCGCATAAATCTTTAACTGTAGTCCCTCTTCTGGTAGTCAGTCCTAGTAATTTTCAATACACTTCCACTGCGGGGATTACCCTGAAACGTTCGTATTATTGGTAATCGTTAAAGATGTAATTTAACGTTAACAGACGGGGAATTATCATCAAACGTGCAACGAAACGGCGCTCTTGACAATAAAAAAGCGTAAAAATCGGGATATAAAGACTTCGTCTGCACCGGCACAACCTGATAGTGCCTTGTTAATTGCTTCAAGTTGTCAAGTAGATAGGGCGGGCCGTGTATCAGTTGGAATTATCGTCAGAGCTGCAGCAGTGCTGGCACCGTTTCGCGGAAAGCGACTAGGGGGATATTCCCACTTTTAACGTGTTCAACAATCTTTTCGCGACGCACCGAATTGTAGCTATTTCAAGCAGATAAGCGGCAGATATTTATTGCCAGTAAAATATGTTGCTCTGACGGTGGGTTTTGCGCGCGCTGTTACATGAATTTGGAAGAAGTGTAGTTTTTTCTTGGAAAAACTAACTGTAGCTATAATAATAATTGTCACTTTCATATATAGGGTGATTCACGGAACCCTAAAGTTCTTAACTTTGCAATGATATCTCGATTTTCAAACTTTGGAGTTGAGCATAGTTAGGTATGATCTATTTAGAAAAAAATAACTTCATCCATGTCGCACTTCCGACTGTGTCGAAAGTCATGGTCAACTTTAATATTGTAAATAGAAACCTATATCTTTTAGTGCATTTTTAGATTCTACTAGGCATTTTGAAACAAATTTTATGAAACATATACTTCAATATCGGTTACTGTTTCAGAGTTATTTTGTTTTTTTTCTTTTTTTTTTTTGAAAACAAACTCAAAAAACAAACAAAAAATGATGCATTAAATGCGCATAACAGCTGTATAGTAAAAGGTAGAAGTTTTTATGTTGACTGTGGGGGGTGTGAATTCTTTAGGAATAAAAAGTAAACAAAATTATACAGGTATGGACAGGTTCCGCTGAATCACCCTGTATATAAGTGTATCAATCAAAGAATTATACCGATATTCGGTATGTCAAAATAAATACTTCGGTATTTCGTTTTAATTTCAAACATCTTCAGGAGGCACTAAAAATATACAAGTTAAAATGAAACAATATAGAAAATCACAATTTCAAGTAATTGCTTACAAAGTTGTAGGTTTAATGACAGCTGACAAAATGATAAATAGTTAAAACATTTAAATGCAAGTCAGAGAGAGACATATTAATAAAAAAAATTGTTTGCATTTATACATATAAAAAAAAATAGAAACAAATTTTTATTGATGTAAAATATTGCAATAAATACTACTTAATTGATTTGTATCAGTTTTAAAATTAATAGCATTACTATAATTTTTTATATTAACCATTTCCAAAAATAATCGCTTTCTGAAATTAGGTTCCTAATTCAAGTATGGAAATACCATCATAATTAAAACTATGTTTAAGATTTTGGATATCTAGAGATAAGGCACACGAACATTTTCTGATACGACAATTACTCTTATGTTGAATTATTCTGTTCTTTACAATTTGCGACGTCTGACCAACATAACAACCTTGACAATCGGTACAAGGAATACTATATACTACATCTTTTTGATTAAGAGTTAGAGTTTTAACTTTAATTTTAGTGAAAATACTGCCAATTGTCAACATGTTGTATTTTGCAATTTGTACATTAGCAAATGGTTTAAAATGTTGCATGATTTTATTGGTCAAACCTTCTATGAAGGGAAATTTATAATACTCAAATTGTAAAAGAGCTCCTTGATCTATAGGACTATCAAACATATTAGAAGAATAAATCAATTTATTTAGAATATATCTAGGATGACCGTTATTGTAAAACATCTCAAAAGTATCTTCAAATTTTTGTCTAAAAATCTTTCATTACTAATATGTGTGACTCTATTTTTCATAGCTATAACGGTGTTAAATTTCTGATTTAAGGGATGATTGGAGTAGTAGTTAATGAATCTACCAGATGATATTGGTTTCTGGTACCAATCTAATATGACCGTATTATCATCCGACCTAATAACTTTAGTATCTAAAAAGAGAATGCTATTATCATTCTCCAATTCAGCAGTAAATTGCAAATGGCAGTCGTAAGAGTTAAACAAGCGAGGGTAAAATTAACCATGTCTTCAGGAATCGAACAAATAATAATCATCAAACATATTTAAATATAAATGGAAGTTGGAAAGGCAATTTAGGGAAAGGTGAAAAAACAATTTTGGAATTGTATGTTGAAAGTGTATGAACAGGCAAACCTGTGATGAAATAAAGATCACTTATCACATTCGATGAAGTTTTGTTATAACACTGTAGAAGATACGAAACAATTACTTAATCTACAAGTATCATTGTAGTTACAATATAACTTCTATGTAACAGACACTCGTGTAAAATAATTATAAATAATTGCTTTGATTAGAGCTCTAATTTAATTTAGTAATATCCTTGTAATGAATGCTAATGCCTGCCTAACTTGACTAATAATTAGTAAAGTAACAAAAAAATTGGTGTTTAAATAAATTAGAATAACGTTAGAATAACGAATAAGTTCGTATTCCAATATTGATTTAATTTAAATTTTCATTCTGCTACATGTTTCGGTCTTAATACCATCATCAGGCAAAAAACGTCAAAATTGTAAATTTAAAAATGATGTGTCAATAAGACAATAAAACATGTGTACAGAAAAAATAACCTTCGAAGTTGAAATCAAAATCAAATAACATTAAAACAGTTACAATAACACACTAACATAGAATTTGTTAATTAGTCTGTTTTGTTTATCCTCTAAAGTAGGTGTAGCCTCGTGTAGTACCGTTAGGTAAAGCACAGGGTTAGGATGATGATTTTCATAAATAAAGTGTCATCCCATCACACAAGGTGCAGTTGGAATCTTCAGTGTTGACCCCAATTATCTATAGGTGTCCTTATATAACGTCCTGTTACGAAACGATAATTTCTGGAGAGGTACAGTAGTCCCTCGATTTTCTTTTTAGATGGTCCCTCAATAAAGGTCTTTCCTCTAATATGGTTGGTTGTATTGTTCTAGTGTTCTTTGTGCTTCTTTGGCCCAACTCCTTACCAGCTCTAGGGCTGTGTTTTCTTCACTTCTAGAACAAGTTCTGGGACTATCTATAAAGCCTCTGTATCTAGCTAAGTTCATTTATAGCAGTCTTCCGCTGCCGTATCTTTGTCCACCATACTAGAGATGCATAAGATAGATGCATGGATCTGACCGTCGTCATATGCACATGTCCAGTACAACATATTGGGTCTTAACCACGATGTTTTTCAAAAGCTCTTCTAGGCAACGTGAGTATTGTCTCCGCCCTGGTTTCAATCTTCTGATACTGCCGATTCTAAGTTTGGAGTATACGGTGACGCGAAGATATTTTAAAACTCCACCCTGCAGACATTCTTTTGCAACCCGAGCCACCAGCGTCTCTGATATGATGATTGTGTAAGCTGACCTCCCTTTAAGCATGTAGCCTATCCACCGGCAGCTTATTCTATCGATCCCTTAATTCCTCAATGCTTTGGAGATTAATGCTGATTACGGAATTATGATTGTTCTAACGTCAGAATTAAACGAAACTTTGTCAGAATGGTACCCAAGGACACTCTCTCTTGCTGGAGAATTTCAACTTTAGAGGGTGCAATTTAGTTTTGAAATTCGGCTCAGATTTCTATCTGAAATAACTTAAACGGTGAAAGATGAAAAAAGCCTCAGTGGCGAACTTATATTCTTTATGCAATCCTTTAACTGATATAGTTATTTATATACAGGTTGAAATATGTTGTGTTTATTTGATCGAATTTGACAAATTCGTTATAATCGTTTGTTATCACTAGTGTATACAGAGACGATTTTAATTTAATTGTTATTTCAATTTTTCTATACTTTCTTATTCTAATTAGACATTCTAAATATTGTTATGCAATTGCTTTTAATTTTGAAAAGCAGTACAAAATTATACCGACCACTAAATGCCTGTGTGACAGTGTGACAATTTTCAAATTATGACCGCTTAAATGTACAAATACAAAGTGTTTCAAAATGAATTACATCTCAGTAGGTACTGAGTAACTAGTACTTGCATATTAAAATAAGTCGCTTATCTTTACCATTTTGAACACTTGTTGTAAATTATAACTAAATAAAACTTCTACAAATAAGTTATTTACCTTAGTTGTTTGATTAATATTCCATCTCTAAAGTTATCTTATAAATTAATAATTCAATTGTATTTGTTATTAATTTCATCACACATCGCACGACGATAAATTTTGACAGTGACAGGTGGATAACCTATATACTATTTAATCTATACTTCCATTTCAAGGAAGCGGAATATTATAATTTATAGTAGAAATTCATAACCACCTAGATGTAATTCATTTTGGAAGAGTCTGTATATTACAGACAGAAGAAAATGTGTACTTCCACTGCTTATTCCTGATACTTTAGATGCTAATATATTAGGTTAGCTTATAATACATGAAGGGCAAGTATTTAGTGCGAAAATTATGACCATATATTTTGTACCTTGTTGCGTCGTTTATTGACATCTCACAGTTACACAATATACTATAGGTAATTACTGATTTTAAGCCCAAAGGAGTGGAATGGCTTTGAATAGATAATTCCTTTGCAAATAAAAATAGAAATTATAAATATTTTTTTAATAATCCCAAAGATTACGTTGTAGTACCAGAAACCTATTAGAGCTATTTTGGACCAACAAAATCATTTTTATTTTTAAGCTGGACAAATACAAAGTTTACCATAAATATCATTTTTACCTCACAAACAGGAAACAGAGCTTCCAGGTATATCATAATAAACATTTTAGATGACTCTATACTCCTAGGAAATATATCAGATTAGCTTTCTTCTTTTTATTAAAAAAAAATAATAATAAGTGGTACACCGGGGTGATTTTACGGTTGAATTTTAATTTCGAACAGTGAATAGACGGACCCGATGTACAACAAAAACCACGAGAGAATAAAAGTCCCGTTGCCTTTGTGGATTTCCACAGAGGAGTAGTAATGTGTACGATATGAAAACGCACCGCTATTAAAATGTGAATTTTAATTAGACGCTTCAGATTCGGCCCGTTCGTTTTAATAAAAGCCCGTCTCTGCATTTCTTGTTACATTAATTCACTCCGTGCGCACACGAAATACACACGATCTGAATTTATGCATTATGCAAGTGTTTTGTACGTAACCAAGAGAGTAATTATATGAGAAGTTCTATGTAAACGTATATAGCGAGGAGGGGAAACGAACAATACTCATAGGACTTCTGGTATTATATTTAACTTTTGCATTTTTTATTAATGCAGCAAAGTGTTTACAGTAGCTGAAATCTGCTACAAACCAACTCGAAATGCCAGTCGAGATATATGCGAACACAATGAGATACTGACAGTAGCAGAGCTGCTAATCGTATGCACCAAATTCGCTGTTTATATATGATGTATATGGATATGCATATGATCCTGTGTATATTGTAGATTGCTATAAATGTATTTATGCATACTAAATGGTCTACCAAGAATAATACAGTGCTCTTTCTATTTGTAATGTACATCATATTCGAAATATGATATGCGGTATACGTCACAAACAGGTTAACGCGTTAGGTCGCAAATGCTAAATTGATAATTGCAAGCACAAACAAGTATAAACTAGATAAACTTCATACTAATTCTGCATTCGAAAATGAATAAACGCTTTTTAATATTTAACTTTAAAGTTACAGAATAATAAATATGCTTCCTTTTGCTTTTTTATGTCAGCTGTCTGATATGGAATCTCTGGAAACAATGCAGCCTTTTGGCTTTTTTGTATTTAATTTCTCATTTCTCTTACTCATTAAATTGTACCAGCCATTCTAAGATTCCAGCATCCTGCAACTATTCTGCACAGGTCTCCGGCTGGTTGATCAAAGTAATTTTCTGGGTTAATTTTTGACTTGCAAAAATTGCCTGTCTTCTTGCGTCGCGACCTTCATATTCACATAGAATGTGGTAAGAGTTTCTCTATCCTCTCATTACACAATCTGCAGTTGGTATCGCCAATGTCGGTCCAAATTTTCCTTTCAGTCCACCTGTCACGATGCGAAGATATTTCCTACTGAACTGCAGCAGTTCTTCAGCTTTTTTTTTTATGGTCCCTTAATAAAGATCTTATTATGAGCTTGCCTGGTTGTATTATTCCAGAATTGCTTTAGTATCTTTTTGACCGAACTTCTTACCTGCTCTCATACTGTGCTTTTAGATACTCCTAGAACAGGTTCTGGACCTATACATGAATAGATAATCTCTTTCTTGCTTACTCATCTACTTTTTCGTTTCCTTTAATTGCTGAATGTCCAGGCACCTACAGAAACTGACTTTAATGCAGTCTGTAAGGCTATTCAGTTCTCTAATACATTTCCAAACCAGTCTTGATTGCATCTTAGGGTTTCCAAGTACCCTCACTATCGCCTGGCTGTCTGTAGCAATAGAGATCCGCTTATTATTATTGATTTCAGTTGCACAGTGCAATATTGCATACGCCTCTGTTTGAAAATTCTTTGCATATTTTCCTAGTAGAAGGGTAATCATTGTATTTCTCACCCAGATATAGATTCCAGGTCCAAATCCGTTTTCGATCCGTCCGTAAAACAAATCAAATCTCAGAACCTGTCTCTGTAGTTGGGTTAATTCCAGCTTATCCATGAATTCCACCTCAAAATTTCTGCTAAAAAAAAAATGTCAAAATATGTGGTCTGATCACCTAAAAAATTGCCTTCCACGCGATGGACAATATTATTGTGTCGAAATCCTACATGTCCGCCACTTGGTAGTTCTTCCAGTCCGAGATACTCCATTCTTGCTTCGCCCATTATCAGCAAATGTAGAGGAGGGAGATCTAGGGAACATTTCATTGCTGCTGTGGAAGTAGTTCCCACAGATTCTGTTATTACTAAAAACGGCTACACCGTTGTCTACCATACCAGAGATGCGTAAGTAGTCATGGGTTCTGACCACCATAGGTATGGTTAAGCAAAAACAAATTTTAAAAGGATTACAAAAAAAACTTTGTAGGAATTATGTAAAATGAAACGATGTGCCGTGAGAAACAATCAAACGTACAAACTGTGTACTATGGAGTACCGCAGGGATCTATCTTAGGACCCCTACTATTCTTGATTATGATCAACGATCTTCCATTTTCAGTAATTGACGGAGCAGTGTATATGTATGTTGATGACAGAAATATCCTATTTAAGGGGAAATGTGAGGCTGAACTAGCGGAGATGCAGTTCAACGTGACGGGGGTGGTAAAGGAATGGTTTTCAGGTAATAATCTCAAACTTAATAACAAAAAGACACAAAGACTTATCTTCACCACCTGACACGGGGACCCATCAACGGCAAGACTCCTGAGTGTCGACATAGGGACAGTTTTGAAGTGGATACATCACATAAAGTATCTGGCATGCGTGTTGGCTTCTGCTGTTTTCACCATTCGAAGGATCAAGGATGTAGCAACTGATGATGCAGCAAAATTCGCCTATTTCTCGGTGTTACACTCCCACCTCTCTTATGGAGTGCTATTCTGGCCCATTGCGAGCGATTCGAATAGGATTTCCGTTCTCCAGAAAAACCCAGAAAAAGACGATCTGGTTTTTGTGTGGTCTGCAATATACTGAAATCATGTAGGGGATGGTTTAGGCAGAGTAATATACGGTATTTTTCGGACTATAAGACGCACCTCCAATTTAGAGACGATTTATTGAAAAAAAAATATGATGTCACCTTCGGACCATAAGACGCATCCAAAATTTGAGTCAATTTTTTTATGTAAAAAAGCGTGTCCTATAGTCCAAAAAAAAATACGATACTTACTTTGGTATGTGTATACAAATACGCACGATTAAAGCATGTGTACAAACAAAAATACAACTTCTCCCTAAATGGTAAATCCCACGAGCACAACACACGCGGTAGAGATGACCTGAGACCTCATTACCATCGATTTACAGCTACAAGTAATTAAATTGACGTCTGGGATGTTAAACTTTATAATGCATTGCCGCAACAATTTAAGCAAATGTCCATGACGGAGTTCGAAATTAGGGCAAAGTGGCTGCTAAATGACAAAGAATGTTACAGTATTGACAAATATTTTGATTCTTTAATGTAATGTCCTTTATTTTTATATAGTCTCGGTATGTATTTTTTAATGTTTTATATAGAAACATATACATTTATTTTTGTCATTATTATTACTTTTCTTGATGTTTAGACCTTTAAGGTAATAGTTCAATTACATTAATAAACTATTGATTGATTAATTAACAAAGGACTACTGTATCACATAATAAATGTTATTTTTTTTTAGCAATTCTTTTACTTTAATATATTAAAATATATTGCAGAAGTTTCCACAAACTTCTCTAGATATTTTCGCCTTCTTGATTTTATTTATAATTAATATAAATAATCTCAAAGAACCCAAATACGTTATACCTTATATATTAAATTTTAAAGTATTTTTATGCAAAAATATTTTCCGTCATATATGTATTTACAAATATAGTACACATAGTCCTACGTATTTGGATAAACATATTGATAGAAATAACATTTAAAAATAAAAAACAATAAGTAAAAGAAACAAGGTTAGAGAAATATACCCAAAATATACACTTTATGTGTGTGTTTGTTCACATCAATATGTTAGTGTCGATGCGTGTGTAATTTGTTATTTAAATAAAAAGTTTTTATAAAATGTTTTATATGACACACTAGTTTTCACTAGTTGAATCATCTATATGTATGATTGAAATTGCCCAGGACTATGAGGTATGGCTACAAATTATAGTTTGTTTTTATGTAAAATTACATGTGAATTTTGTTAATTTATAGAAATTGTGAATAACCAAGAGGGAGGAATTAAAAAATAAATAGTTTGAAAATGGATTAAAGAAAAAAATCCGAAAGGTAACGTAGTTAATGTAAAAAAAACCAAATACAATTATATACCGTATGCCTAAACAAATGAAGTTTTTCTTTGAGATATAACACGGTAAAATAAATTGAAGAAAAAGAATTAATTTTAATTTTTTCAAAATCAATATAAATAATATAATATTTAATATTTTTAAATTTATTTTTTAATTCCTCCCTCTTTTATTTTTTTCAAAATCAATATAAATAATATAATATTTATACCCTGTTTTTTTTTTGAACAACTGAAAGTTTGTTTCAATACGATTGCTGCTTGATCTGATATTAAGTGGCATTTTCTAAACACTAGTGATTGTAAATTTACCGATTTTTTCATTTACCGGTAATTCGGTAAATGAAAACGAAAATACCGGTTTCCCGGTATATTACCGGTAATTTTTTTTTCATGTGACATTAATGAACCCCAAGAAAAATAGGGTTAGAAGTTAGGCTGGAATAATACATTTTTACATAATCTTAAGGCATAATATTAGAATTTTGTAACAAATATTTGTAATTAATTATTTTAAACAGTTGTAAGTAAAACAAAATATTTAAGGTTCATATTTTTACAACAATGTTGCATTAATGTTCTCTCATAATGTGGTGTATTCAAAATTGCTATTAATTTAAATATGTGAAATGTTGTTCTTATATATTATATTATGAAAGAATCGCATACAATATTTACATATTACGTTGTACTGAATTATTATTATTATTTTTAAATATTTAAAAATGAGACATTTACTTACTCTTTAAGAAAAACGATTTAAGCTTTTTAAAGTCTTAAAAAAACTCTAGAGCATATGCTAACTCAACTTTTTCGAGAGATAAATAAAATCCACACAAAAAACCATAAAATGAAAGAATTGAAATTGCACTTGTTGACAAAGGCAAGGGGGGGGGGTGTTTTGCTTCCTACCGTCCTAGCAACAAATGAACATTAATCTCGCTTTTCTTTGCGTTGCTTTTCGTTTCCATTTTGTTTCTTCCTTATTTTCTTTTTATTTTTCACCACCTTTTTTTCAATTTTTTGCTTTTTTTTTGTTGAGAATTTTTTGATTCCTTCTATTTCTGACTAACTCGGTAGAATGGAGGTTATACGTTTCTAATCAAAAGTTTTTGTCAGTTTCTTTTCTATATTCTCTATTACAGCGGTTCTGAATCTCAAGAAAGTTTAAATTAAAATTAAACAAAAAACATCTTCCATAAAATTAATAAGTGGGTATATTGTTACTTACACTTAACTGCTTTTTTTTTAATTTCAATGTCCCTTTAGACCTTTAAATACATATCTATAAACACAATATTTCGTAGATAAAAATTTCTGGTATGGATTTTTCATTTACCGAATTAGCGGTAAACTTTTGTAATTTAAATTTACCGAACGTTTTTTGGTCAATTTACCGGTTAACCGGTTTACCGATTGTATACCGGTTTACCGGTAAACCGGTTAACCGGTATACAATCCTTACTAAACACACTATTTATTGAAATTAAACCAACGTAGAGACACATCTGCGTCTGTGTATGCATTTGTTGAAACGTCTTGTTAAAAAAAATGTTTTATTCAACCCCGGCTACTGCTATTATGCGAGTAAATTTAAAATTACTTTCCACATCACATTTGGAAAATTAGTAATTTCTTTGTATGGATTTTGTTATCTGGGTTAACAGCTATTATTTATTTCTCGCAGTAAATGCTTCATGCAAAAACTCTATATTATGTTATTAAAGTATAAGCATATCCTAGGCTAATCTCGAAGGAAGAAACTTTGTTGTTTTGTTATATAGTCATAGCAATTTAACAACTTTTCGCGCTTTCAATCCATCTTATGCTTTATTTGAAATTTTTTGTTCTCTCGTTGTAATAAATTCCGTTTGATATCCGTTGAGAGCTCAAGATCTCGGATTAGAAAAAGAAATACACACAATCCTTTAATATATGTGACATGTATATTGTCGTCTAGTGTCTAGGATATTATTCTCTATGCTCCACGTCGTCGTCTAGGAAAATTCCCCGGCGGCAATAGAATCGGTTCCGGCGTTACGTGGAGCTTAATGAAATTCATCCCCGGTGGGCGAATAATCAGTTTATTACGGAGACCGAACAACGACAGATGTATAAAATGCGCGTTGGACATCAGGATATCCCCTGAATTACAAGTTGTAACCCCATGCAAATCCGATAGTGGCAAAGAGATTCCTTCAGAGCCCGCGCTCGGAATAATAAACAGGTACCATCGAAATGGGAATGTATTCGTGTGTTTGTGTGTGTGGGTGTGTGTGTGTGCAATTTTTGGTAGGGATATCATAAGTATGGCTGCTGTTATTATAGATCTCAGACGGAAATATAAAGATTCTTTTTTATGCATATACAGCCAAACACACGATACTACGATAATGTATTTGAAGAGGAATGATATGGGGGTGAGTCACGGTGCTACAGACAATCATACAGTTATATATGAGGTTTTACTGAAAATCAATCAATCACTTATCAATGTTGAGGTTACCGAGCTATAATAGAGTACGCAAAAGACGAAAAAGTGCAAATTATAAGGTGACATTACTAGGTAACTCGTTGTAATTCATTACAGGTCTGTTTCGGATCCGAACATATGTATGAGAATACCGAGTTTATTTTATTTAGGGCTTTTTCTGATATGGATGATGAAAAACTTTGAATTTTGTTCAACTTAACTTTGAATTCAAGTTTTCCATTTTTTCTTTTTGATGCAAGTATTAAGTATAACCTAATATTATTCAACACTAAATATGTTTTTCTTTAAATTTTTGATAATTATTTTGTTTAAGATGAGTTTTATTGTTGTACTCAATTGTGAGTTAAGAATTTACTTTTTTGTTTTAGTATTTAGTTTAAATTTTGCTATTCGT
This sequence comes from Protaetia brevitarsis, assembly GCA_004143645.1. NCBI lineage: Eukaryota > Metazoa > Arthropoda > Insecta > Coleoptera > Scarabaeidae > Protaetia > Protaetia brevitarsis. The sequence continues at coordinate 135,647 of RXPK01000319.1, forward strand.
ACACCAAAGCAAGTATTTTAGGTTGATAAAATTAATTTCGCGACATTATTTTCTCGATTCACTAACTTTATGATATCTATCATCACTTTATACTATATTAATATGTCGAATTTTCGAAATATCGAAAAGTTTGTAGCATTGGGAGGTATCCTTGAAAACGTGAATGACCGTCCACTAACGTCCATATCCATCAAACTACACCCAAAAAGGAAATGTGATCAAGGCTTCTCTTCAAACCGGTGTGAAGTTGGCAAGCAACTTTATTAAAAAAAAATAAACGTAGTACGGTTCGATTGTTTATTCGGTTTGTAACCCGTTTTGACCACCTTCAGTTTCGTTTGTACTCAAAGGTTAAAAAAAAAAGGGTTAAAAAAAATTCAGCAAGCAAGTACAAGATATTCAAAAACGGAGAACGTCATTCGAAAGAGCATCGTTTGTACCCGTTTGTACCACCTTCGGTTTCGTTTGTACCTTAAAGGTTAAAAAAATAGAAAGGGTTAAAAAAAATTTCAGCAAGCAAGTACAAGTTATTCAAAAACGGACAACGTCAATCGAAAGAGCATCGTTTGTACCCGTTTGTACCTCCATTTAAATCGTATGTACTTCCTCCAAATCGGAAATAGAAACATTTGAAAATAAGTAAGTCGGCGAGAGAAATTTCGCTAATTTCTGAGATATTAGAAAACGGCCAACGCTATTCGAAAAAGCATTGTTTGTATCCGTTTGTACCTCTTTTTACATCGTTTGTACTTCAACCGAACCGGAAGTAGTGACAATTCAAAATATGTCAAAGAGAGAAATTTGGCTATTTTTTGAGTTATCAGAAAACGGCGAAAGCTGTTCGAAAGAGCATCGTTTGTACCCGTTTGTACCTCCTTTTACATCGTTTGTACTTCAACCGAACCGGAAGTAGTGACAATTCAAAATGTGACAAACAGAGAAATTTGGCTATTTTTTAAGATATCAAAAAACGGCCAAGGTACTCGATCGTACCTCCTTTTAAATCGTTCGTACCTCAATAGGGAACCGGAGTAGAGACATTTGAAAATATGTCGGACAGGGAAATGTTGCTAATTTTTGAGATATCGCAAAGTGGCTAACGCTACTATTCGATAGAATATCGTTTGCAACTGTTTGCACCTTTTTTGAAATCGTTTGTACTCAGCGAAGTCGGAAGTAGTTCTTTTCAATATTTATGTTACATTTTTGTCTTAATTGACCAAGATTCCCATCCCCTATTTTAGAAAACATATAAATACAGATATTCTCCATTTTACCAAATTAGGTCAGACAACTTGGTATTGTGACCATTATTTATTAATTAACTATGTATTTAATTTTTACTTTGTGGGACCTTTAAGTATATTCTTAAATATGTATGTTGTCTTTAAACCAACGATAGTAAAAAAGTACAAACGGGTACAAACGATGCTCTTTCGAATGACGTTGTCCATTTTTGAATATCTTGTACTTGCTTGCTGAATTTTTTTTTAACCCTTTCTATTTTTTTAACCTTTGAGTTACAAACGAAACTGAAGGTGGTACAAACGGGTACAAACGAAGTACAATCGAACCGTACTACGTTTATTTTTTTTTAATAAAGTTGCTTGCCAAGTTCACACCGGTTCTCTTCAACCTTCAACTGCGGTCGTTTCAGCTCCTCCTCTCATCGCTGTAAGCCAATCGCATTACCGTGTATTATCGCAGTTCCTTGTGTTTATCCGTATAATCACAATATGTAGTATGTCCACGGATAGAGTTGACAATAAGAATGATGGACGAAATATATTTGAATTGGAATTTAACATGTGGGGAGTAAGTCCTGCTTTTTTTATCGTGTGCTGTCGATTTTTTAAAATCCAGTTAGCTTTTGCAACTGCGACAAAACTGTTTTCGTTTCAGGTAAACTATGTTTTCTCTTGGCAGTATGCCAAATTGTTACTAATAAATCTTTTTCAAAATAAAAAGTTATGACGATATGCATATTTTCAGAGTCATCGGCCTACTTTGATAAAATCCATTGTTTGACACACATCACGTGACCACTAGTATGGCGGGAAATTTTGAAAAATATGCCATGAATCTGCAAAAAAGTGAGGTTAAATGACATGATATGCAAAGAAGTTTTCTGAGACCGTATGCAAACTTTTGTAAACACATTTAAAAAAAAAAAAATCTGAATTTTTTCAAATATTGTTTCATTGAAGTACCTATTTCCATTTTTTTCGTTTTTTAGCAGCTCAACTGCAATACTAGTATGTGTATATCTGTATCTGGTAGTAATAAATAAAATTTTACAAACATTTTCATTCTAAACCAGTTATCTTTATTTAAAAAACTATATTTTTTTTTTATTTTCTGCATTAAAGTAGAAATTCTTACTACAAACCTAGTAACATTACATACATCAGCCTCACAATGTTATTACCCGCACTGAAGGTATTTAAATAGGTTTTTAAATTATAAAACTCACTAGAAATAAATAACCAGTACTTTTAACTAAAGATTAGAACACTTAATAAGCAAAAACAATTAAACAATAATTAATAGTAATGAACAACTAAGAAATGAAACCCCAAAAATACATACTTGTTCTATTTCTTATAAATAAGATATGCTTTGAAATTAGAAACAACAAAATAATATAGTAAACTATTGTAATTTTTTGGTAAATAAGTAATTATAACTGTTTTTATTTTACCTACTGTTTATTATTCGTTGTTCTCTAATTTCAAAATCTACTTTAATACCTTCGGAGTGTGCATGTCCATTAGCTTTTTATAAATAAAATTTTACAAACATTTTCATTCTAAACCATTTATCTTTATTTAAAAAATATATATATATTTTTTATTTTCTGCATTAAAGTAGAAATTCTTACTACAAACCTAGTAACATTACATACGTCAGCCTCACAATGTTATTACCCGCATTGAAGATATTTAAGTAGGTTTTGAAATTATAAAACTCACTAGAAATAAATAACCAGTACTTTTAACTAAAAATAAGAATACTTAATAAGCAAAAACATTTAAACAATAATTAATAGTAATGAACAACTAAGAAATGAAACCCCAAAAATACATACTTGTTCTATTTCTTATAAATAAGATATGCTTTGAAATTAGAAACAACAAAATAATATAGTAAACTATTGTAATTTTTTGGTAAATAAGTAATTATAACTGTTTTTATTTTACCTACTGTTTATTATTTGTTGTTCTCTAATTTCAAAATCTACTTTAATACCTTCGGTGCGTGCATGCCCATTAGCTTTTTCTGCTGTCGCAAAGTGTTTTAATGTAAATATATCTTTGGCCTAGACAACTGTAAATACAGCATTACCTGTTAGCTGATACGACAGTTAGGTCGTCATTCCAATAGCGGCTGTGATAGTTTACATTGGACAAACATGCAATCGGAACTAGGTTTAAGGAACATATATCAAGTTATCGCTATGGGAAACTTGAATCATCCAGCATTGCGCAACATATAAACGATACCGCACATAATATACACATAAAAAACCTTGATTTAGTGAAAAGCGTATAATCACCGTAAGAGTTAAACCTAGACGAAACCACACATATGAAAAATTATTCAAAGTTATTGATTCGGAAAGTGACATCCTCCACCATTCAATTTTGATCGATTTGTGGGAGTAGGAAAGTTCAAATTTGTCGCTAATTCTTGCTATACTCGGTAAACTTCTATACCAAGTACAACAGCAATGGTAGTGACTTAATAATGTCCTTGCATAAATCTAAGTAGACACCTGCACTAAGAATTATTCAAAGCTGTCGAGAAGCTATAGAGAATTAGAATAAAAGCGAACAAGAAAAAAATTAATTAATGTCCCCCGATTTTAAATTCCAAAGAACAATTCGGACCTAAATACCGAACAACGAAACTTTACCGAAGGAGAACACAACGAGAAGTCGTTTAAACCTAAAGAGGCGACATTTGTTGACTCCGTCTGCTGCGATTGTCACGAGTTGACGAGTCGACGGGAAGGGATTCCCAAATTAAAATAAATCCGATGTCGTTTACGTACTTTTCGAAGGTACGAACGCTAGAGCTGCTTTAGAATCCGAACAACTCGTTCCACTTCGCATTTCTCGCATAATGAATTCCTCGATTTAATTATTTAATAAGGGAGATTTGTTTTTCTTCCATTAAAAATTTGAATTTAAGATTTTATGGTAATGCCCGCTTCGGGCGTCGTACGTACAACGGGATTTACAAAGTATCGGGAGGCGAATTTAATTTCGATCGTCTTCCTTTTTACTGCTTACGCGTAACTTTCGATTGGCGAGAGCTGGATAGCGGTTTCTCATGTTCACCATCGCGTAAATATTGTTGAAACGATCCGAGGTTAAGTGGAATAAAATTACGTTTATACGAATGCGCTACATCGCTATTATACTGTTATTATACTTTTTTACTACTTTTACGAAACATTTCCCATAAGCCGTATCTCATCTCCTTCGCGGAAAATATTATTGAAAGCTTACCAGCGTTCGTAAGCACAAAAGTGTGTTTATTCGAATTCCTCATACTTTTCTATGTAATTTTATGCGGAAATAATTTATTGTATCTGAAACATGCTATAATAAACTTTGAAACACAAATTCTCAATTTTAAATTGTAACGAGTTATATGTCTGGTATCTACGATTTAAACTGTTTCGTAAAGATAAATCCAGAAAGTTGAAACCCTCTTCTAAATGCGTTTAATGCTAATAACAGCTCTTCAACATAACAGATTCATATAAGTCACCGTAAATCCTTGACCATGGATTACTGCAATATGAGTTGCTGTTTGAGCCGTTTTCATCGTCTGTTGGATTGTTTAAATCCGACGTTTCATCAGTGTTTCTACTGCCATCATCAGAGTAGCCCTGATAAGGATTGTTGTTTGGTAATTATATTGTTTGCCATAGAAATGTATTTACTCTCGGATGTGAATTGCCTATGTGCTTGAAGAAGCAACCAATAATATGGAAACCGGAAAGGCAAGTGAAAAATCAGAATAGCACTAGAGGAAACACTCAAAAAAGATAACTATAATAAAAAGAGCAACAATAATATCACTGTTCAAGAACGACGAGCTCTAAGATCCTTACAAATGGATAAAAGCTTAAAAATATTGCCGGCAGACAAAGAAAACGCTAATGGCAATAAAGTACAAGAGGTATTATAAGCAGGGGATATACAAAAATAAACAAAAGTGATACATCGTCAGTAGAGACCAGAATTTACAAAGAATTCCACAAGCATAAAACCAACTTCACTAACGACCACATACGGTGCAGACTGACAAACTTCCACATCACTACAGCCTACCAAAAATTCACAAGCCAGATATTGCATTAAGGCCTATAGTTAGTTCAAGAAATGCACCATGCCGTCCACTGCAGATAGTGAAACCACTAACAGGCTTTACAGAATCCACATTTAAAAACACAGATGGCTTCGTTGAAAGAATGTAGAACTTACATTTAGATCCAACTGACACAATGGCTAGCTTCAATATCACCAGCCTCTTTACAAACGCGCCAACAGGTAAAACACTAACAATCATCAAAGAAACGCTCTCTGAAGACGATACAGGCAAACAAGAACCAAATTGAGTATTAACACATTCATGGAACTACTAACAACATGCGTAGAAGCAGCGTATTTTCAGATAGGGGACACATTCTACAAACACAAGTTTGGGATGACGATGCTTCACTCTGTCTTCAGTTCTGAGTAACATATATAAGGAACAATTTGAACCAACAGCAATACGAACACATCATTTGAAGTCAACGTTGTGGATCAAATACGTCAACGGTGCCTATCATATAGCCACATGACATAAATACTCTTACACATACCAACATCATAGAACCTTAAATCAAGTTTACCATGGAATTGGAAGAAGAGAATGCCATTCCATTCTGCAATATCCAAGTCTAGGAAATGGAGCTGTCCCCCATTTAAAACTAGTGTGTACAAGAAACCCTACACTGCCAATTAAGAGTTGTAAGTTCCCTATACGATAGAACGAAAGTCGTGTGCTCCAATTCAACCGATGTAAATTAAGAAATTCCAACTACCACTGACGCTGATGCCTGCAGTGCGGAGTATTATCATCTTTACTGGGGGCTACTTTAGAAAAATAAAATGATGCAACAAAATAGATTAACAAAAAAAATAACTCTTACAAAAATATAGTGAGAGAAAAAAACTAAAACAAATCTTTCTAAACAAAAAATAATAATTGATCCTATATCTACAAGGTGTACACTTTAATACATTAACAATTATTACAATAAAAATTCATTGATTGACTATAATTAAAGAAGAATATAAAATTAAATTTTTCAAAACAAAATGAACAACAAAATGGCTACAATGATTTAAGAAAGGCGTCTACTCACTTCAATAGTCGAACAAGGAAGTCCTTAACAAAATCTACAATTATTTTTCTTACAAAAACCCCTCGCTCAAAAATCGTACAACGCAGACGTAGAACATTACAATGACAATATTAAATAGAATACGCATTAAAATCAGCACAAGCGAACAATAGACATTTGAATGACTGGATTAATTAAAAAATCTTAACACGACATAATTAAAATCATACAATAAACTCTTAAATTAAACTTATTCAAAACAAAACAAAATTGTGAAAATTCTCGGTAAACAAATAAATCACAACAACCCTAAAATGCCACTTAAAATACACTCAGCGATAAATGGGTTGTCCTAACCACAGCAGTAGGTATGCTTTTAGACATGAGTAATGCATGTTTGATGAAAGCAGTGTTTCCAACTCAGTATAAAGCAGTACACTTGGTGCCCATTCCTAAAAAACAAGAAGAATCAGAGAACTCTTCTTCAATCGACCTTTTAGAATATAGCATGTATCCGATAAAATTCCAGAGAAACAAATGAACTCTACTACAACTGGAACGATTTTTGAAATTGTGAAGAAATCGTCAAATATTGTCAGTATCTATCACATTTTAGTGCAGCTTTGGTGAATGTGGATGCTATCCCCAAAGAAAGAAAGTGAGTTTAAAGAGGGGTTACAACAACTTTGAAGATCACGAAGCATAGTAGCCAATATTTTTCAACTTGGTTGACGGTATTGCTAAAAGATTTTAGGTTATAAGACAACCTAGCATAGTCGATTTTTATTTCACACAATTTCTTTTCTGTTCGTGGGCATTTTCGATTCTACCTTTACAAGATCTATCAATGCAAACTGACTCTACTGCTTACTTGTTAGAGATGGTGCTTTTCACACATTTTTTGAGTACATACATTAAGTATCACAAAGGGAGAATTTGAAGAATTTTTTTTTCTCCCCTAATAATATTCAAAAAATTGGAACTACATTCGTCCATATAATATGACGTTTATGTACCGAATAAAAACAGAAATGTTAAATAATCTGGCGTAAATCATCTGAATCATTAGCTATAGGGCCCAGCCTGAAGTATTGAGTGAAACAGTTCTGGACTGGAGTCTGGGGACAAAGGGGATATGCCTAGGAAAGACTGTTTATCAGACTGTGTAGATAGTTTAAAACAAAAATATTCTAGCGTATCAACCTTAAGCAGATAACGAAAAAATAGAATTTAAGGCTGAGATACCACAAAAAAACCTCGTAAGAAGTTACTTAAGAGTAAATGAAAATCTCTTGGATAATAGATGGCTCTGCTGGTGCCGTTTTTTGGCAAGAGATTATTTGATATTTCTATACAGAATCGAGCTTGTCGTTTCGTATGCGTAAGTTATTCACGGTAAATAAAATTAAAATTTTAATACGCACCAAATTGGTGTTTACAAATACAAAAAAAAAAACAGAAACATTGCCTCTAAGGAAATTACAATGCAAGTTTTAAGAGTACTAATTAACTTTTTATTCTAATGAAAATAAAATTATAGTTAAATTTGCTAGAGATGTATAAAACTTAGGAAAAATAAACATAAATTCGAAAAATTAAGTATAAATATGTAAATAAAATTCCGAAATCTACACATTTAAATCTAAAAACAATAAACAGAACCAACATACTCAAAAACAAATTATTAAATATTAATAATATTTTCTGGTTAAAGAAAAATAAGGAAACAGACATATTTGTGACAAAAAGGATTAAAATACAATGTAGAAGTACTAGACATTTTCGCCCGACCTAATTCTCTTTCATCGTAATCGATGCCCACGACTAACCTTATCCAAATTCCGATCGATTTGACTAGCGTCGAATAAATTATGTCGATAAATTAACGCTTTGTTCCTTCATTGACAGATACATGCCGTACCAGCAGCCCCACGTCAAGACGTTCCCGGTGGCCGGTGTTCACATGCTGCCGCAGGAGACCAATTGCGGTCAGAGCCGATGCAAAGTGCGACTGACTAGCCTTACTAGGGATCACAGTGGCCGAGCGTACCGTTGCGAAGTGTCCAGCGATGCCCCCGCCTTTAGACTGGCCTCAGAGACGCACAACGTCACCGTTGCAGGTCAGAACCTAGACGTATGGCACGCGTGGGTATATCCAGACGGTAGACAGTGAAATTTCACGGTAGATTACCCGCGACCGATTAAAAGGGATGTCTGAGTTAAGAGCCGTTGCGGGAATTCAGATTACGGTCCAAAGGAACGCTAAATGATTCTATTTCGAGTAAAGGGCAACATATTATTGATGTGGAGAGTTCTGTATCTCTATCACTGGTGTTATAAACATTAGAATACTTTACTGACTATCGCCTAAATACTTTAGGGTGATGTAATTTTAAATTATTACTCTAAAAATGCATATTAAGTAACTCAATATTGAAAATTTTTAGATTTCGCGCAGACGTAAAATACATAATCGAACATTTTTCATTTAAGATGGAATTCAAGTAAGAATTTAACAAAGAAGGTCACCAGGTGCAGATCCTTCTATACACCGTGAATATTTACAAATAAACTTACTTACTTATTTATGTCATTTTAAAAGTCATCTTACTCCGTTAGTAACTTTAAGCTGCGTCTTGCATTGCAATATTTGCCATAACAGACAAGAGGTCTTAGGAGATGAACCTGGGCCAAACCAGGATTTTTTTAGACCTTTATTAAAGCAATTGATTTGATCTTTTTTTTTAAAGAAACGGCGGTTTTTGTTATTCTCAAACTCATATAATAATGTGAAGGTTAGATAAGAGTAATAAAACTCGTTCTTTCGTTCATCTAATATTTAATATTTGATTACTAGTTTCGGCTTTTTAAGAAGCTCTCAAAAGCAAATGATTAATTGATTAGCATAAATGATTGTGTTAAAAAAAATTTAAAATATAGAACTGAAAAAATTAAAACTAGCAGATGTAAAAATATAAAGTAATAACGTCAAAAACAACGTAAATTATGCAATTATAAAAGTGAACTTACACATCAAAAAGGTAAAATATCTATCATCAAGTTAAAACACCAACAATTATAAATATAAAATCAAATATAAATTTAAGTATAAGAAAACTTTACGAGACTGACAATGATAAAATGATTCAAACATATGAAAACCATGTCTAATGTATTTATTGTAAACTGAACTGCGAAATTGGTTTAAAATTTTAGTATGTGTAAAGTGTGTGTGTTTCTTGTGAATGAATGTGTGCTTTGTGTATGCATGTGGTAAAAGTTATTTCAGGTTGTCTAAATAGGGATGTTAGTGCGTGTTAAACTGGTTGTCAAATCCAAAAAGTAGAAGATTGGTTCAATATTATAATCTATTTTTCATTAAAAGGTGTATTTAGGTATTTTCTTATGTCGTTCTATTTGTATGCTCGAACAGTCTAAGTTTTTGACTTATCACAGTTGTGAAGTAAGTAATGTTATCATCACAAATGCTTTTATGTCAAAATTCTAGTAAATGTTGATAAGAAATTTGAGTTATTTTGTTTCACTGTGTTCTTTAATTCTGGTATCTAATTTTCTCTGCCAGTTTCCCCTATGTAAGTAGCATCACAATCATCGCATTTTATTCTGTAAACTCCGTTTCGTTGTAGTTTGTCTTTATTTTCTGTATGTGTGCAAAGCATACTTTGTAGATTATGAGGTGACTTATACGCTAATTGTATATTAAATGGTTTGAAAATGTTGTTTATTGATGTAGAGAGGTTGTTGTATGTAAATTTTCTATAAATGTTATTTCAATTTTCTTTTATATAAAGTGGATCAGTTTTTATTTTATGTTTATAGATGAGTTTGTCTATTGTGTTATTTGGAAATTTTTTATTGTGAGCAATTTGTTTTATGATGCTAAGTTCTTTATTATATTCAGTTGTAGTAAGGGGTATATCATGTAATCTTTGTATGTAATAATTTATTCTAGTGAAACTAGTAATCAAATAATAAATATTAAATGAACGAAAGAATGAGTTTTATTACTCTTATCTAACCTTCACATATAACGTTCATTGGATACTTAGAATATAATCATATAATAATGTCTTATTATTATATATAGAAAATCAAACTACTTTGAGATTGGTTTTGGATTGGTCAGAATGTAAGGGGTTAAGTACTGGACTATTTACATAGAACTTTCATAGATACAATTTTTTTTTCTAGTTTCAAGAAGTATAATTTTTGATAAAAGTTGTAGGTCTTCAAAGCGGCAACCACAGAATACTTGTTTTAATCTAAACTCCTCTATCTTATCTGCCATTTCTTATAAAAGATTCTTCCTAAATATTTGCTACTCTGAATATGCCATATCTTCAATGAATATCTTTTTTTTAAAACACCACACTTTCGTAATCTTTGGAATATAGTGGGAATAGTATACATGTACCAGCAAAACACTAATAGGTAGTTACATATAAAATATCGACTTGTGAAGAGTTGAAACAGCTTCACACGTATCTCTGAAAGGTGGTTGGATTTATTTATTTATTTATCCTCGAGTTCAACCATAAATATTTATGTATCAACACCGATTTATAAACACTCGGGCTGTCATAACAAATTGAATATTTGTTAAAGTAAGTCGTTCTTTATTTATTCGTTGTCCATACTATAGTTTATAACAAACAAACGAAAATAATTGCCATTCATCTAAGCAGGGCACTTAATTAAATAGATTGTCCATTCTCGTGCAAAGAAAAGTAGTTTCGTAACATCTACACAACTTATGGGCTTATTTTGATTGTATACAAGCACATATGTGGCATATATGAATCACAAATTTGCGTAGTTCTTTTCCTATTTCCGGTGTACCGCAGGGTACCAACTTCCGTCCATGTGCGCAACAAATTGAGCTGCCATAAGTTACTATTACTGCCCGATAATTTGTAACTATTTGCTGTTGTAAATACAACTACTGTCTGTATTTATCTAAAACATCAGCTCGATTTGGCGTAATTTTGGTGTGTGGATCATAATAACCCAAATTTCAATGTAGAGACGGTTGGTAAGTTGTTTTTGTTTTTGTTGGGGTTGTCTGACATGGAGTCTCCGAAAACACTGCAGCCTCTAGGCCTTTTTGTATTTAGTCTCCTCTTTCTTTTTCCCATTAAATTATACCAGCCATTCCTTGGTACCAGGGTCCTAGTACCCTGCGCTAATATGTACAGATTTCTGGCTGGTTTATCTTTGGCTTACCAAAAATTGTTTGTCTTCTTGGTCGCATTCGCACAGAATGTTATAAGTGTCTTCTGTTCTCTCAATAAACAGTCTACAGTTGGTATCCCAGTGTTGATTCCAATTTTCTATAAGTGTTCTTTCAGTATACAGTAGTTCTGTTAGAAGACCTGTTACGATGTCAAGATGATTCCAAGTGAGCTGCAGTAGTTCTTCAGCCTTATTTTTGAATGGTCCCTTAATAAAGGACTTTTACTATGACTTTACCTGGTTGTATTATTCCAGTATCCTTTTCATTTCTCTTTGACCCAACTTCTTACCTGCTCTCGTGCTGTGTTTTTAGACATTCCTAAAATAAATCTATTTTAGGAGTGTTTGAACTGGGCCTATATATGAAGCAGATGATCCCTTTCTTGCTAACTCATGGGCTTTTTCGTTTCCTTCGATAGCTGAATGTCCAGGCACCCACAGCAAAGTGATTTTGTTGGCGTCTGTCAGGCTATTCAGTTAATAATAATAATAATAATTTTTTTATCCTTGTTCATTTTACAACAACAATAACATATCATTAACAATTAAGTAAAAGTTGTGGAAGTACTAATACAATATCCAATGATTCTAGTAATACCAAGTAATACCTAAAAATTAAAGATTAAAGGGTTTTTTATAAGCTAAGCGATTTTCAAAATGTAGAAGTTTATATCAACTGAAAAAATGCACATATTAATTTAATTATTTGTGAAATAAAACCATAAGAATTAACAATACATATTACAATTTTTTTTTTTAATTTATTTATTTACCCTCTTGAGTACAAACTTAAAAGAACGTTACATTACTAGTAGTATAACAATCTAAATATGTACATCCTTGCAAAAAAATATAATGTCTGCAATATCAGCAGAAGACAATGACTTGTTAAGCATTGTGACTTCTATAACATGTATATTATAAAATAGTTACCTTTTAATAAAAATAAAAATGTTTTTTCCTGATTTTAAAATTATTGGTCCTCTATTTCAAAAGAAATGCAATCATATTATATAAACTTAAATTCAGAAACACACAATGCAGTCTCAAAATTTATACATACATATTGCTGTGAACTATTGTCCAAGCATATAAGTTTAAAGAAATTAAAAATAACAATATTAATTCAGCTAGCTCAGCAAAGATGAATTTAAAAGGGCGCCAGAGATTCTTATATCTCAGAGTAACTTTCATAAAAAGTAATAGTGGGCGTTTGCAAAATTGACTTTCTTTAAAATCCCCAAAAATTGAAATGGCTGATTCAAATATAAAAGAACTATTTAAGATGATATTTAAAATCATTAACTTTTATTGTAAAAAAAAAAAAAAACATTTAATACAAATTACAGGAAAAATTAAAACATGAATATAAGATTCTGGCAAAAAACAACCTGCATAAGACTCTACAATTTAAAAAGGACAATGCAAATCTTTAGCAAACAAAATGGTGAATTCGTTCTAGAAGGAATTTCTTATACCACAAAAAATCCACGTGGTTTCAAAAATTCAAAGCAAACAAAAATTCAATTAAATAAACGTGGAGAACCAACTAAAATCAAAATGAAATCAAAATACAAGCCCAAAGCTTCTCTTCACCTACCCCGAGGTGATTAAAATAAAATTAATCTGAAAACTACAAAAAAACAGAAAATTTAAACTCTAAACGCGATCACTTCTAAAACGAAAATTATTAACGGGCCTTATACAAAAATTGTGCACAATAATACAACGCCAATTAATAAACGGAGACGTCTGAATAATGATCAAAATTAAAATAATTACCGAACAAATCTTAACAAATGAAAAATCGCAAAATGGATGCAATGAGCTCAAAATTTACATGTACTTACATTCGTGACAATGATTCAGACTCTGAGTTCCTTAAGAGGCCTCTCACCGCGTATATACAAAACAACTGCGCGCGCTGCGTCAGCCGCAAAAATCAAAGAATACGCCTTATAAGAAGGACCTAACACAAGATAACAAATGCTAAACATATAAAGGAAAGAAAAATAAACTAACTAACTGAACAAATAAATACATCCAACAAAACTACTAAATTCATAGCAAAATGTAAATATAAACATAAGTAAGAATTTGCGCGCGGCAATGCCAAAACTTGATCTTGGAAATTTAACAGCATAGAGTTCACACAACCGGGGAGCCATAACACAGCAATATATATCCCACTCTCCCAACAATATAAAGCAGCGTATAAATGAAACGTATGTACCTACCATTATCGAGACAAGAGGATCACAAGATTCAATTCAATTACAACTAAAATAGTTGAATTGTTCTTCCATTGAACCTGGATTAAGTGAAACTGAAGAAATGGATCAAGTTGCCTAAATCTAAACTTAAATCTAAATTCTGCAATGAACACAAGGTAAATATATATTTGGATGCACATACACAAAAATAACTCTACTTATGTAAGGGCAACAGTGGAAATGTGATTTGTTAAATAAAGGAATAAAGAAATCGCTTCAGATGGCACGCACACATGACACGTAATTAAATTTCAACAGATACATTTCCATTTGTTTTTTAAATGTAGACAAATTCAAGGTTTTAAATTCATCAGGAATTTTATTATAGACATTGCTAATCTTATAAGAAAATGAGCGTTCGAACAAAGTTGTAAAATGGATAGCAGGAGTCAACGTACCCTTAAACCGAGTGTTCAAGGTGTGAACATCTGTACAAAATCTGAATCTTCTAAACAAGTTTTTAGGCTCCTTGTTCAGAATAATTTTATGATACAATACATACAATACAATATGATACAAGTTCTTGAATATATTCCCAAAGTAGTCTTGATTGTATCTTGGGATAGCAAAAACTCCATTTAGTGCTAAACTGACTTTTAGCGATCATATTTCCAATATCTCACTGTGCAAACATCGGACTCCATCATATCCAACACCAGGCCTTTGTGTCTGGTGAAGCCATTAAACTCTCTTGTTCTTGCCTCCATTTTATAAACATCACACAGAGTTACAGCTGTAACGCTCTACCTGCTTCGTTCAATGTTAGATCAATTAGATATTTATATTTCTAGCAAGCAAGAACTCTGTCTGCTGCTACAAAAATAGATCCAAGTCATTATTTCTTTACTTTCCGAAATATAAAATCTTTACTAATTCACATTCTATCTTCGCCCGAATGGTCATAATATTTCCTGACATCATTTTGCAACGCCCTTCGCCCATATTGATTTTGCTCTCAGACCAACGGATCTCCTTCCACTAGCATTCTGCAGAGCAAGGCGGAATTTTAAAATAATCACCGGTTAACGACAAATTTAGATTTACCCCCGGGCTACCGCTCGTGCTTCGATTGCGGCCACCTCTTCCACCGCCCCTCTTAACTGGCCTTCCGCTAACCTCGCCTAGCAACATCATATTCTCCCCACACACACACATGCAAGTGACAGAACTATATTAAACGGTCAGCAATTTCCACTTTTGACCCCTAGTTATGCGGAGACTAACTCGAACCGGTCGGAGAGAAGGAACGCGATAGGGGAAGGAAATTGCCCCCACCCTCCCAACTTGACGACCGGCTAGTCGTGATTTAAATTCGAAATCGGTCTAATTCGACAAACTACTACCGAGGCAAGACCTTTAATTTGGAGGACCCCATTTGGGAGTATTAATGATAAGAAGAGAAGTTCTGTGTGTAATGAATGCGTAGGTTATTATTAGTAATTTACGGTGGATGAGATCGCGGTTGTTTTGATAGTGAATCCGTGCATTTAGACGAAATAATTCCAGGTTTGTGAACAAAGCAGCGTAGCGGAATCTCATAAATTTTCATGTAAAACCCTTGTGATTTATTTAATCTAGAATCTATTACAATGGGATTTAGCTATTTGAATAGAAAGACTTACCCAAATATTATGAAACGTATGCTCGTATTATTAGAATAGATTTTGATTAAGATTGGGGCGTAAATGTTGGATCAAGCTATAGGTGCTATTTTATGAAAATTAATAAAAACTTATATTTTGCTGAGTGCAAAATGGTTATTCCATAGCTTCATCCTTTTCCAAATTGTTTGAATATGCAATGTTAAACAGAATTAACAGTTTTTTAAAAACATTTCATCTATTATCTCAATCGCAACACGGATTTAGAATCGGAAAATCTACAACTTCTGCTTTATTAGACTTACACATTACTATAATAAATAATTTAGAAAAAAATTACTACCAACTGGCGTTATCTGTGATTTATCGAAAGCTTTCGATTGCGTCAGTCATCAATTATTAATTAACAAATTAAATTATATGGGATTACGGGGTAAAGTTAGTGATTGGTTAATATCTTTTCTGTGCAATAGAATGCAATTTGTTAAAATAACAATTAAAAATGTTAATACTAAACAAACCGTCAGATCTTCACTTATGCCCAACTGTATTGGGATACCGCAAGGATCCGTTTTAGGGCCAACTTTATTTTCCCCATTTCTGGATGATGTTATCAATTTTTTGTGCGATTATCATGTTGTCTGTTATGCGTGTGATACAACTTTAATCAATGCTGTTAATGAAAAGGATACTGCTTGTGCTGCTGAAACCATGATAGGCAAAATGAACGATTGGTGCTGTGCAAATGGTCTTTCCTTGAATTTAGACAATACTAAATGTATCTTTTTCCACACCTTACAAAAAAGATTCGATCCGTATCCTCGTATATATTTAAATAATAATATCATATCTTGCACTAGGACTGCAAAGTTATTGGGAGTAACCTTTACTTCTACGCTTACGTGGGATGAACAGTGCAACTCCTTAATATCCAAGTTAAACATTGTCATTTTTAAGCTGCGACAACTAAAAGCTGCTGTAAGTTTTGAAACATTGAGAATTGTTTATTATGCTGAGTTTCAGTCATTGCTTCTCTACGGTATTCTGCTATAGGGCTCCAGTGCATTTGTTAACGCAGTTTTTCTTAAACAAAAAGCTGCCATTAGATGTATGTGCAGTATCGATCAACTTACCTCGTGTAGGAGTTACTTCATTTCTTTAAATATATTGACTATTTTTGAATTATACATTTTGGAAGCTAGTTATTATGTTCATAGCGGGCATTCTTACAATATTAGAGATCCCAAAACTCACTTAATTCAACATAGTTTAAGAATGACAGCAGCTAGTTTGGATGTGTTGGGGATAAAAATTTATAACAAACTCCCTAATACTTTTAAGGCATTTAGCTGTTGTAAATTCAAGGAAGTTCTTAAGTCATGGCTGCTGACAAAATGTTTTTATTCATTGGAAGAATACTTTAATACTGATATTTAACAATTTGTATAAGATTATATTTCAACAATCTGTATGTAATTTATTTTTCTCTTTTTCATTCTTTTTCTTCTGTCTTTTACACTTTTTTTTTCGCTTTTGTTGACATGTTTTTCACATATTGTAATTTTGGAAATAAAGTTCTATTATTATTATTATTCCTGTTTTGAGCAAATAAGTGGAAGATACTAAAAAATACTAAAAATCAGTTTAAAACGTGGGGTTTGCAGGCTATCTATGAGATATTTTCGACATTTTTTGAAAACTGTTGGTCTGAATAGTTTTGTAGAGTAGTCTTAAAAGTGCGTGGCCAATAATAGGGATGCATAAAATATTCCCTTACTCTGTCGTACCATTACGTGCTACCATCTAGGGTAAGAAACCATGAGGTTTGATGTATTTTGTTTTATAGGGGCTCTTAATTCCCTATTTTTATTTCTCTTAATAATAATCGCTCTAATAAAGTTAAATGAATGAAAAGAAGCCGCTATTTTTGACCAGAAATTATGTTAGCTATATTTTAATCTTGTAACATATCGTTTATAGAAAATTCTATTTTAGTAGTCAATTTCAGTTTAGAATTTATATTGAATAAATTATAATTTCCGTTAATTGATTTTCCTATATGTTTCGGTAACATTACTACCGCTTTTAATTAATTCTTTAATTTAATTCCTTGTTTTGCCGACGCGCGCATTAATTTTACCGAGTTCATTTCATTGAGCCACACGTTCATTGTACGCAAGCTTGGTTTCCCACCAACGCCGCTAGCGTGGGGAGCGCCCGTTTGATGCGATAGAGGCAGATCCCCGCTTCCCTAGCTATCGTAGTCGTCCTCTGGGTGACACGGCGATAGCTTCCCGTCTGCCTCCCTGCCTGCCTACAGCTAGAGACTGTAATCGTTCTCTGGGTGACACAGCCTAGTTTCCGTTGGCGGTGGATCATAGATCGTAGTCGTACCCTGGGTGACACGACGTGGCCTTCCGTTGTTCATAGGGTTAGAGATTGTAGCCGTCCTTAGGGGTGGCACAACTTTCTGTATTTTCGCCCGGTTACGCGTCGTAGTTGTTCTAAGGTGTGACACGAGGTAACCAACCCCTAACCGTTGTTGCGGGTTTCAAGGCGCGCACCACGGATCGGCAATTCAAAGTAATTCACATTATATTTATTTTTTATACGCTTTGTATATTGTGTACACGTTTAAGAAGGAAACTAAAGCTAAAAAGGGATAGTATTCCCTACATCCGTAAAGCAAATTCTAAACCACATCATATATTCGAACCATTGCGTGACATCTGCTTACCTTAACCGCATGCAACAGTTTAAACACAATTACAATTATCTCACCATGTAGGCAACCCTTTTGCCACGTGTTTCAGAAGCTCCATCCGAGAGTTGATATTTATACTTTTACCCCTAAGGAGGTGAAGCGTCGCAGTTTGTCATAAATTAGACAGGAGTGGTCAATACTACACTATTGGTAACAAACAACTGAAGGAGTTAATTTCTGTCAGGCGTTAGTTTTGACATTATTATTTTATGGCAACTAAGGAAAAAATTCATTTAAGTTACATCGGAAGAGTGTCTCCCTCTATTTATATAAAAAAAATAATAGTTTATCTTTGAAATGGGAGTACCAAACACTTCTTTTTTTGACAAACTCTTGACGATTATATTGGACTGCGATAAGTGGAAAGCCAAACTGAAACCAGATATTCATAACTAAAACTAGAATGCAGATAGGCCAGAAAGAATCACACGTTATAAAGCTGGTATATAGTGTGAATCTGTAATCTGGAATAAAATCAGGTAAGGGAAGACAGTATTTTTTTCCGGAAATATGCTCCGACATGTCGATTAGTATTTTAAATTACCCACTTTTTCATCTGAGAAAATTTTATACAGCGTGTCCCAAATTTGAGATATGGCGTCATCGACAATTTTTTTAAATGGCAGCCCTATGTTTTTATAGCTATTCTTAAAGTGTATATCAAATTACACATGCGTACCAAATTTCAAGTTTTTATTCCTTGTCATTAAAAAGATATTTAACAATAACTAATTCGAAAAATGAAGAAATCTGATTCACCTCAATCATATCTGTTCTACAATAAATGTTCAAAATGTTGTCCATGTACTTCCTGACAATACCCTAAACGGAACCGAAACTCATTTTGAACATTTCTAATTAGTTCAGCGGACATTAGCCTACACTGCTGTCTTATTCGTTCTTTCAACACCTCAATATTTTCCGGTTTGGTTTTTAAAAACTTTGCCTTTCAAGTACCCCCATAAGAAATAGTCCATTGGTGTTAAATTCGGAGACCTGGGTGGCCATTCAAAAGGTCCTCTTCAACTAATCCATCTGCCTGGAAACACATCATCTAGATATTCACGGGACAGGTCTTGCAAAATGAGGAGGCGCGCCGTCTTATTGGAACCAGATGTTTCTATTCGGAACTAGTTCTTCTTGCAAGAATTCTAAATATCTCGCTCCATTGAGATTTTCTTGGAAGAAAATTGGCCCTATTACTCGATCACCAACATTGCCTGCCATTGACTTTTTCTGGATGACGAGTGTGGCCTTCCCTCATCCATCGTGGGTTGTTGTCTGCCCAATAACGACAGTTTTGACGATTTACCTCACCGTTTAACATAAACGTTGATTCGTCAGAAAATAGAACGTTTTCTATGTTTACAACATTTCTGTCTAGTAGATCCATCATTTGTTCGTAAAACTGAAATCTTCGATCCGGATCATCTTCGGTGAGTTCCTGGAGGATTGTCAATTTATAGGGATAAAATTTGTGCGCTTTAAGAGTTCTTGCCACCGAAGACTGGCTAATTTCGAGTTCCCTATCAGCCTACTGGGGATATAAGGATTTTCTTGAACAGAAAGAAGTACATTAAGTTATACTTCTTCATTGAGCGCACTCTGACGATGATTATTTTTCCTCAAATGCCCGGTTTCCCGAAACTGTTTTTCAATCTTGCTTACGGTACTTTGAGATATGGGTGGTAAATCAGGATACTTCTCTCTGAATAATTGTGTAACTTCATTTTGTGTTCTTGTCCTATCTCCGTAGCCAATCGTAATTAAAATTTCAATTTTGCGGGTTTCAGTTAAATACGGCATTAGGGTCGATTTTTCAACAAACAGTGTTTCTCACGAAACAACAAACTAATAAGTGTCCTCGCTCAATGCGAGTCGAATACTAGCTTCACTTCTTACTTATTTTTATTACCTTGTTTTTTTGACATTGTGATAAGACATCAACCTGGTTTGACAAAAAAAAATGATAAACAAAAACCCTTTCACGTGGCATTTTTAAACTTCATAAAATAAATTTGAATCAGATTTCTTCATTTTTCGAATTAGTTATTGTTAAATATCTTTTTAATGACAAGGAATAAAAACTTGAAATTTGGTACGCATGTGTAATTTTATATACCCTTTAAGAATAGTTATAAAAAAAATAAGGCTGCCATTTAAAAAAATTGTCGATGACGTCATATCTCAAATTTAA
Source organism: Protaetia brevitarsis (assembly GCA_004143645.1). Lineage (NCBI taxonomy): Eukaryota > Metazoa > Arthropoda > Insecta > Coleoptera > Scarabaeidae > Protaetia > Protaetia brevitarsis. The sequence continues at coordinate 156,141 of RXPK01000319.1, forward strand.
GACACGCTGTATAAAGTTTTCTCAGATGAAAAAGTGGGCAAATGAAAATACTAATCGACGTGTCCGAGCATATTTCCGGAAAAAATACTGTCTTCGCTTTACTGAATTTATTCCAGATTACAGACTCACACTTATTCGGAGGGGAAAAACCCCTTTGAAAAATTATGGGCTTGACAAAACAATACATAAATACATGAGAAGAGTGTGTCCCTCTATGTATCTCCGTGATATGTATGTGTTATGTCAAATTTGACATTTCTGTACACATATGTCATTTGAACTTATGATTACAAAATCTCAAAGAAATATCTTAATTAACGCTTGAAAAAAAAATAGTATTGAAAGCTTATTAATTGCCTCGCACAATTTTACAGGCTCGATTGGCGCTTCGGCAGTGCACTCTTGCTCGACAATAATATGAGCTCTCTTGGCCTGATCTATAATATACCATTTCACGGTTTTCTCGTTATTTCATCTTCCATGTATCGGAATAAATATTTTGCCTAAATGATTAGGAAAACTTCCCAATTCCTTCCACATTGGACCAGTAAAACAAAAATACCAAAGTGATAAACTTTTAATTAAATGCTCCAATCAATGCGTAATCCGCTTAGTTATATGACCAGATCGGGACCTTTCCGAGTTACCACGGAAACCGATGAGGAAAAGTTGAACCGTAATTTATTATTCAATTAAAAACCGGTAGTTCATTTGTAAAACGTGATACGTCAGACCGATGCCCCAAACTCCAACATACTCCACAAGCAGCGCGAGAAAAAAAAAACGGTATTGATCACGACCGGGTCTACTGAACCCGAAAATGAACCAGCGAAAAAAAAAAAAAGAGTAGGATGAATTATTGCCCAATATTCGACAAGACCTCGTCGATTTTGATGTAGCTGTTTCCCGTCTCCGAACATCATTCATATTTATTGGAATTAAAAATCGATCTCACACTGTCTCTGTGAAAATTTAGACGTATTTTATGTGTCATTAAGGTGAGCATGTGCCGTTATTCGGGTGAATGAATAATATGGGAATTATGACGTAATAAATAGCTTCAATTTTGTACTGAGGGATGGCGAAAATCTTCCAAAAATTATACCCATTCATCATTCAATTTACCTAAGAGAACGAATTTTGAGCCAATTATAATTTCACATCAAAGATATGAAAACATTTCTTCTTCTTCTTATATATGTTTAACCTTACATTCTCTTTTATTTCAGCGCTTCCTAAGGAGAAGCCAGACATAATCGGCCTACAAGACACCTATCAGTATGGAGATATACTAGTAGCAGAATGTAGGTCATCAGAAGGTGATCCAATACCCGAACTAGATTGGTATATCAACGACATTAAGGTAAATATGAGTGATATATCGGTAAGTTTTGTTGATAATAATTCTCAAAGGCAACACAAGATGTTAACTAATATAAGTTATTCCTCCCATAAATTGTTTTTTTTTTTCATTCGACCAGAATTGTTTATCAAGGAAACTAGTATTTGAAGCGAGCTACTTTTGAAAGTTTCTTGGTTATATGCAAATAACATTAAGAAAAATATAAGTTACTTCTACTTCTACTCTGCACTGCTGAAATAGGCTGTGACAGGGCACTATAAATCAAGATAATTACCTTTGGGAAATCGCGAAATAGAATTTATAGGTTGTAATAGGAAAACTAATGAAAATAAAGAAACTGGGGCAATCTGGAGTAGTGGATCGATATTTTTTTCTCCATAGAAATACCTGCGATTTTTTCTTGTTCTTGTAAATAAAAGCATAGTAAATAGTTTTAGGATCGATTGATTAATAAAGCGGCATTCAAGTTTAAATAATATGACATAATAAAAATAATTTACTCCACATTTCGCTGTCGCAAACAAGGATGAAGGATAACATAATAGTAAAATCAATTTGTAAAACTTGGAATGACAAAATTGAAATTTCGAAATATGTAAAATACTGAAATGGAGAAAAGATGTGTCGGCTCATAACAGAAATGGGTGACGGTACTTTTTCCACCACACTTTAACAACGAAATGAATCATCCATTGTTGAAGATTGTTGAAATAATTTAGTTTTGATAACCAAAATGTTTTTCAATTAAATCATATCAGTTAATTCAAATATATATTATGTCTGGACTTATTAAATTTTGAATAGCCCATTTGAATGAATATTTAATTGAATCGACCTATGAACTATGAACAACATTTCTGTTTTGACAGGACATTGTACGAGTGAATAGTTGGAATCCCCTTAATAAACAAACTCCGTGATTTAACAAAACGCCGTGGGTATTTTTGATTGAAACTAAAAACAAATGGCCCAAAAAAGGCATATCTCCATATCTTTCATGTTGTAGACGTCAAAGGTTTAGCCCCGCATATGAGGATTAATCGCAGGGATCATCCTGCACCGTTGTGTACTGTGAAAGTAGTTGTATTTTCAATGAACATGGCGTCTATTAAATATTTATCTGGTAAAAATAGCAGATTAATATTGTATAATCGTATTTGCTGTGTTATTTTTGCCAAATACGTACAATTACCGGAATGAAATAGGAGAAGCGCCATCTATGCAACACTTTTTGTAATACAAATAAATATTTAACGTATTTGCTATACTATTCATGGAGAAAACTACTATAATAATGTTGAGATCAGAACACTTGTTCGCAACTGTGAGGACTAGAGTTGGAAAAAGGCAATTTCAACGTGATAATTGCATTAAATTAACTGCAATTTTAGTTAATCTAATCCTTATTTATTAAAAGGCTCACTATTCAACAAAATCATATTTTCCTTCATTATATCGTTGTTTAAAACCATGTATAAGAGATAACACATGCCTTGGTACCACCTTGTACCGTTTTACTAAAATTAATATCAACTGAATTTGACAAATCATGAAAGTATTGCATTTTCATTCATTACGTTGGAATGCAAACCTGTTCTATAATAACCAGTAGAATTGCCGCATTATATACATACGTTGAAAAATCAGTTACATACAATGCAATTTAGGACGATTTAATGAACTATACTTTTTTGTTTCATTTACATGAAACTTTTATTTCGGAAAAAAAATATTGCTGGTTAAATTCTCAATCTCTCTTTATTCAGCTAAAAACATACACAAATAGAAGAACGCAGCGGAGGTGGCGCCCTCACACATAGAAGCTCTGCCAAAAAGTAAGACACAAATTTGTTCTAACACTGCACAAAATAGTTAAATAAAAGTTTGATATTCGCTTTCACCAAAATTAAAAACAGAGTCACTAATATTCTAGTGCCACAGCATTGATTGCAACCAACCATCAAAATCTTTAAAAACTTCTGGCAACATATGCGAAATATATGAGTGTTCCAAGTCATTTGATTCTCCTTATAAAGAAAGCATGCATGGTCAAAACAACAATAGTTCGAATCAAAAAGCAAAACACCTACCGATAAGTTATTACGAGAACTAAATTGAGTGAAAGAGAATCAGAGAGGAGGCCATCAATAGTCTTCGAGGCTGTAACGACACAAAATTAACTGTAACTAAACATTTGAACAACAAAAACTTGGGCCAATGGATGTTACAAATCATTTGACTATCTTTATAGATAATCTACACATGGACAAAATTTACATAAAACCTTGAGGAACTGCTTAGTCAAGGAGAAACGGGGTATCAGGCGAGTTACACCTTCTATCTTTTCTGTTGAATTCACGCTGAAGCTGTTATGAAAAGATTGCCTAGAAGGAAACGAGTTAAAATTAAAATTAAGGTCAACAATAATCTTCAATATTCTAGTGATATAATACCAATTGCAACCTCAGAAGCTTTTTCGACTGTTTATCACTAGGAATTTTGAACAAGGCTGGAAAAATGAGGAATTATAATAAAGGAAACCTATTTATGAATAAAGCAGCAACAGTTCGAGCAAAAGCTCGAGATATCTACTAATTCAGTAGGTGCCAGTCAAGGTAGTAGCATCCCATCATTTTTCTTGAATTCATCTTGAATCTATTATGACCAGATAGGCCAGAAGAGAAACAGTTAAAATTGGAATGAAAGTTATGAACAGTCTTCAATATTCTGGTGAGGCAATACTAATTGCAACCGATAAATGTTTTTACTGTTGAATACTAAAAACTTTGGGTAACACTGAAAGATATGAGTGTTCCAAATTACTCAATTACTTCTAAGAAAGAGACCCATATATGAAAGAAGTAAAAATCCGTTGATGAAGTATTAGGGTGTCAACCAATATCGCACGATTTCATCATTCCTTGATGCTATTATAAGAAGAAAAGGAGTTAAAATTAGAATGAAGATTGTCAATAATCTTCAATATTCTAATGAAATAGCATTAATTGCAATCGCCAAAACATTTAACTGCTGAATATCAAAGAGTTTGTGTTACGCTAAAAATATGGGTGTTTGGGCAATTCACAAAAGACCCAAGCAACAACAACTTGAGCGCAAAGCAGGAACACCCACTAATTTCTAGTATCAACATATATCAGGCACCTTTTTAACATTCTTGTTCAACTTATGATGAAGCTATTAACAAAATATGATTGGTTGAAGTAATAATCCTTGATGTTTTAATGACGTAACATTGACTGTAACAAGCAAATTTGTTATAAGTTGCACAGTAAAAAGCCATTAATACTGTGTTAAACACAAGGAAACAAAAAATTATGGCTGCAGGATAAAGAACTGCATATTGTCAAAGGTTTTATTTTGCTGGAAGAAGACAGATGTAGTGATAACTTTAGGTAACCAAAAGCTGTGTGCAAAATAACAATGCAGATCCTCAACAAAAGCTTCATGACAAAAATGCGGCTGGTACACAGTTTGTTTTTCTCTATTGTCGTATATTGTAATAAGGCATAATCATTGAAAAGTTGTATATAATATTGTGAATATCGTTATAAGAATCTTTAAATGAATTTTACAAGAGTGAGTATACAAGTCACATTTAGAAAAAAACCTAATCCACGCCGTGCCAACCCTTAGGCCGGCTAGGATGTAGAGAGAGGGCAGTATCAGAGCTTTGCCAATCTATAAACCTTAGGTCGGCTATCTTCTACAAAAGAGATTCCTCTGCAACCACTCGCTTTACAACTCTAGATATCTCCACGAAATCCGGAGTGGAGGTCAGGCATGCGTTGATTGCATTAACAGTGCCTGCAGACAATATTTATACTATCAACGTGTAGCACAATGAATTTGAAATTACATATTAAAATTGTGCAAAAACCACAGGAGACTCAATAAATATAAGCAGTAAATGACAAATATTTTTTTTTGAATTAAGACCCCAAAATTGAGTTTCCTCAGTAATTTCATGTTACAATTTTTGAAAAAGGTTAATAGTTAACCGAGAATTGGTTAGCTCTAAAATTCCTTTTTTTCCCACTAAGAGCTACAGTAATAATTCTAATTTGGAAATAGTTTTTGCTGAATTGAATATCTATGTGTCTAGGTTACATAATTGGAAACACAAATTTGATTGGTACATTTGTGCCAAGCTAGTGACATTTGCTTAAGTTACATACTGCTATGTACTGATGGTACCAGCATAAATGCAAAATGAAAAGTAAAAAAAAAAATGAAAATTTAAATTTACTAGCTCAGCGAATAAAAATTTAAAAGGGCGCAAAAGAACTCTTAACTTCAGGGTTACCCTCACAATTGAACTAATCATGAAAAATAAAATGTGGGCGTTTGAAAAATTTACTTTCTTTAAAATCCCCAAAGATTGAAATGGTTTAATCAAAAATAAAAGAATGACGTTAATAATCATAAATTTTATTTAAAAAAAAAAGAAAAAAAAACAATTAATTACAATGATGCAGAAGGAAAATCATGAATTTAAGATTCTGGCCAAAAACAAAACTGGAATAGACTCTACAATTAAAAAGGACGATGCAAGTCCTTCAAACAAACAAAGGACAACTTTGTTCTAGATGAAAATCCTATATCACAAAAAATCCACGTGGTCTCAAAATTCAAACACACAAAATTAATTTAAACGTGGACAAAACAAGTGTATTAATATTGAAATTTAATCACAAGCACAAAGCTTCTTTTCATCTAAACCGAGGTGATTAACAAAGAAAACTAATTTGAAAACTAAGAAACGGAAAAAAAGCTCTTTAAACTAAAAAAACAGAATCTTCTAGAACAATATATAATAACTGATCTTACATCCGACTTGTGTACACAATAAAATACAACAGCAATTATTTAATGAGTTCCTAGATGGACGTTTTAAATATTAATTAAACGGACAAATCTTAAAACAAAAATGAATTACCAAAAATGGTAGCAAAAAAAATAAATAAACTATACCCACGCTCGTCAATCTGGTAACTACCTTTTAGGGGCCCAAACATCGCATACATATAACAATTTACAATTGCGTGCCAAAGCGGCGCATGAAACGCAAAGAAAATAAAAACTAGAGTATTACAATGAACTATATACAATACTGGTACACGCAAAATGTACAACTGAATGAATTTAAATTTAAACAGAACAATTAAAATAATACCAACAATCAAATCAATTAACAAAATCTTAGCAAAAAATAAAATATTAAAATTGTGGAAACTCTATCATTGCATTGACAAAAATGAATTGGTATGAATAAAAATACAAATTTGAATTTTCGAAACCCGGGGTGCCAGACCACAGCAATACGTATTATTTCCTAGTTCTATGCAGTGAAGCTGTTTTTGTTTCATCTACGATTAAATTGAGCCAGACCAACACTCAAGGTCCTTAATTTAAAAACAAGGCTCGTACGTTAGTCCCAGTTCTACAATAGCAAGAGAAAATTAAACATTTCAAAACACCGAAACCTTATTTTTGAACAAAGGACTGTCACATCTACCCACCTTCCCTCACTTTGTGCCGGTTCTAAATTAACTTCACCGAACGTAATGTCCAGAAAAAGTAAGTAGAGAAAACGAATAGAGGTTAAGGTTCATCGTCCACGAGAAAATACAACCGGAGTTTCTGCGGGGCGCGTGCTTAGATATCCGTGTACGAGATCCTCTTTGTCTTTCGGGGCTCAACTTCGACCCCGCAAAACTCCGCGCCGCGTTTAATTTTCTTTCTGTCCACCACCTCGGCCCTCGTTCCGCTCTTTTATTTATGAGGTATTTTATTTAATTTCGACTTAGGCGTTCGGGTAAATTTTACGACGTTAACAAAGAATGCACGTATTAAATAAAGACCGAAACAAAGATTTAATCTCCCAGTCTGGGGAAAAGTATCGGAAAACATTAAAGAAGTTTTGTTCATCGTCAGTTGAAGCTTTGGAAAGTTCTCACAACACAACTTCGAACGTCTACACATACCCTACATCCCCCTTACCCCCTCCCCTACCGGAGTACGATATACGACTCTTCATTTTCGCTGAAGTGTATATAAAAGGGAGAAAATGTGTATTTTTCAGTTATTTATCTTTTCCTCCATGACGTTCGTTGTTATTGTTTGGGTTAGTTGGGATGAATTGGTATCAAACGAATCATATCCTAATCTTGCATTAGGATATGATATGTCGATCATATGTCGATTTGTCGCACAAGCCTATATATGCCTCGCTAGCTTAAATGGTAGAGCAGTCGTCCGGTAAACGAAAGTGTCTAGGTTCGGATTCTGCGTGAGGAAATTTTTCTTGGGAAAAGATCTAGACTCTAGATGTTCTAGATAAAGCAAACAACTGGTTTCTTGAAAATAACCTAAAACTTAATGTAAACAAAACTAATATGATAAAATTCTCATTAAATAAGGAAAATAACCTCTCAATAAGCTTCGCGGATAATCAAATAACTTCAACAAATAATGCTAAGTTTTTGGGACTGCTACTTGCTAATGCACTATTATCCTGGAAAGATCACATCGACCTGCGCGCTAAAAAGTTATCTGGAATGACGTATGCACTACGAAGCATATCCACTGAGGTCGACAGAGAGGCAGCATTGTCGGCCTACCATGCTTATGTAGGGTCCTTCTGGGGAAATTCTGCGGATGTTGAAAGGATCTTCGTCCTCCAGAAGTCGTGCCTTAGAAGCATCTTCCATCTAAAAAAAAAGAGAATCATGTAAAAAAGTGTTTATAGACAACTATGTACTTTCTTACATGGATTATATGCATATGAGTGTGCGTGTTTCGCGAAAAAACATTATAAAGAACTCATTGCCGACTATGAAACTAATCACAAATACAATACTCGGGAGTGTCAACAAGCAACCCTTCGTGTACCACAGACTACGTATGCACGTATCCATAAAAGTGTAGTGACCCATGTCTTAAAAATTTATAACAGCATACCTTATGAACTTAAGAAACATAAACTTAAAATCTTTCAAAAAAGTGCAAAAGATATGCTTATTCGAAAATGTTTATACAACCCAAATGATTTCTTTTTGAAGCCTTAAGTTTGTAATAGCAATTTCTATGTTAGTTTGTCCAGTGTACTACTGTCAGTTTCCGTTTCCAATGACGTGTTTCATACTGTTTGGTATTATGAAATAAAGATATATTATTATTATTATTATTATTATTATTATTATTATTATTAGCGGAAATACATTAATTCGTGAATTATTTATTTTAGTATTTCTAAAAATTGTCTTTGATTAAATGGATATTATTATTATTATGTACCTATTACAAGATCCGACAAAGCTTCTTAAATGATTTTTCATTCAGCCAATAGTGAGAATTTAAACAGTTCCAACTGTTAGAAAAGTTTGAGAAATCTTTCATGCATGTGTAACTTTGCTTCGTAGAGAAATATTGGATTGTGTGCTTAAAAAAAGTTTATTTTCAGGAAAAAATGCACGGATTTTCTTTATAAATCGAAAAGCTTTGAAAGTAATTTTTCTTGTTCAAAATGTGAACATGTCATTAGAAAGAAATAAAAGTTAAATTAACCTTAAAATACTCACCAATATAATTTTTAAATATATTTAAACATAGAACGGATTATTCTACATGAAAATCCTAGAGAAATATTTAACACACAGACCATTGACATCGTATGATGGCATGGCTACCAGATATCGAGCAAGGAGGAGGAAGCGTAATGTAGATTAGATTAGATTAGAACTGGGTTGGCTTATAGACCTGTTTCATCGCCACCTTTTCAAACCTATTGTGATCTCCTTTCTCCTAGAAGACGCTCTCTGATTAGGATTATCATCTTTGACAGCAGGTTCCTTCTGTAGCTGCTAGCTATAGGGTTTTCTTCGCCCATTACTAGAAACCTTGTCCTCACCAGGCTTTCACAGCACCTAAACCAGTGTTTCTTCTTCCTGTTGGCAGAATCTGCAGGTTGCGTCATCTATCAGGCCTATATTATGCATTAAGTCTACAGTGACCAGTCAGTAGATCTACTATCATTTCTATCATCTAGTACATTCAGGCGCTATTCCTTTAGGAACTCTTTTGCCTGTCTCTGTCCTAGTGCTTGCCACTACTCTCTAGCCCCGATTATGTATCCATTCATTGATAGATTTTTTTAATTTGCGATTTGGTAGTGCCGAAAGACGGGCCAGCTCCAGGGAATAACCTTGACGAACCTCGCCTGGCTAGCTTGTCCGCCGCCTCATTTCCTCTCACACCCGAGTGGCTAGGAATCCAGGCCAAAGTTAATTCCCTTTGGGTGCCCACCTCATTTAGGGCGCTTACACAGTCCCAAATCAGCTTAGAGTCCACGCTTATGGAACTAATCGCTTTAAGTGTGGACTAACTGTCAGAGAAAATAGCGACACTTTTACCTGGCTCGGTTCATCTTTCTATTTCTCGGATACAATGGTGAATTGCAGCAAGCTCAGCTTGGAACACCGTTGTGTCTTTGCTGAAGCTTACCGAAAGAACCTTTTTAGGCTTCTTTGTGTATAGTCCAGCTCCGAGGCCGTACTCCGTTTTAGAGCCGTCAGTATACCAGTTTGAAACCGTTCTTACTGGGGTACCAGTCTCCCAGTCCTTCTGATCAGGTATTATAGTATCATGGAATGTAGAAACTTCATTTCTTTTGTAGAATTGGTACATGCTTCTTCTCAAAATTTATATCACCGATACTAATTTTCTTCGATTGTCTCTTATCATTCCTTGATTTTCTTTTAAATACACCATTCGGAACGACTTTTTGCAGGGTTCCGTAAGATACTCCCGTTAATTTTGATATTCTCACAATTATCCCTATCTCAGTCCAATAGTTGTTACTCTTCAAATTGTTGTATATACTCAGGATTTTCCGTTGTGTTTCAGTGATATTTTTCACCATCAACATCGTCTTCTATCGCATCACTAATTTCACTTACCGAAGTATTACTACCAACGAATACATTGGTTCTTGAAAATTCATCGGTAGTTCACGGTGTCCACATGTTTTTATTTCACCAATTTAAACATCTACACATTGTGACAACTATCTTTCAACTACATTTTCTTAGGCATTATCAGTATATTCTTGTATATGTTGATTTGTACAAATTAGTTAATTGAGCGAAAGGGTTGTTAATCCTTTAATGCAATTTTTTTTTGGTGGGTGGGAAGCCTTTATGGCCACCGCAAGCTTGGGTCAATCGCTTACGATAGTACGGGACTCCCAGTCGGTTGGTGTAAGACTGGTATACCTCGCTAAAACCACCCTCTTCCCTCACATCGCACGAACTGGAACCGCCGTAGCATCAACATCAGCAGTGTGGGGGTGCCTACTCTCCCTTATTCTTACTCACATCGACGTCTGCCTTGCTCGTTCTTCAGCTTCTTTGGCCTTCATAATTTCGTCCATCGCACGGTGAATGGTCCGCCAGCCTTCCTCGTTGTCGATCATTATATTTATTAAATTGTCCACGCCAATCTCGAGAGAAGCCCTCGCCCGTAGTTTACTCCATCTGGAGCAGTGGAAAATGATGTGTTCGGCCGTATCTACATGCCCACAGTACATGCAGCTATCCTCGTTGTCTTTTCCGAACCTTAAAGCATAAGCGCGATATACTTCGTGCCCGGACAACAACACCTGCGTCAAAAAGTAGTCTGTTCTACGGAACTTGCAACTGATCCACCGTTGCACATCCGGGATTAGCCTCTTAGTCCATTGTGCCTTGTTCTTGTTTTCATCCCACCGCTCCTGCCAGAGATTGAGCGAGGTCTTCTTGCTTTCGTTTCCGGCCCTCCTGCCACCCATTGTCTTCCTCCGCGCGAGGCAGACGCCACACGTAGCAATATCTGTCTCTGTTAAGCGTGGCACAGTACTTCTTTATTTCCACGGCTTTAAACCAAATGGAGGCACCGTATAGCATTATGTTGTGCACGGCTGCACTCAAGATCACTCTCTTACAGCTGCTTGCCCCCCCAATATTGGGCAAAAGTTTACAGAGGCTGCCTAGTCTTCTCTCGGCTTTTTCAGCGGCTTTCTGAACGTGGGTCCCGAAGTTGCCTTTGCCGTCGAAGATAACTCCTAAATAACTTATCGTATTTTTCGGGTATACGACTGCGCCGTTCAAAGTGAAGGTCACCTGATCCCTCCTTCTCGCTCCCCTGACGAGGAGTGCTTCCGTTTTTTTCCGGCACCAAGGTAAGCTTATGTTCCTCCATCCATTTTCCAATTTGTTGTAGACATTCATTGACCTTAGCCACGAGCTGGACATCTCCCCCTCCCTACGATCAGCGCCAGGTCGTCCGCAAAGGCTATCGTGGCAGCATCCGTCACCAGATCCAATCTTAGAACCCCGTCGTACAGAATGTTCCACAAGGTTGGCCCCAATACCGAACCCTGTGGGACCCCCGAGTCTGCATCCAACATCACGTCCTTGTCTATCTTAATCCTTCTCCCGCGCGAGTAGCTCGATATAAATCTCACTAGATAGCTAGAGAGTCTCTTTTCCCGTAGTTTCGTAACGAGGGCGCACCATTTGCTGTCGTAGTCGTTTATGACCTTCTTGGTCTCCTCAAGGGCATTTATAGTAGATTTCCCCTTTCTGAATCCATATTGATGTTCAATGAGGCCACCTCTTTCCCCGATTTCCCTGTCTACTCTGTTCTTAATCATTGTTTCTAGCAATTTGCTTAGTGTATTCAGCATACATATGGGTCTGTAAGAACTTGCTACGTCGGAGGGTTTGCCGTTTTTCAGTATTTAATGCAATTAAAAGTACATATGATTTAAAATTACATTAATTACTTTAGAATAATGAGACTTAAATTGTAAACGATGGATTGTATTAAATGAAACATAATTGTTCTGTACTTAAGAAAAGTCCAATTTCTCCTAATACGGTCCATTACCTGATTTCCATAATTTCTCGGTACCTGCCGCAGCAGGTAGTGGATAATCCCAGGTAAATTCCATTTTTCAAAAACTTATTTCACCCAGACAGAAAAAAAAAGGCGTGGTACATACCTATATATGATCTACGTGCTGTCAAGTGAAAAGTTGGTTATTACTACAAAACTCCATTAATTCATAGCATTCTCATATGCATCCGACATCGATAGAACCGCATCCTTTGTGTAAATATTCTACTGGCGCCCTCTCTCGGAATACCCCTCCTCAAGCGTCCGTCCGATGTTTGAACAGCAGCGCGCGAACAAGAAACGAGCAAATAAAAGTTGACGTTTTTGCATCTAACCGGCTACGCCTGCAGGTATTAGTTCTACCTATTTTTAATTACCGTGTAGAAATGACTGCGCGCCATGAATAAAAGATGAAATTTGAGGGATAGAGTTGTTTCTGCTGCCGCCATCAACGGCGACCGCGCGTCCGTCATTTTTATGAATGTTTAATTCGCCGAGGCGCCAACGTCGTTTTTCAGGTGCGGACTAGCTAACGGTAAATTAAACAAATGAAACACGACGGGTCCGACACTCCGGGATTATCTTTTATTATTTAAATTAACGGAAGTACAATAACTCATTCCGCATGCGTTCTATAGTAGTAGACTGCCGCTATTAGAAACCTAAATATTTGATGGGCTTGATTCAGCGTCCGTAGGAAGGAAGAAGAGAGAATGGAAATCGTTTTGTATGGCTTTTGTTTTCAACGGAATAGCTCTAGATGGGAAATGGAATAAATTAGATCTCATTTACGTTGCATAGTTACAGAATTCTGAGCGTATTTAATCCATAAACCCTACTGCTACAAGATTTTTTTCTTTGTTTTATGGTTTGTGAATGTAGGAAGGTTGCGTCATTCTTCTCTTTTAGTTATCCTTCCGTAGTCTTTTAAAATATAAACATCCGTTAATTTTTAATCATTTAATATTCGAGCACATTATCAGCCTATTGCTAATTAGACGCTATATTCTAGCTTGATATTGTATCAATAGCAAGAGTAATCACCTATTTAGTAAAAAGTCATTAAATCGCCAACTGAATTCTCTAAAAACTGGAAGAACAAAAAGCGCCTAACAAAAAAGAGATTTAAATTTATTCATTGGTGGAAAGTCCATCATTTAAGACACCACGGCTAGCTTTTATTTCTCAACAACGCCTCCATTATGTTCAGCTACTGCGAAGAGCGTTAGAAATCCTGCTTTGAAACATGTAAAGCTCCTCAAGAAACTCCACAAAAAGGCTCCCCAAACAGCTCCTCAAAAAGCTCTCCGAAAGCGCCTTGTGAAAGTTTATAGATATTACATGACGGAACCAATAATAGCTTTATAAAATTTCCTAACAATTAGATAATATAGATAAATAACCATGGAAGAACATTCTTCAAAAACACTCCTCAAAAAAAAGCCCTCCAAACAGTTCCCTCAAAAAAGCTCCTCAGAGTTCGCCAAAACACTCCTCAAAAGAGCTCAAAAAAGCTCTTCAAAAAGCATCTCAGCAAGCTCCCCAATAGACCTCCTAAAAAGCTCCTCAAAAAGGTTTCACTTCTCAGAAGGCTACCCAAAAAAGTTCCCCAAAAAGCTCAAAAAACTCAATTACCTCCCCGAAACAGTTCCTCAAAAGAGCTTCTCATACAACTCCTCAAAAAGTTCTTCAGAAAACTCCTCAGAAATCGCCTTAAAAATTCAAAAAGTTCCCCAAAAATCTCAAAAAGTCATAACCTCTCAAAAAGGTTCCTCAAAAGAGCTTCTCATAAAGCTCCTCAAAAAGCTCCTAAAAAAAGCTCATCAAAAAACTCCTCAAAGAATCTCCTCAAAAAATCTCTTCAGAAAATCTCCTCAAAATTAAAAAGCTTCTCAAAAAACTCATCAAAAAACTTCTCAAAAAAAACGCCTCAAAAAAGCTCCGCAAAAAAGTTGTTAAAAAAGTTCCTTAAAATCCTGAAACAAGCTAATCAAAAAGGCTCCTCAAAAAGCTCCCCAAATTGCTCCTCAAAAAGCTCATCGAAAAACCTCCCCAAAGAAGCTCTTCAAAAGAGCTCCTCAAAAAAGCTCACCCGAAAACTCCTTAAAAAGCTTCTCAAAAATGCTTCTTATGAAAGTTTCTCAAAAATACATCAAGAACACCTCAAAAGGCTACTCAAAAAGATTCAAATATGTTCCCAAAATGCTCCTGAAAAAGCTCTTCCCTTTCAGAGATTGACTGAGTTAGCAACATCTATGGGTAATCTATAACATTTTTCAAAACTCATTAACATTACTTTGTCATTTTACACTCCTACAAAAATAATTGCTTTCAAGTTTCCTCTTACATAATGTGTTTTTTTTTCGCTAAATTTTAAAACTTATTTTTTTTTCTTTCTTTTTTTCGATTCAAAATAAAAATATTATTCATTCACAGCTACCAAAAGACCCTATTAACTATCCCTCAAGAATACATCAGCGAGTATATATTATCCAAGCTTTCTTTCATATATACTTCCGCGATTTTCCCAAATGTTAATATAAATCTTCCCTTTTTACTCTGTTTCCTTCGCCTCGGCCGGGATAATACAGTTTCCGTCTTGTTTTGCTTTTATTTTCAACGTAATGTGCTTTTTACTCTCCGCTCTTCATACTCAAGTTACAGAATCGTTGAGTTTTTTTTTTGAGGTGTCCAAATAGAATGTTCTTGCTGTGTCTCTTTAATAAACAGATGGCGCTAACTCGTTATTTGTTTATTAAACGATACAACCGGAATGTGCGTCAGTAGAGCACAAGCTTAATTTGTTTAATAAACAACGTTGGATGTTTGCTTCTTGTATTTATAAAATGTACAAAACGATCAGCAACGCGTACAACGATTCCCAGCAATTAGACAAACGTCAGATCGGTAGTATGACGAAAGTCGCCTAGGAAACAAATAAAACTATTTACACTGAAATTAAACTTTAGAATTTAGATCATATTATTTGACGTCCAAAACGTGTCCTATGAAAATCTGACTAATTTGGTTTTCGTCTAACTTACAAGGGAACTTCGCGAATTGTAAACCTCAACGACGCCTTCTGTTGCTACGGAACTTCAGCGATTTCAGGAGTTGACTTTGAAATTCGTTTTAAATTTCGTTTATTCAAAATAACTTTTAAACGCTGAGAGTTAGAAAAAAAAATAGTCTCAAATTGCACCCTTTATGTAGTGCCTTCGATTGGTTTTATATACAGGTGGTCACAATAAGCGCACAAAACGACAAATGCTCTGCTTATTTGTTGGAATTTCAGAAATTGGTTATACAGGATGATTCTCAATATATGCGACAAATTTTAAGAGCTGATTCCTGAGGTTATTTTGATCATAATAGTTCATATGAGTATATGTCCAAATCGGTTTGGTTTTAAAGTTATTGAATGTTTAATAATAAATTATGAACTATGACTAACACGATATAATATCACAGTTGGTTCTTCAAAGACTATTGTGTTTAGAGGGAATTGTTTATTTGTCATTTCAATATCTGTCAATAGTTGTCAGAGTATTTATTCAGTTTATTGCCAGTTTCTGTTTTCTAAAATGAATTACACGAATGCTGAGATGGGTGATATGCATTTCGTTTACGGTCTTGCCAATGGAAATTCGCGTGCTGCTAGACGTTTATGAAGAACGATACCCGAACCGTATCATCCCCACATCATTCAATATTTGCCCGTCTTCACCAACGTCTTAGTGAAACGGGAAATTTAAAAAAACGGACTACTGATAACGGGCACCCATCTACAGTGAGAACTCCACAAGTTGAAGAAATGGTACTAAATGAAATTGAGGAACATCCTACTACAAGCACCAGAAAAATTACGTTTGCTTTAAACATTAGTCAGGCCACGGTTTGGAGAATATTGAAAGATCAACTGTTGTATCCATATCACATTCAACGGGTGCAGGTACTTCTACCGGCATATTTTCCGCAAAGAGTGGCTTTTTGTCAATAGATGCAACACAAAATTGCACAAAATCCTGACTATTTGGCTCAAATATTCTTCACCGACGAGGCTACTTTCTCTAGAAACGCGATTATTAATTTTCATAATAATCACATATGGCCCGAAGAAAATCCGCACGAACTAGTTTCACTAGTGAATGCCCGTCATCAACAATTCTCTGTCAATGTGTGGGCCGGAATTGCTAGAGATCACTTTATAGGTCCACATTTTTTACCGATGGGGTTAAATGGCGAGGTATACCGCAATTTTCTTGAAGAGGAGCCACCACTACTGCTGGAAGAAGTTCCGTTGCAATTAAGATTACAAATGTATTTTATGCATGACGGTGCTCCAGCGCATTTTAGTTTAGTTGCTCGCGAGTTTTTGGACAATACGTATCCAGATCGGTGGATAGGACGGGGAGGTCCACAACCGTGGCGTCCTCGGTCTCCAGACTTAAATTCTTTGGACTTTTTTCTCTGGGGTCACCTTAAATCATTAGTTTATACGACTCCCATTGAAAATGTCGATGAACTGAGAAATCGTATTATCGCAGCTTTTCAAACAATTCGAAATACCCCTGGTATTTTAGAACGGACTCGCCAGTCAATACGACGGAGGATAGAAGCTTGTATTGCGGTTGGGGGCGGCCATTTTCAGCAGTATAAGTTAATTTTGTTTTACTAATTATTTTGTTAATTTATAATAAAAACATTAATTATTTTAACTTACTATTAAATATTGCACAACTTTAGAATTAAGCGATTTTGGACATATGTTCTTATGAACTTTTATGATCAAAATAACCCCAAGAATCAGCGCTTAAAGTTTGTCGCATATATTAAGAATCACCCTGTACATAATCTTTCTATTTGTCATCGAATACTGTGTGCAAAGGTAATTTAGATAATTATACAGAGCACCAACAAAATTATGAATCCTTCAGTGTGTTATGTCAGTGTAAAACTATACCAGGCGATGTGTGATAGTTTTCGAGTTATTGTTAAACGCGTTTGAATGTTGGAATCACGACCTGCTTGATATTTTGGACACTTTGTTTTATACAGCCTGTCGGATCATTCTCGATCTCAGTGTATTAACTCTCGTACCAGAGTACTCGATCACCACAACATTACAGCTGTTATGTTAATACTACAAAATTGTAGTAATTTTGTAGTATTTCGCTTACTAAGTATATAATAATTTCACCACTACATGCCATAACATTAATGGATTTGGTTTAGTAGTAAATATTGTTGCAAGAACTACTACTATTGTGGTCTTGCTATAGGTAGCTTTTCTCTGTGCAGAATTGCTTGGCGCTTAACAAAACCTAATTAAAAGTTTTATTAGTTGATGCCAACCATGTGAAACGTAAGTGTTTAACTCTCTTAATTAAATAAACTGGTAGGTATTGTAATAAATGATTAATACAAGTTAAAAAAAAGAATACTGCATTCTCTTCAAATGATTTTTGACGTCATTTGCCGTTTGAGAGAACTGATGCACCTCGAATAAAAGGTATTATCGAAGGATGTGGACTAGCGAGAGCTTTAAATCTATATGGTAATTGGCAGAGCCCCAGGCGAAGAGGGAAAAATAACAAAAAAGCGGCCCCATACGTTTTAAAATGCGAAGGATCCCGGGCATTTTACGTTGAACGGGGTTACTTCAAGAGCTTTACTGCTACCGGAGTGGGTGATCCATTATTGTCATACTTTCAGTGAGCGTTTGAGATAATGCCGGGAAAGCCTTACTTCGAGTAAAGTGCACAAAGCGCAATGTTTATTGAACCAATATAAAAGCAAACCCTTTGAACGTATGTATGGATATGAATATACGTACATATAAACATGGAATAGATATTTATAGTGCACATTTATGGACGCACATACGGCCTTTAGAGATAAAACAGCTTTTATTTGGAAATTTCTGCTCCGGTTGTTTTCAGTTACTGATCGTGATAAACTTTCAAGAATAAAAGTATATGACATACGATATGTACAGGTGTCCCACCTAAGACTGGATCTTTGATTACAGCTCTATTTTTGGCTTTAGGAAAAAGTGTTAATACAAAAGTTTTACAGAAGTCAATGCTGCATAACCTAAAAATATTTTTGGCTATATGTGTACAGGGTGTTCCAAAACTAGGAAAACACATACTTACTCCACTTTTTAAATTCCACGTAGAAAAATAACATCAGTTTATATAAGCTACTATATATCTATCTGTAATAACAACGTTGTTATTTACGCTTTTGTAAAAAATTGGTCTGCCGCAAGCTTTCGGATAAGGAGAGTAGTTTGTATATGCATTTGTTTTAGAAATTTATATTTTAAATATCGTACATACATACTTGGCTTGATAGAACAGTAAAACCAAAATCAATATAATTATATACAGGTGTCCACTATAATCCTGACTATTTGCTTAACTACAGCCCAAGGTAGCTTGATTTTCTTAAATAGCACCCTATGCCTTTGCTTATCTTAAGTTAACCCTTGCACAGAACCCTTTTAATTTATACTAAACATTTATGATACCTGACACCCCCTACAGAATTTTGTATATAATTAATGATTTTAAGTAAATCTAACGAATTTTCCATTAATTTTCATATTAGCTTAGTATATATACTTTATATAATTAAATAAAGCCTCAAATTAGTAAGTATTATTAATATATGCTCTGTTTTTCAGAACACAATGCCCATAATTTCAAAATTTTATTTTTTTAAAAATTCAATACCAATTTATTCATTTTAAATAACTATCTTTAACAAATTCATAATTCGCCTGTAGAGTAGGCAACCGAGTACACGCCTCACTTTTGAGTTACTTGTTCATTTAGTTTAGAACCTTGTTCTAAATGATTTTCAAATAGATTCCATAGCTTCCATACCTTAGATATCATAGCAATGTGTTAGTATCAAAGAATAAAATATAAAACTAATGACATATTTTTTTGGAAAACGAGTGAAATTTAGTGATAATTAGCAAAAATAATGATACCTATTTTTAACAGGGCAGGCCGTGACGATTATCTGACCAGCATAATAGTTAAACGTCAAAACTATCAACAATTAAGTTTGTATGTAATACTTCGTCCTTTTTACATCTCAGTGACTGTTTATTTATTTTAACCCTTAAAGCACGACGTGGGGTCCTTCAAGGACCCCAAATTCACATTGTACTTCATGTAGGCGAAAATAGCGTAGTACCTTAAGGGTTAATGTAAATTTACTTAGTTACTTAAATAGTATGTATTTTATTCATAAGCCATCGAAATGAACATTAAATGAAAAACAAATGAACATTAAACCACAACAAAATACATCCTTAATTAAAAGTATTTACACGTAGCAATTATCCTTAATTATCAAAATTTATAGCAAATAACTAACAGCTTCTTGCGGGCTCAAAGAGCGAAAGTTTTGACACACGGCGAAACCCGCAAGAAGCTGTTAGTTATAGTTACACCGGCCGTGAAAGCCTACGCAGTGTTATTTATAGCAAATGTTCAAAACTATATCTTTTGCAACTTTTGGGGTAGTTTTTTCAACAATTCTACAAAATGAATGGAAATTATTCTTCCTATTACTCTATGCGAAAGGCTCTTTCTTATACACGAGTTTCTTTAGGTAGCTCTTTAGGTACCCTCTCTCAAAAAAAAAAAAGAAATCATGGAAAACATTACATAAAACAAATTATTTTATGATAGCTTTGACTTTTAATTATTGTTAATTAAATATAATGGTTGTTTGGTAGATTATGATAATGAACAAGTACTATAGCCTACCAAACATCGGTAATATATCTTCCCCTAATAATAAACAAATTTCGTTAAATTTCTCTCTATTTTCAAAAAAAACGTATTATTAATTTTGTATTTTATGATCTGATACCGATATGTACTTACTAATTTAGGGTTTCATTTAGTTACATCGCGTTTATATATTAAGCTGACTTGACAATTAATGGAAAATACATTGGATTTACTTAAAAATAATCATCTACAATATCCTGCATGACTCTTCACAATTGTTTAGTACGAATTGAATGGGCCTTGCGTAAGGGTTAATTTAGCATAAGCAAAGATATAGGGTGCCATTTAAAAAAATCAAGTTACCTTGGGCTAAAGTTAAACAAATGACTAGTACTAGACTATAGATCTTTAACACATTGGCGCAATGAATTGTAGTATTTTATATATCTAGTGACTTCAAGTATTTGATCTGCATTGCACCATCTATTGTCGCCGGACGGAACTAACATCACCTATTCTGTCATTGCAAGAAATTCGAAACGCAATGTTAGTAGAATTACCGATTTTGGAATGCCTTTTTGAGTAAAATAACTTCATTTCCTCGAATGCTGTTTTATTTATACATTTATAGTAATAAATTAAGAGCTAACTATATATAAGACATGCACGGTAATCATTCATAACAGAATACGATCTGTTAGAACAATACCTTCAAATATAAGTCCATAACTTAATTTTCTCTTTACAGTTCGCTGATAAGTTTCTTCCGGTGTTTTAATCTTTAGGTGTTGATTGTCTTTGAAAGAAGTATTAGGTACATATGTTAAAAGCCACACACAAATATTTTTAGAGAGTTAATCATTATTAGTGTAGGTATGCAAATAACACACCTCTTATTTTTGCTGAGATTTTATTTGATTTTAGATAGCGATAGATATTAGCGTAATTTTATTAATTGACACATTACTTATACCGCACATGATTCTCTTATGACACATTAACATTGCCGCAACATTTAAGGAGTTTTTTGACTTTTTTCACTTTTATTTTGATGGCGTCACGCCGAAACATCTTGTAATTTTTTTTTTTCAAATTAAAATGAATGGAAAGGACAGTTAAATTTTATTAATTTTATTATGTACACCATTCAAACAGGATTTATTAACTTATTAATATTATTTTGTTATAAATAAATAATGAAATGACGAATAATGACTTGTGTAAAATTTGGAAATATAGACATCACATTAAATTAATTGAAAATGTAGACATTTACTATAAAAATTATTGAGTATTATTATCCGGGAACTACAGGTGGCGCGCACAGTCAAGTTTCAAGCAATCTTTGCTATAGTTGATCGTTGCTTTTCTTTGTTCAAATTACAAGTAAGCAAGTGGTAAATAAAATAACGCATGGCACCCTGAATTTGTAGTGCTCACTAAACAGTTTTCTACTTTTTGGCAACAGCAGCGGCATAGCACCTACCCTAACAGCCAGAAATATTACATAGATATTTTTAAAAATATATTTTATAAATATTTTTCGTGAGAGGTTTTTGAATATATTTTTCATATTTTTTTTAAATATAGATAAAATATTCAATTAAAATATTTATTCCATATTTTAAAATTAATGTAAGCTATATATTTTTCTAAAATATTTGTAAAATATTTAATATGAAAATTGAATTTTTTATGCAATCTATTAATTTATATAAAATTGTTCTTGGTTATTTAGAATGTATAGACGCTCGATAACCGAAAAGTTGAAACATACTAGAGTTGTGTAAAAGGCAAGAATTGTTTTTTTCACACTCACCATACAAGTTAATAATCAATAATTCTGGCATCTTCTTAAGGCATTACTGAAGGTTTATTTAAATTAATCACTTTTTTTAAATTGAAGTGTTCTAAATAAAATACAACGTATTTATTATCATTTTATTTGAATAAGCGAATAAAAATGAAAAAATATTCATTTTTAAGTCTGGGCTTGGCTGGTGCTAGGTACAACCCTATGGCTTTTTCATATCTTCGGTAGTGGCGCTCTCACGCGTTTCCTTGTGGCCTCTAAACAATACCAATTGTATTAGATCATACCATGAATAAACATCGTACAACATTATCAACACTACTAATACATTTGGAGCATCTACAATAATTGGAGTGGTCGCTACATTCTAATACTTACGATACTTATTTTTACTTTATTTCATAATATTTGAAAACATTCTACGTAAAAAAACAATAACAACACAACGTATTCTAACCTCTATTTGAGATTATGACGCTTATCTACGAGATGAATCTCTTAAGCAAATCAATTAGCAATTATCTGGTAGATGCAGTACATATATGATGCATAAAATTCCTACAATTATATTATTAAACGATTTCTGTACATAGCGATATTGAGCATTCCAATTATCTTATAAATGCATGACATGTTCCAAAGTTTTGCTTACCTCGTAGTCACCACAAAAACTAAACACACACCCGCAACAATTAATTACACAGTTAACCCTAATCTGCCTAATCGTATACTATTATAAACTATAACATGTAGGACAAACGAATGAAATCGTTTGATGATACGCACGTGCGCGTATGCATTCTATGTACCTAATCCATAGACGCATAAACAATACTAAACCATATAACACCGCAGCGTAATGAATAGAGGTGTTGTGTTGACGTTCGCAACTTACAAATATTACAATAATATAATACAAAACGCAGATATACTAATAGAAAAGTTACAAGCGCTCAACTTAGATACTAATTAAATCATATTAGATATATATTATCTAATTAATCTTTAAACTATCATTTAAATAGGTACATACCTACTTAATATGTATACATATTTACCCCATTTTATATTATTCGTCCTACGCACCAAATGTACAAAAGCAAAAAATTGAATCTTTTTTTTTATATGAAATAATATTTACAGAAATACAAAGCAAAATATTCTTGCAGAGTTATGAAAAAATATTTGAGAAAACATTTGCAAAAAAATATTATTAATGCTACATAACATATATATATTTTCAATGTTTTTCTAATATATTTTCTATAATATATTTTATGCACATTATATTAATATAACTAATATTCAAGAAAGATTTAATATTTTTTAAATATTTATAAAATATGAAATAAATATAGTTGGTCACTGGGGTATCAAGAAAACTAGTTTTCTTACCACAATCAAACACATTGAGATTAATATTGTTTCCAAGGAGAGAGTAGTGGTGGAAAATTAAGTTTAAGTGCAAAACAATGGTTTCAGCGTCTCAACTTATTCCTGTATACCATTCCAAGTTCGCAAACTATAAAATTCAAACGATCAGAGACAAGATAGCCATCTCTAAACGAAATAATCATATTTTTTCCACAAGCAATGCGACTGATCCTTATTCCGACGATAGCCGACAATAAAAATCTCGTTTCCAAATCCATTCAATACAGATAGGAAGGGTGTCGTCGCGATTCGTAGTCTCCGTGCAACGAACCCGGATTCATAACTCCCCGGAATAAAGCGGGCGGCGAGGAATATGATGCACTAAAATGCAGCCGATATCCTCGATAAGAACGAACGATGATATTCGGTTCGGGCCGCGTTCGCATAGGAATCGTCTCCGAACGAAATTTATCTTGGGCGGCTGCGCCCACCGATAAAACCGTGGATATGCCGAGAAATAAAAAGGGCGCATAAAGGTCCAATGCATTTAAACTTAACGTTTAACCTTTCCGCGCGATATAAACACACACATATGATCGGGTTTTATCGGTCGTATATCGGGATATTCCGGTCGAATAGGTTCAGAGGCGTTTTGAGACCTTTTATTTATGTATGTATGGAACGGAGGAGCGCAGTCGGAGTTTTCCCCCTCGCCTCCGCAATTTTCCATATCTATTTACGGCGGATTACCGGGGCATTACTCGCATTAACGGGACGATATTCGGGATTGGCGCGGCGAAGCAGTTTTTCGAGATATATTTGCTGATAAGCTGGTGTATATGCAACGACGTAGAGATAAACCGACGAAAATAAATGAAAATGACGCTGCCGGAACGCCACTTTTGAAATATTCCTGCGATTCAAGGCATGGAAGTTTATAGTATGTTGGCACGCTAGAAGGATGCATATAGAGTAAGGATTGTATACCGGTTTACCGGTTAACCGGTAAATACTAAACGTGGTGTTTCTAGAATACCTGGTAGTTTAAGCTGTAATGGTGTCGTTATTGATGAACCGCTAAATATAGTTAATGCTTTCGCAGAAAATTTTTCAAAAGTGTACCGAGGTGCTCATTCTCAACCTCGATCTAATTTTTCAATATCCGCATTTACAAACTCCTATCCGTTATTACTATCTAATATAACTCCTGATGACGTGTATCGTAGCATTAAGAAAATAAAATGTGATATGACTTCTGGTCACTTGCCTGGATTTCTAGTACATGATGGTGCATTGTTTTTTTTGCCAGCCGCTTGCATGATATTCAACTTAGCTATCCGCACGTGTACATTTCAGATATGTGGAAAATAGTAGAATCACACAGTTTTTAAGAAAGGGGACTATCGGATATAAACAACTATAGACCTATAATATATTTATCTAACTTTGGCAAAATATTCGAAAATGTTTACATAAATAACTATCTTTTATGGTTAAAACTTTTCTGTCAATTCGTCAACATGGATTTGTATCCGGAAGGTCTACATTAACCAACTTGGCTGAAGTTACACAATTTATTAGTGAATCGCTAGAACATCGTCAGCAAGTTGACGTATTGTATACAGATTTTACAAAAGCGTTTGACACCATAGATCACACATATTTGCTTCAAAATTGTCTTACTTTGGTTTTACTGCTCAAGTTACCGACCTAATTTTTTATCCTACCTAAGCATCGCGTTTGTTACGTTTCATACAATGTTTTAATTCGAATTCATTCGTTGCTAGTACTGGTGTTCCGCAAGGATCACATTTAGGTCCTCTATTTTTTAATATATATCTAAACGACTTGTTATCTAAACTAGAATGTGAAGTTGCAGCTTATGCTGATGATCTTAAGATTTATTCTAGAATATCAAAATATCCGATTGCGTCACACTACAAAAGAATCTCAATATCATTAATACCTGGTGTGATCAAAGTAGAGTAGATCTAAACATAAACAAATGTGCTGTAATGTCCTACACGAAATGCAACACTGTCATATCATTTCCTTACTCTGTCAACCAAACACCAATACCTAGACAGTCATGCATTCGAGATTTAGGGGTACTTTATGATTCCCAACTGTTTTTTAGTGACCATATTATAGATGTTGGAACACTTCCTTAAGTGTTTGGGATTCCTTAATACGTACATGCAGATCACTGTTCGATCTTAACGTCAGATGATTTTATTTTTCGCTTTTGTTCGCACCAAGCTTGAGTACGCGTCTATTATTTGGTATCCTTACTATCACTATCAACAGATTGCATTAGAGAGAATCCAAAAACGATTTTTGAAATACTTGTCATATAGAATAGATCATGTGTATCCAGCACGCGGATCAAACTATGAGGACTTATTAAATCGGCATAACTTTAAATCGTTACAATGCCGAAGAACAGCTGCCAGTGCTAAATTTCTTGCCAACCTAATTAAAGGCGATGTGGTTTCTCAAACTTTGCTGTCTCAATTGCACTTTACCGTCCCAATTCATGATACCAGATATCCTTACAGCTTACGTATTCCTGCCGCACGATCCAACTTATTGAAACGAGCACCACTTTATCATATGGCAGTTAATGCAAATGTCGCTTTCAGTGATATATTTAATATATAAGCCTCACACTTCCAAACTTTGCAAATATATAAATTGGTGGATATATTCAATCCTGTATTTATTCTAAGTTTAGCGTAGAACGCTTTCATTTTTTTTTTATTATTTACTTTTCATAGTTTGTACCAAAAGTACCTCTTTATCTTTTTCTTTAAATTGTGTTATTTTTAGTTTAAGCTACACTGTACTTATTGTTGTATTTTGATTTTGTCCTGTAAATGGGTTTCTGTTGGGCAAATATAGATATTATTATTATTATTATTAACCGGTAAATTGACCACAAAAAAAAATTAAAATAAATGAAAAATCCATACCAGAAATCCTTATGTACGAAATATTGTGATTATAGATATTTAAAGGTCTATAAGGACATTGAAAATAAGAAAAAAACAATTTCATATGGGAAATGTTTTTGTTTAATTTTAATTTCAACTTTCTTGAATTTGAGAGCCGCTGTAATGCCCTAGAATCGAGAATATACAAAAGAAACTGACAAAAATGTTTGATTAGAAACGTATAACCTCCATTCCACCGAGTTAGTCAGAAAGAGAAGGAATCAAACAATTCTCAAAAAAAGTCTCAAACGAGATGGATAACGAAAAGCAAGATTAATCTTCATTTGTTGCTAGAACAGAAGGAAGCAAAACATCCCACTTTTCCAACCTCTCTTTGTCAACAAATACAATTTCAATTCTCTCATTTTATGGTTTTTGTATGGATTTTATTTATCTCTCGACAAAAGTTGAGTTAGCATATGTGATTTGTGCTTTGAGATTTGAGAAGATTTTTAACAGTTTAAAATTGTTTTTCTTAAAGAGTAAGTAAATGTCTCATTTTTTAATATTTAAAAATAATAATATATAAGAACAACATTTTACGTATTTAAATTAATAGCAATTTTGAATACACCACATTAGGGGTTAACGAAAATTGGATTGTAAGGCATCTACCGAATTCCTATCGGTAAACAGCTGATTCAAATGGTGGATAGAACTGGTACATGTATTTTAGAATGTGTTCAGTACATCCTTTTTGGTTTCAATCATTACGTAACCTAAAAATATTGTGTTTTACCTGCGTTTCGTACTGGTTTCGTATTTCATTCCATCAATATAAAATGAATCATGTGATTTTCGTCAAAATGTTTTTGAATCTAAAATAAATTTATAGTATCTAAATTAGAATAAGCTCCTCCAATATTTTTCATTATCTAATTCATAAGTATCACAATAAATTATCGATTCTGAACACGCGACGTAATGTAACAAACAATGATTTATTAACAATTAATACTTACTAATAATAATAAATTGTTGTGATGTTAATGTCATGGCTCACCAGATAGAAATTATTCGGCCATTTTGAAAAGCGGTAATAAACAAAACGAGTAATTTAAAAGAAAACTACTAAAGATGGGTATAGGGAATGCTACAGCAAATCGGCATAGAATTTAATTGTACATCCAAAAATAGAAAAATGTACAGGGTGTTCTATTTGAAAAAATTAAGTTTTGCTACATTCAAAATTCTTGGATATGTCACTAATTTTTAAACACCCTGTATAATGTCACTGATTTTTTTTCTACCTTTTTGTAAAACAAATGTTAGTACTTGTTGATTTCAAAGTCGGAGATTTCTGACACTTAAATCAAGTGAGAATTAATCAATTACATACAACAATGTAAATGTCAAATTTTAACAAAAATCGTAATATTTAGAAACAGTTGAAGATAGATATAAGATGCCTAAATGGTAATCGTCATAGAATTTTATGGTAAATTCAAAAATATAATAATATATAGGGTGTTCCATTTAAAATAACAAAGTTCGTGGCGACTTCCGGTTAACCGGAAGTGCAAAAAATATGAAAATATTTTAGAAAGAAAGTAAGTGCCAAATCGTTGCAAACCCCAATTTTTTAAAACTGAGGAATTTCGTTAAGCCGGAAAACTTCTAACCAGCCAGTTCCGTGGAATACCCTGTATAAATGTCATTTATGTGCCTAAATAAAGCTATCATATGAGTTTGTAGCCTCAACTTTATTTCATTTACAATAATAGGTCTACAGGCTGCAGGGTTGGCAAGCGAATATACACTAATAATAATTTTATCCATGTTTATACCTTAGGTCTTCGAAAAATTAGATATTTTTTACTGATAAATTTCAGCGCCGTATTTCAACACAGTTTCATTCACACCAAACATGAAAAAGGTAAAATGAATAATCAAGAACTTTCTACAAAGGATACGACGTTTCGCATTTCCATTTCCAATTCTAATAAATTAGTCATCATGAAATCTACTAAAACGGAAACTTCTGGAATCGATACGTACAGATGTAAAGGTTGCAGCCGGCGGAGTGATTCATTTATTATTTAGTCATTGACGCGGTGTGGCAAGAGACAAACGAAATTTCACTGAACTGTCATTTAGTTAAGAAAGTTTGAAGCAGTGTTCCACAACAAGGTTTCTTTTGTGTATGGTTAAGTATTCTTCATACTAGTTAAACATTCTAGTATGTCAATTAAATAGAAGGTAAATCGAGCACTGTGAGATATACTGATAACTAACAGGAAATACCAATAAACTTCAGTCTCACAAATTCTTTAATCTTCAAAATACAATGTACATTTAGTTAGCTAAGCTAACATCTTCAGGTGTACATACAAGTGTATTGGGATGTCAATAGGAACATTCATCCATAAAAAACACAAAAGAACTTATAGATAAACTCTACAATTTTCAAATTTCCTCTGGGGATAAATTAATATCTTTTGATGTAACATCTCTGTTTCCAAATGTTCCTATTGACATAACTTTGCAAATTCTTGAATCTTTCTTAATTTTTAACAACGTTGCTTTTGATAAAATTCTTGAATACATTAAATTAACGAAACTGTGTATGGAACAAAATATCTTTAGCTTTAATAATAAGTTTTATAAACAAACATTTGGAACTGCAATGGG
Organism: Protaetia brevitarsis; assembly: GCA_004143645.1. NCBI lineage: Eukaryota > Metazoa > Arthropoda > Insecta > Coleoptera > Scarabaeidae > Protaetia > Protaetia brevitarsis. The sequence continues at coordinate 185,028 of RXPK01000319.1, forward strand.
TAACCCACTCTCTCCTTTTTTAGCAAACCTCTTCCTAAATTATTTTGAAAAAGATATTATAAGTAAATTTCCTTCTTTCCCTAAATTGTGGATTAGATATGTAGATGATATTCTTGCTGTAATACCACTTGATTTTGATATAGATATTTTCCTTAATTTCATTAATAATCAGTATTCGTCAATAAAATTTACGTTTGAAATTGAGGATCAACACAGTTTACCATTTCTTGATTTATTACTTATGATTAAAGATAATACATTCCACTTTGATATACATAGAAAAGCCACACACACAAATAATTATATACACAACTTATCTTATACAAGCTATAAACAAAAATACGCAACATTCTTTTTCTTAATAACTAGATTATTGAACATACCGCTTTCGAAAGATAATTTTAAAAAAGAATTAGAATATATATATCATATAGTAGAAATTAATGGTTACAAGAAAAGTGTGATAGATAAAATTAAAAATAAGTTGGAAAATAAGAGGTTATTGCAGATTTGCAGATTTAACTTTAATAAATTATGGGTTAACCAGATATTAAACTTGTGTAAAAAATACAATCTTAGTCCGGTTTTTCAAAATTCTAATACTTTAAAAAATAAATTAAAATTTGATATTGAAATTATTGATTTTAAAAAATTGTTCTGAGATTTATAAGATCAAATGCGGTGTTTGTAATAAAGTATATATAGGTCAAACAAAGAGGAATGCGGAGATTAGATTTAAAGAGCATTTATATCATATTAAGAATTACAATGCCGATAAATCCGCTTTGGCATATCATTTTGTTAATACAGGACATACTTTTTCAATTGATGATTTAGAGTTAATTAAGTCTTCAAATTGTAAGAATCTTAATATGTGGGGAGCTATTTATGAAAAAACATATTAGTAGCTTGCTCAATACTGATTTAACATCCCTTGATTACAAATATTTAGAATTTATTGAATATAGTAGTCCTGATGATTAATTTTTGTAACCTAGGATATACTTACTATATTTACGCATTTAATTTTTGACAATACACTTGTATGTACACCTGAAGATGTTAGCTTAGCTAACGAAATGTACATTGTGTTTTGAAGATTAAAGAATTTGTGAGACTGAAATTTATTGATATATTCTAGTATGTGTTATGTCAAAATTTTCGTGCTTATTTATTTTGTCTTATAACTTCTGTTTAACTAAATTTGTAAACACCATTACAATTTATCTATTAGCGGAGTATGATTATACCTCTAAAACTAGACCTGATGGGAAGATTTGTATTAGGTTATGCCTTCAGTTAAAGACTGTATGAACCACAGATCAGTAAGAACAGTTATTGAACTCGACCGATATTCTATGCACTTAGAAAATAGTTTCGTATCCAGTCACCGACAGCGTCATTTCACCGCGCTAATTTCAAGATGGAATTATTGTTCTTTAAATTATTTATTCTTGATAGGAGATAAGTTATTGCCAAACAAAAACATGTTACATAAGGTTTATTTTTTATTCATCGATATCTAATTAATATATATATATATATAGAAACACATTATAATCAATACACCTATCGTTGAATTAAAAGCTTGAAAGAAGGCAAAGGTTTTTGTTTTTAGTGCTAACACATATTGAAAATGCACTGAGGGAAAGAAATGCATTGATTTAACCAAAATACGCATAACCAACCAAAAAATTTGCATTAAATACGGCCCACCGAAATTTATTGTTAGATTAAAATTTTACGATTTGTTGAAATATATTTGTTAACTTAAAATAATAGACTCGTTGATTCAACTGAACCCTCAATTTCAATTTAAACAAGTTTAATCGTTAATGGCAACACTTCAGTTTAGTTGATGTAACACTGGTTTTGATTTGTCACTACAGCTCTAAGTATGTTAGAACAAAAAAAAAATGTTTTGTTTAACGAGCATTGCTGCTTAGCGTAACTTCTAAATTGTGTTGAAACTACAAAAATAAATTCTTGCTTCAATGCATCTTTATGGTTACATTAGCAAATAAAACGTGTTGAGTGCACAAAATTAAGAGTGTCAATGCAAACATTTTTTTTGGTTGATTTGAAGCAAAAATTGTTTCATTCAAATAATCTCATTTTGGATCTTTTGGAAATTTTATTAATTACAAATAGGAGTTTGAAAACAAAATATGACTAACTTAGGTTCATATATTTATTAATAACTTCACAACAGTTATAAAGTACCAAATATGTAAGTACACTTTACAATAATAGTAGGTATATAAAAGTAACGCCTAAAAATATTTATTTACAAATACATTTGAATACACTTCCGACCATCTGACAACGTGTGTAACATAAATGAATTGCAATAAATGAGTTCCTTCATATAAATACAACGTGTTTCATCAGTTTGTGTTATAATAAATGCCTGAAAATGATCATTATATTCTAATGTTTCGTACACTTGTATTACAAAAAAAAAATATCTTTATCATTTGGAGTCAAAATTTCTAATATGGCGTTCGTTTGCCAAAACATCTATAAGAATCAAAATGTGCTTACCTGGAAACACTGAGGTTAGATATTCAAATCCCCACTGAATTAACAATTCTTTTACTTGTTCGTCCTCCATGGCTAGTATTAGAGCTCACAATATATCACGATATCACGAGCCACGAACGAAGACAATCTGATATCTGATGGTTTGCAACAGCAAGCAACCGATCAAATCACGCCACAACATTGATCAAATGAGTATTTGACGGTATAGATAATATACCTATGTACATTAAAAATAGGTACATAATATACAAATACTGACTTATTAAATCGTATTACAAGCTAAAGTAGAAATAATATACATTGTAATTATGATATTGTTTTCTAGAAAAGGACTTTCTACATAATAATTACTATACATAAAACGTATAACGTAGTACCTATATACCTATATACCCATACTTTTAAGATCTACATATGTAGATGCGCAAAGCGCAAAACATCTTTTTTTGGTTAAGGTAACCATTTTTTAGTTTCAGTATTATGCTATGAATGTTTTCCGTCAACTACTAAGATTTTTTTGTTTTAACATCACCATTTCGGTCCATTAAAACAAAAACCTTACCTTCAACCATCTAAGTTTCTTCAGTCAACAGATTTTTTTAACAGAAATAAATAGTTGGGCAAATGACTTATTTTAGTTGCATTTAATACAAAATTTGTTGCATTAACACCTTTTATGTTAACATAGTAGCTATTGTTAGGTTAACGCATTTCTTTCTCTCAGTGTGTGTATAAATAACTCCTATGAATATTAATTGCTACAATATCCTAGAGAATTATATACACATTTCAGAGATGTTTTAACATTAAAAACAAAAACCATCAATTTCTTCCAAGCTGACATGTTCTTGTTTAGCAATTAATTATCCACTTTTAACACGAATATTCACGTCGATCCGTCGATGTATATTTAATAAGAAAGGTGTTATATTATATTACAATAAAATCTAAAGCGTTGTCGAATTATTTCTCTAAATTAAATGCTGTGTAACCGAATTCGCATGTTCTTGCGCAACCATTTTGATTAGCCTTATAGATAAGGACAAGCAGCACAACTGTTGTAGGGACTGCCAACTTAATAAGCTACATAAACCTTTAAAAAATAAAAATACTAACTTTCTGATTGTAACGCTTCTTGCGGTTGGAGGTAGAACTGAGGGTTTTATTCTTTCATGCAAAAACGGGCTAGTTTACAGAAAATGACACATATGAGCTTTACATTCATTTTTACAACAGTTATTCAAAAAAAATATTCAATAATGCCCGATACTGGTACATAATTTTAAATTTTAAAGTTGTTGTTACTTCTGACATGAACAGATATTAGATTTCATTTATAATATGGATTTCGAACTTCTAAACTGTTTTAATTAGTTTTTGTAGTTGTTTCTTGTTTTGTTTTACTGTCCTCAACTTAAACTGCTGGTTTCACTTCTATCAAAGAAAAAAATAACTAGAAAAACGCGACAGTACAGAAAAAAGCTAACCCGAACATCAGTAGGGGATCGCAACCCGAATACAATAAAAGAAATAACCGTAAAAGTTTTTCTGCTTCTCGTCTCCTATTTTCTTCTCTTTTGTATTCCAGGCGGCCGCGAACATAGCAGGCGATTCGATCAGCTCCCAGCCGGACGAGCAGGGCCTGGCGCATCGTACGATCGCCCTGCGATTCCAAATAGACCGAAAGTATACACAGGGGAACTTTATACGGCTGAGATGCGTTTCGAGCGTGTCTGGGATCCCAGTGGCGTCGCAGGCAGTTGTCCGAACGGTGATGGTCAGAGCGCAGCCGTCTACTCAAGTCAACAACGAAAAATTACATTGGCCAGACGCGTCGTCCAATAAAGCCGAACTGCAAATTAACCCCACGGCCCTAGTGTGTACTGTGATCGTGTACTCCTTTATCCTAACTGCGACTGGATGGTGAGAAAAACGGAAATGACGTGAGCGAAAAGGACTTTCGTATACATACATACGTAAAAGTTTCTCTCCTACATTCACTATTTACTAAAGATATAAAATAGTTATGTAGACAGTCACCGTACAGTCGCCATAAAATGGAATGAAATAGCTTTAAGTACATAAAAATATCACTATCATCATCATTGTTATTGACATTTACAATTTATATAAGTACGAAGGTGGGAATTCTCCTCCAGATAATTGGAATTCGTGCCAAAATAATAATAAAGCTCATTCATCGTTCACATCTGCTATGCTGTTTTATTGAATATTGTCCGGAGGAATATTTCCGTCACTCTACTAAATGTATAATCGATGTACTCTATGTGAAATGTCCATGCGAATGTGTACATTTTTAAAAAGAATTATTGAAGAATAAGATCAAAATAACTGTGGATATTACGGTGTGTGTCTGGCGTGTGGAATTGTAATATTTATTTTATGAAATACATGATGATTTAAGATATCTAAATTTATTTACTCACTTCTTCAGATTAATAATAATAATTCATGCCTTAGCATCCCCCAACAGCTTATTGATGACTTAAGATGTTCATCTCTCATTCGCATTCACCAAGGAGTGAGAAAAACCACGAAAACCTCACTCTGAGAGCAGTCCGTCGCGCTCAAACCGAGGACCCCGCGAGTGATAGCCAAGCGTGCAAGCCACTCGTCCATCTGCCATAAAAATATGAGTAAATTAAATATAGGGTTTCCGGGGATTGGGGGGGGGAAGGGCACGGACCAGCTTTTCCTAGAAGACGCTCTCTAATTTTGCCTTCTTTCTTTCGACCTATCTCCCTTGAAAGCGGCTTCTTAATGTAGCTGCTAGCTATGGCATTCTCCATGCCCATTACTAGAAACCATGTCCATGCCAGGCTGGTTGATAATTGGCACAGCACATGAATTGGCATTTCTTCCTCCTCTTGGCAGAATCTGCAAGTAGCGTCATCCACCAAGCGAATGATTCGTCAGCAGCCCTACTATCATTTCGACAGTCTCTCTATTTTTACCTAATAGATCTTTAGTAAATCCTCTGTTCCTTTAGAAACTCTTTTGCCTGTTTCGGTTCCGATGAGTTTTGCCACCACACTCTGGACTCGTTATGTATCCATCATTAATGGATTTTTTAATTTGCGATTTGGTAATGCCTAAAAAATGGGCCAGCTCCAACGAATGACCTTCACGAACTTCATCTGGCCAGCTAGTCCGCCGTCTCATTTCCCCTCACGCCCGAGTGACTAGCATCCCATGCTAATGTTAATTTTCCTTCGGTGCTCAGCTTAATTAGAGCGCTTACATGGTCCAAAATCAGCTTATAGTCCACGCTTACGGAACTAGTCACTTCAAGTAAGGACTGATTTTCAGGGAAGGGGAGTTGAGCAAACAATTATTCATTTCAGAAATATATGATGGCTTAATTGTCCATATTGTTATTTTCGAAAGTATAAGAGCTATAGACTTGGTTAAATGAAAAAAAAAAACTTAGGCATTTCAAAAACTAATAATATAGATATTAAAATCATGATCAAATAACATATTTAAATACATATTACAAAGAATGATTACTAAAAGCACCCAAATTTTTGCCTAAATTTGCCTATAATGTATATTTATGCAATTGGAAGCACACCATCAATCATCAACACATTGTGCGGACCAAGAGTTAGTAGTACGGCGGTCATCAAGCCAGAAGGATCCTAAAGGAAGTCAAAATCTATGATTTTAAGTAGACAAAATTTCATGGTTTAGTTCCCAAAGACAAAAAAAAAATTAGAGAACCCTAGTGGAAAATGTTCTGGATAATTTACCACTCCAAGGCTATTAAACTAATAGGTATGATTTTGTTAGGGAACCATTCAATAGAAAATCAATTGCTTCAAAATTAAAAATTCTTTCCCAAGATAGATGGTTGAACGCTTTAGTTATTGTTAGAACAAGTGCTATTTTGCTTCTCAATTTTAAATATGCTTCATTCTTAAGTTAATTTCACAAATATCTGTTGCAATCTCTCTTTGCAATGGATAGTAATGATATAAAGCAGCTTGCTTTTCGCTGCACGTGCTGACAGTTAAGCTATGTTCTTTTTTAGCGATAAACGCGTGCAGCCCCACGTTGGGCGCCACTTCTGGGGATTTCATTCAACTCTATCACATATACAGTGTTTCTAGGCCAAAATTCAAAGTATATTAAATAGGGGTTCGCTTCATGTGCTAGGTTGAAAAATTACTTAGAATATGTGCTTTATCTGTTACAAGTTGTATTATTTTATGAGAAAAAAAAAACGTTCTTTGAAAGAGAATTTTTCTTCAGCATCGTATAAATCAATTTGATTAATGCAGTTTTGTTGATGTTGAAGAAAAGACCACCTGTCAAAGTGACAGGAACGTGCATCTTTAGTTTTACATTTCGTGGTTTTTTGGAAAAGCAGAATGGAATTATAATCTCAAAGTAAACCTCAAGTTGTATGGTGTTAACATCGACGAAGAGGACTTGAGTGATAAGGAAAGATAAATTTGATGTGTATCAATTCATGTGTTATACTTCTGGCCAAAACCATAGAAATTGGAATTGAGGCTAAAGGAAGAGCACCTTTACGGTGATTTAGTCTTTCTGGCATATATGTTCACAATATGAATGTACTGAAGTGATGCCAATAAATTGATATGATTATGATTAAGTATTTACCAACAGCTATCATCGATAAATTAACTGAACACAAATTAATTCTAAACCCAAAAGAGTAAACTAGTAGTCCCTGCTTTGCTGCCTTTAAGGTTTGGGCAAATACCAACAAATTTTAGCTATGTTACATCAGGTAAGTAATTATGTTTTGGTATTTCAGTATTATATACAAGGTGATTTTTCATTGTTCTATCATTCCGCAAAAATCAAATTCGAAGACAAATCTGTTACAATATTTACTTTCTCTCCAATCAAGTAAGCTAAAATACTATCCTTTGAAAAGCAACCATGTTTGCTAACGTTAGTAAAAATATAGAAAGTAAACAAAAATACATATATTTAAAACCAGAAGATGGCCCGTCTATAGCAGAAACATGTCATCTTAAAATACCTTTAAATATAGATACATGAATTGGAAAAGGATATCATTTTTATCTTCACAAAAACAATATTAGTTCAAACTTAATCGAGCCAAATATTACATTCCTCTCTCTGGGAGTACCTATCCCTAGTAATAATAATTGAAACACATTTATATATCACTGCTTCAATGAGCATCAACAATAATAATAATATAAATTTTGTAGATTAGATTGGATTAGGATTAGGGTGGCCTATGGACCTGTTTCACCGCGATTTATTCAAATCTATTGTGATGCCCTTTTTTCCTAGAGGACGCTCTCTAATTTTACCCTCTTAATTAGGCTTTAATTTCTTTTTTCTTGGTTTTTAGAAGAAGAAAAAAGAAATTAAATATTATATACATGGTCAAGATTTGAAGCTTTAAAATTAATTAGGCTTATCATCTTCGGGAGCGGCTTCTTTGTGTAGCTGTTAGCTGTGGGGTTCTTCACGCCCATTACTATAAACCTTGTCCTCGCCAGGTCTTCACTTGGCACAAGCTCATGAACTGGTATCCTGGTGTCCTCCTCTTGGTAGGTTGCCCTCATCTGCCAGGCCTGTGTTGTACATATGCCTATTTAGTCTACAGTGACGAGTCAGCAGGCCTACCATCATTTTGACAGTCTTCCTGGAAGATTAAATAGATCTCTAATAAATTCCTCTGTTCCTTTAGGAACTCTTTTGCCTATCTCTGTCCCGGTGATTTTTGCCATCACTCCCTGAACTGATTATATATCCATTCATTGGCGAATTTTTTAATTCGCGATTTCGTAGTGCCAAAAGTTAGCTCCAGCGAATAACGTTGACGAACCTCGCCTGGCCTGCTCGTCTGCTTATAATAATAATTTAGAACTTCCTGATGGATGCTTTTTTGTGCAGTAATCTTCAACCTATTCACGTGATTTGTATTTTTGTTACTATGGATTATTGTTTGACCCAAATTTCCAAACTGTACATAGGTAACGGACAACGCCTTTGTTACAATGAAGTTGTTTAATGTCTAAGAAGAAGAACTCAAAACAAAATTGTATTTAAATATCAGTAAACTATTCAAATAAACAGAAAAATACAGCACTTCAAAAAAGCACACACTGTTAGTTCTCTTCTATTTTTAAAGGTACAGCATCCACTGATATATTTAGTGCATGATGAAATATCAGCCACCCTGTAAAGTCTTTCACTATCAAATGATGCAGATTTACGTCACCCAGTTGTAATATAGGGATGTTTAAATCCAGTATTTGAGGAAAGCACCTATATGTATTGATTATCAAGTACTAATAACTAGAAGACCACAAGATCTATTTAACTACAAGGGTTTAGATCTCAACTGTTAAAAAAATAAATTCATTGCACCCATGAGATCTGTTTTTGATAAGTTTGAAGTCATTTTTTGAACAATGGAAGCCTATTTGTGATATTTCAGGAAATTAACTTTTGTAAATGGTATAATCTTTAATGTTAAAGCTTTTATTTATTAAAATGTAAAATGTCCTCCCAAGAGCTCCGATTTTCTTAAGCCTTTAACTAGTACTGATCACCGCGGGTTCGAATCCCGCTCTAGGCTACTACATTCTTTTTTCCAGAGTAATGATGATAATTAGGAGGGAGAATTAATTCAACCAGGGCACATGCGCTTGCTTAACCTTTATCAAACCATTTAAAATTAAATGTTAAAAATAACCATTTTTATTGTAATTCTTGTTGAGAAGCAATTTCATTCATTTTCAAATGTGCCAAATCCCCTTAATAAACAATACAATTTAAATATATCTATGTAATCTCCAATTAAATAAATCAATCCAGAAGGACTAAACAAAAAAAAAATAGCCAATATACCGACCGCACAAGCACACACTAATAAAGAAAAAAAAATCTAGCAAAAGAGAAAACATACATTGTCGTCCTTCTCTCTCAACGACCCTCGCCATTACTTTAATTTTCCTCCACGAAATTGATGTGATTACAATTTATATCCGCAGTTTCTCTTCCCTTTTTCGGCCTTGCGAAACGTTCAACTTTTTCTATTAGAGAGAAAATCGCATAAGCTGTAATGTTGATATATGTATTTGCGGCAAGTTAGGTATCTGTTTTGGCCGATATTAAATTTCAATTCCGCTTTCGATTTTTCCCGAACACGGCGGCCACAGGGTAAATTAAATTCTCCGGATGCTGCTTCTACGCTGTAGGTAGGTAGTATTATCTACAAGATTGCTGGTATTTTGTCCGGTGACTAACCGCTGGTTTTTTCCTGATATAGCTGCCCGTGTATTTAGTTTTAGTTTCGGTATCTTTACGATGGTTCTTAAAATTATTGAAGAGAAATTCTACTATTAAAAGCTATTATATTATTTTTGATATTGTTTATAATAATTTTGTTTCACCTTTTTTACCAGACTGTTATAATCCTTATAAGTAACAATTGAAATAATGTAATCTGCCGAGAGTACATGAAAATGTGATTGATATAAATCAAAAGTAAGCTAGCCCCAAAATGAAGCCTTGGGGATGCCTATATCAATCATAACGAAATCAGATGTAATACCATCAGACGTAAATCTTTGTTGACGATTTGACAAATAACTTTCAAACCATGCACAATACTGTACTATTCTAAGTTATATAAAAGCAAGTATTCAGTTCTGAAGTAGTGTGCCTGCATATTGATAAAATAAAGAGAAAGCAATAAGGCCCATCTTTTTATTTCAACGATCAGTTAAAGATCTAAAGCACTTCAATAATATAATTAGATGAAACTAGATATAATATGACTGTTACTAAAATACTTACATTAATTAATATAAAGAGTTGTAATAATAAAAAATTCATTTTTCAGAACTTCAATTACACCAGTTTACAGCCTTTTTGCAAACTCGATGCGACCATTGTTTTAGTATGTATTTTGGTCAGCTAAACTCGAAAATCGCATTCATCTTTTTATAAACACGTTTTCGAGATATTCAAAATTGTAAATCACTCAAGAGCAATTGAATTTAGAGATAGAGAAACTTACAATTAGTATAAATTGGTTATAAATAATGTGCGGAATTCATTAAAGTTTCTTAAAGTAAGAAAAACAATCATTTTATTTAAAAAAAAGGAGGATACTATCTACTTCCGGCATATCGAAGTGTTTCCGGAAGATGAAAATATGTTATATGTAGGTTTTTGTTATCAAAAATTTTTGTCGCATTAATATAGATGTAATCGATTGCGAGAAAAAGTTTGTGGACGAATGGTATGAAACACCCAGCACATAAATAGGCATTATCAAAAAAAATATATTGCTTACTTTATAGTCCTAGTAAAGATAATCTGTGCAAAGTTTCATAAAGGTAGGAGCAGCATTTTTCCGTATATTCCAGCTCCCACACCATATTCACTTTTACAGGCGTCTGTATAGTAGTTCGTCCAGTTGACTCTTTTTTTTTACATCCACTCGAGCGGCTTGCTTTTTTGTTCTCTATAAAGCCCACTATCTTGCCCAGTAGATACTTGAGAACCCTCAATGGCTCCAATAGCCTTTCCTAAAATGTTTGTGCCTGAGTACCTTCAATTTCTCACATGTGCAGATTACATGTAAACTCACCTCCTCCTGTAGTTCGCCTCTTCTGCACCACGGTTCGCTTACTCGACCTGGGTTGTATAGATGCTTTTTCAGGGGACTGTGTCCAGTTTCCAACCCCGTAATGGTTTAAGTTAAACTTTCCTGCTGCGTCTGTGTAGGTTATCAGAGAATTTAGCATCCCCATTCCTTATTAGCGCTTTAGTACGGAGTCGACTTCTATTTCTTGGTGCTTTCTTTATGTAAGCATGACCAAACATCCCTTTTAGCAGAGTCCTTGGTGATTCCACATACCGGCTCTGTACCAATGAAGCGTCTTTTAGAGCTCTCCTTGGCTAGTTTATATTATATTGCCCTTTATATCCTCATGTCCTGGCACCCAAATCAGAGACACTGCGTAGTATCGTACCAGTGTATTGAGAGATTGTTTGCAGTCTCTAGCTAGTTTTGACCTAGTTACAGGGTTCGAGACTGCCTTGATAGAAGCCTAACTGTCAGTCATTATACTTATATTCCTCCTGATGCAGCCTCCCTTTGCTATCATTTCCGCGCAGGCTGCAAGGGCGAATACCTCCACTTGAAAGACCATCGCATGTTTCTCCAGGGTCATGGATATCCTTTGAATTGGGCTTGATCCACAAATACCGGCTCCTGTGCCCTGGCTGGATTTGGATCCGTCCGTGAACCAGTTATCAAAAGCAGTGATATCACTACATGCCTGGTCTCTGTTTGATATGGAGATTCTCACTTCTTCATGAAGATAATCTCGGGTGCCATACTATCCGTGGGCATTTGCAGCAATAACCCGTCCAGTATCATACCCGTAGTATCGGTGTGCCCTCCAAGTCTAGTGTTGGAATGCCAATTGTTGGTTTTCAGTCTAAGGATTGCATTCATAGCCTCCATCTTCACATAAAGCTCCAGCGGAGGGAGGCCCAGAATGTTCTCCAAAGATGCGGTCCCTGTGCTGTTGATTGCACCAGTAATTCCCAGCAATGCCTGTCTCTGGACAGCGGTTAGCAGCTTTACTGCGGAGGACACTTCTGTCCTTCACCACCAGACTACTGCCCTGCATGTTATCGTTGGTCTTATAACAGCAGTATATAGCTAAGGAATCAACTTCGGCTTTAGTCCCCAGGTTTTACCAGCAACTCTCCTTCAGCGCCAGAATAATTGCGTAGCTCTGGTCGTTATTTTGACTGTGATATCTCCAGCTGAGTTTCAAGATACTTTACTTCTCTGATTAACTGTAGCTTCTGTCCAAACAGGCATTAGACTGTTTAGGTCTGCTTAGGTCAGTGAGTTTCCTCATGATAGTGAAAGCAAATTTCCCTTTAGTTACTATGGCAATATCATCAGCGAACCCCTGCGTCCATATTCCTTTGTCGTTTAATGGCCTGATAAGATCATGCACTACCAAGCTCTACAGCAGTAGTGGCAATACTCCTCCTTAAGGGCACCCTCTAGTGGTCCTCACTGGCGATGCTTTTATCTAGTATTTGGGTATAGACCATTGTGCTCCTTAGCATGCAGTCAGTCCATCTGCTAGTCGTGTTGAACGAGGGCGTTGATGTGTTGTAATGCCTCTCTCCCAATTCTTCTCGTCTGTATTTACGTATGTTAGGCATGTGTATTAAGAATCGCTAAACATTTGTAAATGTTTCGGCATAAGATTTTGCTGCTTTGACGTCAATAAATCTTTAAAAAGCAAAATAACACTTCAACAATATAGATAATTCTTAGCGGGGGATACTCAATCCAACTCTCTAGAGCTCAAACAGAATCAAGTAAATAGCACCAATCCATTATTATAAGGAATGACAGCCATTACCCTCTGCATTACCCATTGAAAGAACTCCCTAAATTAGGTTGAGCTCGGTCGAATTAAGTCGCATAAATCAAGGCGGCCGCAACAGTTTGGTGGCAATTGTAGAACCGATGTGACATGTAAAATGGCGCCGTCAACAAGCTTAAAATATATACCCGAGTTCCTATTGTTGCGGTATCATTGCTAGTCCATTTAATCCGCACATTGCATAGATACGTCACATATATCACAACGTTGCCTTTTTTTGTAAAACGTGTAATAGCAAGAATATATTAGACATGGTCTATAAATTAAATCATACTTGTATGAACTGTTTGCTTTAATAGCTGTTTTAAAGAGCTATTAGCTTATATCTACTAGAACACTTTAATATTTATGAATTTTGATACAAAATAAAATGAAAAGAAAATTATAATTAAGGAAAGTCTGATTTTTGGCTTCGAACGTTGTTTTGTTTGGGTCTTATCTTTCCCCGGTTAGATTTTCTACGTGTTCCTTTAATTTCCCCATTTAAATGATTATAATCTTCCTAATTAATTCCAGAAAGGGCTTCCTGTTTCGGCGTAAACACGAAACCCTAAACTCAAGAACAAACAGATTCCTTCCGGCCCTAATCTGAAATCTCTTCATTTTAGGCAGGTGTACCATGCGTACGTCTATTTACTTTGCTGTTTAAGTTTTACCTCCGCCTACTATAAATTTAGGAGCGCCGCGAATTAATCTATTAAAATATGATTGAAAAGCAGTTGTTTTAATATCAGTCAGATAAACAAATCATATTGTTTTAAAGTAATTAATGTAAGTATCAAAATATTGTAAAAAGAAACTACGCTGGTATACATCCAAAAGCATATGAAAATGAAACGTGAATTCCAAACAAGTACATTAGCACATTTGTATTATACAGTTTCATTAGCCCTCTTTTAATGCTGAAATCTTTTTCCTGTCACTGTTATTAAATGGAATATATAGCTTTTAGGATTACGAATTCCATTATTTTAATTATTGATTCACAGGTGAACACGTTTTAAATTAATTAATAAATTTATTAATTAACTAAAATTGCCTATTGTTAAAATAAAAATGGACGCATTCGTTGCAATAGATATATTTTTATTTGACGTTATTTTTCAATAATAATAAATAATCTGCCCACATAGCAACGTAGAAAAGCTAACTACATATCATATCATCAATGGCATCACACGCATCATTCCTTAACATTCGGCCATCCTGACAGGCTGACGTCCTCGGCAGATGTACAGTAACCTGCATACTGAAGTATTTTATCACTGAAACATACAAACTTTTAAACCAGTATGTGCATGCTTATATAGCTATCCTGCTCTCAGAGCAATAGTTTTAAACAAATCTTTCACTAATTTTACATCTCATTTTGTGTGAACTTTGTTACCACACTAAACCTTACGTGTGACTTATGTTACCACTTCTCGTGTGAACTATGTTACCGCACTTAGAATTTTTTTTACTCTGAGTATTATCAAAATAAATATCCAAAAACATTTAAGTGTACAACTTTATTTGCTTTACTAGAAGACACACTTAGAATTTTTTTTTACTCTGAGTATTATCAAAATAAACATCCAAAAGCATTTAAGTGTACAACTTTATTTGCTTTACTAACAATAAATTCAAATCAATGTAACTCTAATCTCACTACCCCTCTAGTAAATCAATAAGCTCATCGGTGCTATTTACATCAGTTTGAATTCAAAATGTTCTCCATACACAGTGGTTTGTAATTGACTAACAACAGGTTTTTGTAATTTTTAAGAAAATGTAAATTTTTAAAATAAGTTTTAAAATGTCCTTGTGATTGTCCTTAAATGTATAAAAAAATTGAATTATATAAAACAATTTTCTGAAGAAGACAACAATAAATAGATTGTCGAAACGTAAATGAAGAGTTTAATTGATTAAAAAATTTAATTCATTATATAAAAATAAGCCGCTAACTCATGAAAAAAGAAAAAACATAAAATTGCATTAACGGCTACGAACAAATCCCCATCAAATTTACATCACTATCGCTCTCGGTATCCTCGATGACACCTCCTCCCCATTTTCTCAATTTCTCAACAGGAACTGTAACGTTAAATCTTTTATACCCTTTTAATCATTTCCTAACACTTTGTGAATTTTATAAGGCCCACCGATCCTATAATATACTACTTTCCTACTGATTTCTTTCGAGCTTTTGTCAGCGCCTGCCCACAATACTAGTTCTCCCACTTTATATAACTGACTAGGCTTACGCTTTACATCAAATCGTTCTTTCATTTTTTTGGTTTGTTTATCTAAGCTTTCTTTCGCCTTACTTCTAGCATTTTCCGATATTTAGCTTCAGGTTTGCCTCCATTAACAAATTGAGGAACACTCTCTAACTCTAACAAACCTTCTTTCACCGTATCTGAAAGAATCAAGATGTGGTCCAGATAAGCAATAACCTTTTCAAACCTTAGTTTACCTAACACTTTATTAATCATACGCTGGAAAGTGGCAGGAGCATTTGCTAGGCCGAACGGCATTCGAAGAAATTTTTGGATGGAATCAGAAGCTACCGGAACTTGGTAATAGCCCTGTGCCATATCAAGATTAGAAAAATATTTTACTTAGTCTGCTAATGAGATCCTCAATGTGAGGCAAAGGATATTTACCTTTGATTGTAATTGAATTCAATTTTCTATAATCCACACATAAACGATAGTCTCCCGTTTTCTTTTTAACGAGTACTATGGGACTTGAGAAATTTGAACAGGACTCTCTAATAACACTGGCGAAATGTTAAGGAATGATGCGTGCGATGCCATTGATGATATGATTTAGTAGTTAGCTTTTCTACGTTGCTATGTGAGCAGATTATTTATTATTATTGAAAAATAGCGTAAAATAAAAATATATCTATTGGAACGAATGCGTCTAGTTTTAATTTAACACTATATTCTTTAGTATTTCCAGATTTTATTATGATTTTATTATCAGATCTACTAAATTCAATTAATTTAACAAATTACAACTAAATTAAGTTGCATTTTTGCTTTTGATCAGGAGAGCTAGTTTTAAAAAACGTTTGACAATTTGTAGTAAATACTGTGATGATCAAAATTTAAGAAATTCACTTATAATATTTTGGTGCTGAAACTGAAAGATATAAAACAAAAAGCATGCGGCAGTAACGATATTAAAGCGACAGAAAAATCGATCAAGTTAATGTGAAACTAATATGAATAAATTCCAAAATTAAAATAAATAATAAAATAGATTCTTCTACGAAACGGCGCGATGCAACCATTAGGTGAAGTTTCTTAAACAAATCTTCTTCGTAGAATTGGGCGGAGATACGTACAACGGAGGAACCTAAGAATCGAAATCCAAAGACAGAAAAATGTGAAAATATAAAAATGGCGTGAGAGGATTGCATGGCGGCATACTTACCGTTGAATGTCCCGATAAAAATCCCTTGAAGGAAGACGTAAAACGTCGAACATGCATTGAAAACATGAAATCCTGCCTACACCAGATGTGCTTAACATCAAATTCAAAACCAAAGCTTCATGAAAGCCAGAAGTTGCACATAAAACGTTAAAAATACCTATCGAAAAGATCAACGGTAACCTCCGCTCGATTCTAGATCATTCCAGAACCCCTACGGTAGAAAGAGAGAGTACTACCCCGTTGGACGGGCAGTAACCTACCAAAACAAATGCAGTAATGCGGGAATTGAACAACAGATGACGCGACTAGTACCGCTACGGAGAAAAGTAATTCAAATATTACGAATAAATATCCAAGTTGAAGAATGAAACGTAACAATATCTGAACACAATAAATATTGAAGGTTAATCTTATCATGGCAAGTGATTCTACTTTCCTGTTGTGGGTTTGAATTACTATTAAAACTATATATTTTACACTAATTAAGTGTTCGTCGTTTTTATTTTCCTTATACTTAATCTTGTTTCTCTGATGAAGTTGAAAACATACAACGAAAGCTTAGAATTCATGTAATCAAGGAATCGTTTCTTCATCAATCTTTGATTGTTTTTTCTCAGTATATTAATAATTCATAACATATAATGCTTGGATATTTAAGTCGATATATGTGGCGAGTGCCGTAAGAGTAATATCTTTTGTATTTAGGTATCAAATATTTCAAAATTTTGTTTCACATGCACGATCGATTTTTAGGTTAAAATTCTGTGGAAAAAAAGCAACTCCTGAAACTATTTTCGTTGTTAACGTTAAAAATGAGTCCTACCGGCAGCTTTTGTGTAATGTATACTCTCCGTAGCTATACAGTTTTTCAACCAGTATATGGATTACAACCCATTCAATAGCGCGCGTTATATCGAAAAATATACCAGCTGCGTATTTAGTTGCATTTAGAGCTTCATTAGCTTCATTATATAAAATAGATCCTAGTGTGGTGTTTTGTTGCACTGCGGGTAGGAGGTGAAATTAACCAGAATTGATGTGATATTTATCACAAAATAACTTGACATTTATTCAAAAAACTTTGTCGTTCTAGCATAACAGTATTCCAATATTTTAAAAACTGCCAATATGATAGCTTTAGATCTATAGTTAACACTATTCTGCCTGTGGACTTGTACAATGATTGACACATACAGAAAATATGCCGTTAATGAAGGATTCATTAACTAAGTACGTTAAAATATCAATCAAATAATGCTTAAGTATCGATACCGTATGGTACGTGTTTTCCATTTTTTGTACACATTTTTTTTTATGTTTTTATGTTCTATGCATAGAATACCTTACCAGAATGGTAACTAAAATGATGGAGATAAAATATATTACAGCACCTCTCGTAATTTAACCGGAACTAAAATAAAGCGCCACAACATTCAAATTTGTAGTGAAGTAAGTTATTCAAATCAATGTTAATAAAAAAGGGTTTCCACCCACAGTGACGTTGCAAGTAGTTCTATCTGTAAACATTTAAACGCTATTTAAAAAACTAAGATTGTTTTATAAATCAGAAGTGGAGTCGCGGTTAGTATATTAGTATATTGAGTCCTGGTATGGGGGCCTGCGGCTAAAAAAATTCTTCTATTTCAAAAGAAAGCCAAAAGCACCAAACAATACCATAAACATAGTAAAACAGAAAATAGATAATACACCAAAAAATAGCGATGACATACCCGAGATTATCAAAATATTAGACTTGGTCACACAACAGAATTTGACGGAGATTTTTATAAAATGAATGGAATTTCTGTTAAATGACCAATTTTTCTAATATGCAGTTAACGAAATTCAAATGACTACACTGTAAAAAGTACAGGAAAATACAGGAAAAAACATGTACAATTTTGTGTTTACTATCAAAATTTACTTAAAAGTGTAAAATTGATAATTTTTTGCGTATTTAGTGCACTTTAAAAGTAATTTTACTAGTGAACTATTAATTTTACTGTAAAAATATAAGGATCTTTTACATTTATTTATTTTTACTTGAATTTTCGGGTAAAACTATAGATATCATGAAAAATACGAAATTCATACGCCGCAATGTGATTGGTTATTGGGTTATTTATCTGTGCGCGTAGGTAATTCTATTCGTTTGTCGAACTTATTATTAGCTCAATAATATCACGTGGTAATGTAATAGTGGTGCGTCACAAACAATCGTAGGTTTCGGGTAAGCATGTTCATTCTTGATTCCTGTTTGAGCGATTCAGTGTGACTTATTAAGTGCTATAAAAGAATTAGGTTAGAAGTTAGTTTTATAAATACGCATTTACAGATATTTGTATATGTAGTTATCAATTGTTCTTAAAATTTAACATGGTACTTTGAAGGGCATACTTTTAATCAGATAGGTGCAAATGTAGCCGTAACATGTTTTCAGAAGTAAATGTACATTATATTATATTTCCTAAATATAAATACAAATAGATTCTAAACAAAAGAGTAAGGATATCGTAATTATAATTTAGTATGTATGCAACTTCATATTTAGAAGTTAATATTTGCCACAGATGAAATTACGTACATATAAATTGTAGGGTAAACGATTAATATTTGTTGCCATTTTGGATAAATTCAAGAATAAATCTCATCAATGTTAGTATTTTTCTTGAAATTTGATGCAGAAGCCCGATTTTGAGTTTTTTTAGACGGAGGCCATAACATTAACCGTAACCATTTTAAAATAAAGAAGTTTAGGAGGTTATGTCAGCCCGAAATCGCATTGTCAACTTGAATCTGAACGATGTAGTAATAAAATTCATGTATATTTACTTCTCGCTTTATTGCAAAAGCTTTTTCAAGTACAAAGTATAAATCATAAAAGTGGTAATGAAAATTATTATAAATAAATTTTTGTCTAATAAAATGACAGAATCATAATTGGATTTGTTTACATAAAATTTTAAATATATCGTTTTGTTTTAATTAAAGATTGCGCGTTTCAACGTGATAATGTTTAGATTATTTATTGTAAGTTAAATATTGAAAACATTATTGAATTTTGTAATTAAATAGATTCTAAAAAATTATTTATTTTAGTTATAAAATTAAGTTATATAGTTTTCGTATGCCAATTTATGATCAACTGCGTTTTTATGTTTAATGAATTTGAACCATTTCAAGTTATATTACGTGTTTTAAATTTTGTTTTCCTTATTTAAATTGTATATAATCGTTAAAATCAAAATGTATGATTTTAAATTTATTTCATCTTTTTTTAAGGTTGTAAGATGTTTTTGTTATAATTTGTATTTCTTTATCTACATTGTCTAAATATATTTATGGTTTTCAGTTTGACAAATAACACATACAAACACACGTTTTTAGAACATCTAAATTTTAATGTATGAAACAAAGGTTTTACAACTATAAAACTCAAACATACAAAAGAAAATACAAACATTTAAAATACAACCCGACAACTCAAAATACCGAAAGTATACAAAACAATAACTTGGGTAACAATATTTTAAATACAATAACACCTAATAATGTTATTAATGCATTATCGTTAGGGACCAAATTTTGCTGTTAGATACATAACACAAACCAAATTCTAGGTAATAAATAATAGCTACTTTTGTATCTTCTGAGTGTTTATTTAAATAAAATACTCTGTTCATGCATTCCTTAGTTTTATTTATCTTGCGAGTTCATTGTTTTAGTATTGTTAACTTTCTTCCTTTATAAAAGTACATCTGAAAATTACTTCCATTTGTTCGGTAAAATATACAGTTCATATAAATATTACAATACGAATTTTACCAGTACAATCATGTTGAAAAATACATCAGCATGTGAAATTTACTAGATGGTAGAAATTTTACCTTATGAAGCAAATTTACCGGTAAAATTGTAGGCAACAGTAGGCAACTTTGTTGCCAACGATTTTATATGTAATTTTACTAGAATTTTTTTTACAGTGTATAACACTGACAACTAACCTGTCATGCAGACAGACAACAATTTGCTAAGGCCAGGCGTTTTAATCAAAAGTATTTACAACAAATTAATGTATTTCTGCTCCAAGAAAAAAAATTTCTTGGGAAAAATTACCCCTAATTATTACAGTTAATAGCAGAAATACATTAATTTGTTGTTTTCTCACTGTAAAAACTTTGCAAAAGTATTTACAGTTTTTGTTTATTTCATATCGATTCATATTAAGAAATAAAGAGATTATTTATTAGTTTTTCAGTGTGTTGCAGCGAATTTCTGTAATCAAATAATTTTATTTCTTATTATAATATTATTTTTTGCAAAAAAAAAAACTGAAAACACCTAATATTTCCTAAACAGTTGAAGATAGGTACAGGAAATTATACATGAAATAGGTTTAGAATTTTCTAAAGAATTCAAAAATTGAATAACATATAGGGTGTAGTTTTTAAAATAAAAAAGTTGGTATTACATGACATACCATGTATAAAAGATTTCTGTTGAGAAAACTCCACAAC
Source organism: Protaetia brevitarsis (assembly GCA_004143645.1). Classification (NCBI taxonomy): domain Eukaryota; kingdom Metazoa; phylum Arthropoda; class Insecta; order Coleoptera; family Scarabaeidae; genus Protaetia; species Protaetia brevitarsis. The sequence continues at coordinate 205,987 of RXPK01000319.1, forward strand.
TAAAAATATCAATCGACGTGTCCGAGCGTTATCGAATTTATTCCGTTTGGCTGATACACAGTGTATAAATATTCTCACCTACACAATATGATTATCATATTTGGTGTTTTTATTGATTGACAATAATCATATGGGCGTGTAAGTAAACCTTTTAATGCATAATATTTTTAAAAAATTTCACCCATTATTGTAACTTAGATTATATTATATTACTAGTTATAGTTTAGTCATCTGTTTTTATACTAAAATTTTAATACAATTCAATCCATAATTATTTATAATTAATTCATTAATTTATATTACATTTTTAGTGATCTGAAGATGGCTGTTGCAAGCCGAAACTAGTAATCACATATTAATATATTTATAAACAAAAGAACGAGTTTTGTATTCTTTTCGCCCTTACAATATTCATCGTTCATTGGATATTTAGAATACAAAAAGAAACTGACAGTAGAGGAAATATAAAAATAACAAAAAGCAAGAAAAAAATCTCTTCTCTAATATGAAACACTCAAAGAAATGACGGAAGCGAAAGTCGTAATAAAGCTAAATACATGACATGAATAAATGTTGCTATGGTAATTACTCGTACTTACCGGCTGATCGCATTTAGTTAGCAGTCAAACTGCACCCTTACAGTTACAGCAATAATAGTAAATGGCGCGAATTCGAAAGTCCCACCTCCTAGTTCTATGCGTGCACAGCATGATTCTTAACAAGTACAACTAAATAAGCTCAATATAATTCGTTTCAGGTACTCTTAAAGATAATACAAACAGATAGCAACTTTATTTTTTTTTTTAAATCCTAGAGTTCATTTAGAAACTTGCCGTGTATATAATTGTAACAGGATTCGCAATTTACCCGGGAACATCGCAATCGGCCAACGCCGTGTATAATAACGAAAAAGAATTTACGCCAGTTAAGGAAATTGAAACCAGTTCCCCAGAGCGCCGAAGATCCCCATCGGACAAGACGTTTCACCTTTCCTCCTCTTTGTTCTCGGTTTTCCGCGTTCTACCTCCTCTTCTCTCGACACCACGCCCGGGCACATAATCTTTTCTTTCATCCCTCGAGTACGTGTAATCTCCTTTACAACTAAAATGGCGCGGCCCGGGTGTATGTGTTGTGTGTGTGTCATATCCTCGGGGAACTCGTTAAGTTTACCTGAAAGGCGAGACCGTTGTTGGTCTCCGGTTCTCGGCGCCACCTTCCACGTGCCACCCATCGACCTACCCCGAACCGTGCCCCCGGCTTACGGGTGTTCGATGTGGATCCGTCCGCAAATACACATTTTTAAGCCGCTCACGTGAAAGATTGGCCGGGAAAAGAGATTGCCGCAGTCCTTACTCAATTATACCCGATGACAAATTTAAATTGCTAATTGCGTGTGCCGCATAAACATCGGCGCCCCGTTTCGATAAATTGGCCGCTCTGCGGTTGTTCGGAGGCAATTCCCCCGGAGGTTTCGAGCGCAATATCGGAATTTCGCGAAGGAATACTCAGGAGATATTTGAGAAAATAATTATCGGTAATGCTATTCTGTTGCATTCTGACTGTTATCCACAACATAGATTTTCTTAACGAAATTATGGTATTTATGGTTATTTTTTTATTATTTGGATCTCCTTTTTTCAATATTGGAACTATTATAATTAATAATATGTAATTAATTATTACTGTATTGAGCCTGTATTAGTCGATACCTTAGGAGGTGTCGATTAGTGTGAGAGACCGCGGCTTCGAATCTCACTCTACGGTAACCGGTTACATAGCAATAACTTCTGGAAAGTTAGCTACGAGTGGTGTTCATAGAATAAATGTTGTCGATTGTGCACACTATGTGACTACATAATTTACATGAAAACGATTAGATAACCGTGCATTTTATATATTACCAACCAAATCATGAATGTTTGTAGTTACGTCATATTTGCTTATGACGTTTGCAGCGTCTGAAACAAATTCAGGCACACCAACCATGTTTGCAATGAACTGTACGAAATAACAATTGTCAAATTTAATGAGATTCTACGCAGCTTTAATAGATTTTCTTTTATAACTGAAAGGATTGGTTCGGTTTTTAGTCAACGTGGCGTTTTAAAAACAATCATGAGTAATGCAACTAATAGAATTCTAAATAGTGAACTTTTCTGTTGACAATGCTTTCGTGATCAGGCTAAGCTTATTGATTAAATGTGTTCTCAATGAAATAATGTATACCGCAATAATATAGTTCCAATCAAAAACCTTTTTGCAAATCAAAATGTAGAAATATTCAAGCAACATAAAAGTATTTAGTTTAATATATGTTACCAATGATTAATTAAACGAAAGATAACGTTTTTATTTTATATAGCAAACATAATTTTCTATACAATGGTATACACAAAACCTAATATGCAGTAAATTAAATTAAAATATGTAATATTGAAAGAAAAAAATAGTGCAATTAAAAATATATTTAATTTGTGTCTTCGCTCTCATCTTCTGATCCGCAATTAACTGTCAGAACAAAGTCTTCTGTTTGCCTCACATTCGTACCACTCCTTAATTATTTTCTGTGTGTGATGTATGCAATTTTGCCAGATGTCTGGTGTACAGCTGTCCAAGCTCTCTTGCCACATTTCTCAATACTTGTTTATCGCCAATAATCATACCCGACCAATATACTTATTATAATATCCTTTCGCATGTGCCCATATCAATTCGATAGCATTGAAATCGCAGTGATACGGAGGAAGTATTAAAACTTAATGCCCATGTGCTCGAAGTAATTCCTCAATAACATAAATCTTCTCTTTCCTATGTCTCTTGGTTATTTCCAGAAGTTTACTCTTATTCATCGTATTTTCATAGAAAATGTTATTGTTATTTAGCCACGCAATAATGTTTCCTTTGGTCCAACTTTGATTTGGCGACGGAACATTGTCCATTAAAATTATTGATGGTTTTTCTAAATTAGCGATTAGTTGCGTTTCAACCCACTTTGTAAATAAATCACTATTCACATCCCTGTGGTAATCAGCCGTATTTGATTTTGTTGTAAATATCAAGCTTGCATTTTGTGTAAAGCCACTTCTTGTACCTGCATGTAACACGATATATCGTTTACCATCATAACTTTTGGGTTTTCTGACCCTCCTTATATCGTCATTCTGCCACGATTTTGTTTGATTTCCCTTTGAAAATATCCAGGTTTCGTCTAGAAATACGATATCTCTCTTTAAAGGTGATGTCAATGTTTCGTTGTACTTCCTTAAAAAGGAAAATCGTAATGCAGAAATGTCATTCGTCTCCATAAAAGCTCTGCGGTTATTATCTTTTTTATAACCAATTATAATTTACCTCATAGACCGCATCAACGGATATTAAAGGACTTCCATTCCGCTTTTCCTCCTCGAAATACACTAGTAAACGACTGACCAACTCTTGGCAACAAGAACTAAGTCGTTTACCGGGCATCTTGAACTGTAACCTAAAAAAATGTTTTAAGTCTTTTAAGTCTTTGTATGTTTCTTTAACACCTCTAAACTTACCACAAACTAAACGATTTACTTCACTATAGCTCCGAAAAGAACTTTTGGGACAAGAAATTATAGAAGCAAATAAAAATTTAAAACTAAAGAAGTGAAATAAACAATAAAAACGAGTGAAAAGCAGATATCAAATGTCAACGGAGCGGTAAGATGGATTAAAATTATGTGGTTACTTGCACTGAAGTAAACAATATGAAAGCTCTTATTTACGCATTACTCGACCGTATTCTATCTCACTTCAACTAGCTTGTTGATACTTAATAAAATATGAACGTATAGCTTAAGTAGCTACGACTTACATTATATACTTTTATCTCGCTTGTGTAGATGAATGCTTCCAATTTTTTGAAACTACGCTTGCCTTTACTTTACCGACCAGTTAATGACGTAACTACAAACATTCATGATTTGGTCTATATATATTTTTTTATTTTATAAAATATACATATAAATAATTACACTTTAAAATGTTCCTACTCTGATTAAATGATTTTCCTGTGATTACTAATAATAATAACAAAAATACAATAAATCGGTCAGCTATAAGTTGTTATTATGTTTGGGCCCATGGAACAACTTTGGATATATACCAGCATTCGCCATTGAGTAAGGGAAGACTATGAAAAAACAACTCACCCTGGTAGCAGGAACTAGCAAATAGCCCTGACCTCGTTAGAAATAGCCAACAATTTATTATTACTAATAACCATAATTTAACACTGTAAATGTCTCCTAAACCCCTCACCACAAACTGATTCTTCACTTCTGCTGATGATGATAGCTTTGCTATCGAAACGTACATCCAGTTTAGTGCAGTTTGTGGTGAGGGGTTTAGGAGAAGTTTACAGCATTACCAGTACCACAGTTTGGAGTATTTTTGTTATAATTTAACATTAATTCAGACCACTAAAGGGTATGAAATATTCATAAAAAATAAAGAGAAATTAAAAATGACAAAATTAAATTAGCTAGCTCAGCAAAAATGAATTTAAATTCGCGCCAGAGATTCTTTAATCTCAAGGTAGCTTCTAAAAAAGTTAAAGTGGGCGATTGTAAAATTAGACTTTCTTTTAAATCCCCAAAAATAGAACTGGCAAAATCAAAAATAAAAGAACTATTAATTTTTAAAATGATATTTACAATCATTAACTTTATTTTTTTTAAAAAAAGAAAAAAAAAACATTTGATACAAATTTGCAGGACAAAAACCGTGAATATAGGATTCTGGCATAAAACAAACCTGCATAAGAATTTAAATATGACAAAGGACGATTTAAATCCTTTAACAAACAAACGGAAGATTCGTTCTAGAAGGAATTTCATAAAAAAAAATCATCCACGCGGTCATGAAATCCAAACAATATTTAACACGTGGAGAAATAGATACAAATTACATTGAAATTTAAATTTAATAGCACAAAGCTTCAATTCACCTTCCCGAGGTGATTAACAAAAAATACAAAACAATTAATAGAAAACGGATAAATTATAACACACTTTCGCGGAATCCTCTAGAACGTTTTACAATAATTACTGATCTAACATCCAAAAGTGTACACAATTAAACAATACAGCAATAATTAAATAGGAGTTCCTTGAAAGCTAATCAAAACAAATAAACCGAGCAACAATAAAATTAAAAATGAATTTACCTCAACGGCAATAAGAAAATAAAAACAACATCTCTACTTACGGCAACTTTCAACGAACTGCTTTTTAACCTAAATAGGCTCCCGCATATACAATGAAAAATACAATTCGTGCGTTGAACGCAGAGCGCAACTCTAAGAAAAACCCTAACAAATAAACAACCAATACGGGAGTACGCAAAATGTACAAATAAATGATTTTAAAATATATACAACTGGCCAAAAAGAATTAAACAAACAATTAATACAAATTCTTAATAAAATTTAGAACAGCGGAAACTCTAACATTATTTTGACAAGGCTGATTAGGAATAAATAAAAATACACATTTGAATTTCCGAAACCCGGGGTTCCAGACTACAGCACATCTCCCAATTGTCAAGGGGAAAACGAAAGTTTCAACGAAAATAGAGTGTTTCTCCTTAAAAATTGTACGCACACGAAAAATTAATATTCTAAAGTTTCCCGCACCAAACGAACAATACCGTATCTCCGCACACAGGGGTGAAAACGTCACTTCCGGGTGATGAAAACTACCCGGGGTCGTGGTGGGAGTGTCCAACATACCATCCGGTTGATACAGTGTCCAACAGCAATCGGCATAGCAGTCGGTATGGCAGACGACGATGGGCAGTCGGTGTGGCAGTGGTGGGTCTGCATCATGAAGAACTTCTCCACTCCATGGATGTACTTCTCGCTTTGTAATTCCAGAAGGATAACTCGAAAAACAGAAAAATTCTTTTAAATTGTGCTCCAGCATGGCTTCAGGAACGGGATTCTTAAATTTGACAGGGTTTGACTTGATCTGAAGAGAGTGTTCGGCATCAACGACAATAATGGGCAACTTATTTTTGAAGGATACATGCTGGTTGAAAATTTCCTCGACGTCCGCTTCATTCTTCACATCGGAATTGATTTCCACTTCATTCTTCACATCAGAATTGATTTCACTTTGATTTTCGACATCTGGGGATTCTTTCTGGGAATTGATAACTTCTAGGAATTTTTCATGGGAAGTGTAGACTTCTTCTGCGGATTCTCTTTGGGAATTGTTGATTACTTCTGGGAATTCTTCTTGGGAATTGTTGATTACTTCTGGGAATTCTTCTTGGGAATTGTTGATTTCTTCTTTCTCTACCTCTATCTCACCAAAAACCTCAACCTCGACATCCTCTTCGGATCCAACATCTCCAACAACTTTTTCGCTACCTTGTATATCATCACCTCTAACTTTTCCGCAACCTTGTATTTCAAACTTAAAACTATCATCACAATATTTCATTTTTTCATCATCCTTTTCATCATCAACATTTTCATCATCAACAACATTTTCATTCTCCTTTTCTCTACTTAAATCATCATCAACATTTTCCTCTTCTCTACCTAAACTATTAATATTATTTTCCCTTTCTCTATTCAAAACAACAACATTTTCATCAATTTTATCTTCCCTTTCTTTATTCAAAACAACAACATTTTTATCAACTTTATCTTCCCTTTCTTTATCTAAATCATCAACAACTTCATCAACTTTCTTATCAATTCTGTCAACCTCGAGTTTATTACCAAATACTACTTCCTCTAATCTTTTTACACAATCATTTTGCTTCTGTAGCAATTCTTTATTCTGAGCAATCAATTCTTTTTTTGTATCATTCAATAACCCTTTTATCAGTGCCATCATATCATTCATACTCTTAATACTTTCCTTATTGTTAGTCCTGCTTCCTCCATCTCCTGGATCTCCTTTTCGTCATCCTTCCCTTTGTTCCTGCCACAATTTCCTTTTCGTCGATCCTTCCCTTTTGTCCTGCCACAACCGACTCCTTCCTGCCATGAGTTCCTTGGCTCCGCCAACTCTGGTCTCCAGGAACGTCCACTTCCTGATCCCTCGTGGTCCTGTCCATCTTCATACTCGCAGCGGTGTACATAAAAAGTTTGTAAAACGCAACCGGTCAGCCTTGTCAACGCAACGAGAAATTCTCACAAATTCCATACACGGGATTTTAACCTTACTAATTACAATTACAATCATATCGTGCTTCGCACATTGGGATTGCCATAAATATATGCTCAAAAACTGCATGAGAATTTACAATTAAAAAAAAACAATAATGCAATAATGTCGTGCCCCACGTTGGGCGCCATAAATTTATGCTGTGAACTGATGGTCCAAGCATAAAAAATAAAGAGAAATTAAAAATGACAAAATTAAATTAGCTAGCTCAGCAAAAATGAATTTAAATTCGCGCCAGAGATTCTTTAATCTCAAGGTAGCTTCTAAAAAAGTTAAAGTGGGCGATTGTAAAATTAGACTTTCTTTTAAATCCCCAAAAATAGAACTGGCAAAATCAAAAATAAAAGAACTATTAATTTTTAAAATGATATTTACAATCATTAACTTTATTTTTTTTAAAAAAAGAAAAAAAAAACATTTGATACAAATTTGCAGGACAAAAACCGTGAATATAGGATTCTGGCATAAAACAAACCTGCATAAGAATTTAATATGACAAAGGACGATTTAAAATCCTTTAACAAACAAAACGGAAGATTCGTTCTAGAAGGAATTTCATAAAAAAAAATCATCCACGCGGTCATGAAATCCAAACTATAATTTACACGTGGAGAAATAGATACAAATTACATTGAAATTTAAAATTTAATAGCACAAAGCTTCAATTCACCTTCCCCGAGGTGATTAACAAAAATACAAAACAATTAATAAGAAAACGGATAAATTTAACACACTTTCGCGGAATCCTCTAGAACGTTTTTACAATAATTACTGATCTAACATCTAAAAAGTGTACACAATTAAACAATACAGCAATAATTAAATAGGAGTTCCTTGAAAGCTAATCAAACAAATAAACCGAGCAACAATAAAATTAAAAATGAATTTACCTCAACGGCAATAAGAAAATAAAAACAACATCTCTACTTACGGGCAACTTTCAACGAACTGCTTTTAACCTAAATAGGCTTCCCGCATATACATGAAAAATACAATTCGTGCGTTGAACGCAGAGCGCAACTCTAAGAAAAACCCTAACAAATAAACTAACCAATACGGGAGTACGCAAAATGTACAAATAAATGATTTTAAATATATACAACTGGCCAAAAAGAATTAAACAAACAATTAATACAAAATTCTTAATAAAATTTAGAACAGCGGAAACTCTAACATTATTTTGACAAGGCTGATTAGGAATAAATAAAAATACACATTTGAATTTCCGAAACCCGGGGTGCCAGACTACAGCAATACGTACTTCCATACTAACATGCCGTAACTTATCTAATTTTTTAAAAGTATTACTAAGAAATTCCCACCATTCGAGCGACTCGTTTTCTTTAATGTGTGTTTCGCGTTGCTGCCAATTTAACTCCTTAGCTAATACCCTTACTTGCCAATGTGAAGGCCTAGCGAGGACAAGGTTTCTACTACTGGGTGTGGAGAACCTCACGGCTAGTAGCTGCACAAAGAAGTCGCTCTCAAAGATGATAGCTCTAATAAATTAAGAAGACAAAATTGGAGAGCGTCCTCTAAGAAAAAGGGAATCACAATAGATCTGAAAAGGTCGTGGTGAAACAGGTACATAGGTCACCCCAATCCTAATCTAATCTAATACCCTAACTTCCGTCTGCGACCGTCACCCATTTTCGTTTCAAATAAGACACCCCTGGCTGTAATATACCCACCACATTCACAATGCAAATCATTAACCCTCCCAATTCTACATGTATACAATAAAATTAAGGCGACCCGTTATTAACTCTACCTAAATAATGAAGTAATTGCAGAATAAAGTTTTAATATCATGTAAGAATTCGAAATTCCATCCTATATAATGCGAGAATTTAAATTCATTTTATTAATACGTAGTTGATAGGTACCGTGGCATTTGCTGAGTAGCGTCTACCTAACAGGAAATAATAATCTATTTTCGTTTAAAGACTCGCGTAATTAAAATAATATGGTATTACTTTGTATGTTATCTGCTTCTTTGTTTATTGTATGTTACATTTGCTGTTCAGCAGTTCCCACGTTCCTCTCAAGTAGGACGTCTGAAAGTCAGAAAAATAACGCCTTCGGTCATACTTGCGCCCTTCTGTAAAGAGAAGCGAAACTAGTTATCGGTGCGAAATGACGTCACAATCAAAGTTTATAAAAACCCTTAACATAGCTGTTTTGCATTAATTAATTCGTGGTCTTCGTTAAAGCTAAAGTAAAAGCACGCGTCCCCTTCGTATCGGGCGTTTCTAAATCTTAAAATTAAAACTTCTCATCTTAGTTTTTGCAATCAAAATACGCTTAAAATTCGAGAACAGGAAGCAAAAGCTTTCCTCGAGAGGTGTTTTGTTTTGTGATAAAATTCATGAAAATTACCCCTTTTCTTGGCTTAAAAAAATTGTGAGTGTTGTGTAAAGTTTTTGTGCCTTAAAAAAAATTGGATTACGAGAAGAATCATTTTTTCCCTCATCGGCTGGTAAGATGTTCAAAATCTCTGCTTAAAACTAACCAATGCAATTACTTGAAAACCGTAACTCGTTCGCTCTCTCTCTCTCCATAAAAAAAAAAAAATTCTAAGGAAAATTTACCAGAGCTTATGTTAATCAACAGTATAACATTTTAAAGTATTCAATAAAACAAAATTTGCATTTTGTTTCTTTTTGTTCACTTGTCATTTTATTTAATTGTGTAGTTTGTTAGATTATTTCCAATGTCACAAAATTTGTTCAATATATTAGTGTAAAAAGCAACCATTCTCTTATTTCGCCATACCAAATTTGAAAGAAGTTATTTGGTACCCATAGAAAGGGATTGGAGAGGAAGTCATCATCGGTAAGAGAAAGCCGAGGAGGTGGGTAAATCAGCAGTCTTTAGGCTAACTAACGGCCCTGCTTCGACTGACCGAGGAAAACACTGTTGGAGAGCATCTTTGGCTAGATTTTCTAAAACCAATCGCTACCGAACAAAAGGATCGCTTTCCAGCAGTGGCTGATCGCTCAAAAGAGGAGGTGTGGGTTATCTGTGAGACGGAGTTTGGCTTTATCTTATTTGAAAATTGGGCTGGCTATCCCCAAAAGTCCCCAGATAGGAAAACCCGGTTCCGTTACAATTATTTACACAAAAAATTAATTACCCAAATAGCGCATTTAGTTGTTATTACTGCTGCTATAGATACAACTACTTGATAATAGTCAATGCTATATAATTTTTACGACAATTACCAACTTTGAAGGGATATCTACTTAAACGACATATCTGTAATTGCAGTTACGCGGCGTCGTGGCCACCAAATAAATTACTTTAAGGTTTATTACTTTGTGGTGCTAATAAAATAGTAATTTGTTATGTCATTCTTGCTTGTTGAGTCACTCTAAAGTTAATTCGTGCACATAGTTACAGCTTAAAAGTCGGCCTTACTAACATATGCTACCAAAATCTGACCTTATAGTAATCATTCCCCGCTAATAATATATTCGATTGCAACTACGTAATTATTACATCCTTGGACGAATATTTGTGCCTTTAACTAAAAAGTTACTTTGACTATCACCTTAAAGTAATCATTCCAAATATATACAACTTTACAGGAAATTTAACTATAAAGTAGTAGAATTTAAAGGTATTTAGATGAGCAGTGGTTTTGCTTGGTGCAATATAAGCGTAGTGGGTACTAGGGTTAATGCAAGCTAGTTTATTGAGGTTTCGATAAACTTCGCATTCGTCATCGAGGCTCGTTGAGATCTCGGTATGAGTATGGTAAGAAAAGAATTAGAAAAATTTTGGTGATTGTACAAAAGGTGGCAACTTCATCAAAAATAAAATTGAAACCCAAAAAAAGGGATTGAGGGCTTGATCGATGGATATCCAATAATCTTAACTTTTTCTGTTAGGTATATATTTTCTTTTTTTGTATGTATGGATTGGACAACTCAATCATGAAAAAAAAATTAAAAAAATATGGTTTTTACTTTTTACTCAAAGACTGCACACAACATAAGTAAAAATATTGCTGTAGGGCACTCCTCAATACTCCCCAATTTTCAGCCAAAGGTTCCCTGGAGTTGGCAATCCATAATTGCCTAACTACTACCTTTTAGTGTATACAATTTGCGTATGCACGTACTTCCGCTAATCATTTACAGTGTTAATTTATATTCGCAATTTTATGTGTAATTTAAAAATCAATTCCCAGCTAGGCGGACTCGTCAAGTGACCCGGAACTCTTATCCCACCCCGAGAAAACGGCAATAAAGTTTTCGAGTGGATTCCGCGAGCTCAGCAACCACATCCATATTTATTTCGACTTTGCGACCGCTCAAGCGATCGTATACAATAAAAATATTCCTCCGTCTGCGATTAGGCGCATTTATCTCGGGTTTTATCGTCTAATATTGTCAAAGATGACGGCCGGCCTCCGATAAACCTAATAGCCTGTGAAATGTAACGGCGCGAGAAGGTTAAAGAGCCTTTATATGTAGCGGGTCCATAGGGGTCGCAAGTACGCCCTCAAGCCACGTCCTGAGTGCTTTGTTTTAGTCGATGTCCGATCCTTTGAAAGCTGAAATTATCATTCGATCTTACGACCGTGGTGGATACGTGAACGTATCTTATATATATGTACGTGTGTATGTAAGGGACGCCGGTGTGCTTGTACGCGTTTGTGTGTATGTGTGTGTGTGATCATAATCGAAGTCCGATCTAATTTACTAGCAGTAATACACATGGATACCGATGTCAGATGGGATTTCCGATAGTCAATTATGTTTATGTGAGTCCCGGTAATCGGATTTTTCGGCGTACGTGTAATAATAACGTTCATTTGTTCTAAGGGATGCTTTCAGCCGATACTTGGATACCTAGAAAATTATATTTTTATAAGTATTAAGGACCCATACTATTTTCTCCCCCTAATTGAATAATTCATTTAAGGTTCTTTGCACACCAATTGTAATGTAATTGTAATATGAGACGAATGTAATGGGGAAGATCTATGTGTAACCAGACAACGAACAGCGCTCCAAAACTTCGAAAACGCGAAATTTATTAATAGTGGACAATATTTTCATCGTTCAAACTTCTAAAATATATTTTGAACATGGTTATGTTATTGATACTCAGTATGCTGTTTTAGGGTCCGAGGGTTATTCCGAGTAAGAGGGATATATTATGTCATGCCAGTAATGGGGTGTATGGGAGCATAGTGTATAGGAAGTTGATAATGAATCAGCCAATACAAAGACACTAGATGTCGCACATGTAAGAGAGATCAAAAGACAACTATGCATTTGCTAGCCGCCGATATCCGAAATACGCTCCTACCTTCTACAATACTAGGCATGATATGGCCCTCCGTGTATTATATTACCATCTACGGCATATGTGCGGCATAGACGGACAAAAGATACTGCCATACAAAGAGAAAAGCATTCCATCCGTCATCTTTTGGAATTTTTCTTTTAGAACAACAGTAAAAATTAGTGCATATAACTCAGACATTGTGGTATTGGAGAAAACTATGAAGATGTTTGTCTTTCAAAGTCATGGTCGTCCGAGCGTCACATTGCTGAAAATAAATTTAAAGTGATCAGAAGATACGCAGACCTAATGCTCTAATTGAAAAATACGTACTGCTGTGGTCTGGCACCCCGGTATTCGGAAGTTCAGATGTTTTCATGTTTACTCCGATAAGCCTTTGTCAATGTTGCGAAAGAAATTTCACAGATGTTTTGTTTATTTTTGAATAAGAGTTTATGAGTTAATTGTTTAATTTGTTTATTTAAATGTTCAGTTGTTTTAAATTAATTTCACTCTTTAAAATGTTTTGCGTTCACTAGTATTGTTTATATTATTATGTTTTGAGATTTCGTCCGTTGGCGGGCTGATCTCTGTTGCGGCTTCACTGTAGGCAGCGGGCGAGTTTGTCAGGCAGTTCCGCGACAGACGCAAGCGTGAGTAATTGTAATTTAATTTTCTTTGCTGCCATTCTGTGATTTCATTTGATTTAGAGATTTGTTTCGTTTATTTTGATTTTATTTCGTCCATTAAGGAACTCGCTATATAATAATTGTTATTATATTGTTGTGTACACAATTTAGGTATAAGATCATTTATTATTTCGTGTAGGAAGATTTTTGTTTTTTTTTCTCTCATTATAATTTTAAAGAGTTCATTTTTTCGTTTTTTAATTTTGCTGATTTGTATTTCATTTTTAATCACCTCGGGTTGGGTGAATAGTAGCATTGTGCTTGCATTTAAATTTTTCTTTTGTAAATTTACTTGATTTATCCACGCTTAATTTAGTTTGTTTTAATTTTGAAACCACGTGGATTGATTGATATAAAAAGGACTATCTTCCTGAACTAATTTGTTTTTTTTTTGCTTTGATAGAGGATTTAGCATTGTCCTTTTGTAAATTAGGTTTGAACAGTTTTGATTTGGACCAGGATGCTTTGTCCACGGTTTTTTTCTGCATAATTGTAATTAACATTTTTTTTTTTTTATAATAAATTTTTAATTGTAATTAACGTCATTCTAAATTCTGTTCTTTTGTTTTTGATTAAACCTTTTCAATTTTTGAGGTAATAAAGGAAGTCAGATTTCGTTCACCCACAATTTACTTTTCGTGATTAGTATTGATTTGCGAGGGTAACTCTGAGTTTAATTGTTCTTTTGCGCCCTTTTTTTTTTATCCGTTGAGCTAGCTAATTTAATTTTTTCATTTTTAATATTCATTTTGCATTTTCAAAATTCTTTTGTTACCATCAGTACACAACAGTACGCAAAATACGAAATATCTATCATTCCGTTGATCATAGATATATGTGGAGGAATTAGAGAGACTACACTGGAGAAATCCAGAAACGGGATGCACGTGCGGCTATCGCCAAAACAATCGTTCACCACATGCAGAAATATGTCATCGTAAGTTTGTTCAGGGTCCTGAGGGCTCATGACACCAGCCACCAGGCAACATAGGACTGGCACACTTTAGAGACAAATCTTGGCGTCGCCCGAACGCATCCGAAGTTACATCGCGAACCCATGCATTCGCGATCTGCTAGGCATCCGTAAATTCTACACTTCCCACCGTTGCTCCCATGCCGACACAGTAATGGATGGGAGCTCAGAAGATGGCGGCGAAAAAAGTCTTTGTTTCCCTCCGTTCTACTTCATTTTCTTGTATGATAGTCTTTATAATGTAACGTATTCATTGTTGAATCCTTGCGGTTCTTCGAAGACCTCGCTAATGGAGAACACAAAGCTACGCACCATAGCGGAGTCATGAATAAGAATTTTTTGTTGGCTGACTGACGTATAACATCAGCCATGCAATTTAACATACATACATATGTCGCCGCAGTTTGCCGACAGTAGTTGTCAAACTTGTTCAAATTTATACCTATCACCTGTTTTAGGTAACAACTATCACTGACTATCACCTTAGGTAGAAAGTTATTTTGAATAAGTGGCATTAAGGTAGTGCTTTTATTGCTATCTGTCACAAAGGTACACAGAATTTCCCGTTAATAATTTAGTACTGTGCTGCATTGTAGGGGCGCCAAAATTCTACTCTCTACTCTCTACTATAGATAACAGAAAAATGGGGTTCGTTTAGACTAAACGACGAGCCATCACGAAGGAAACTTCCACCTCGCCGTTGAAGATGTTCACCGCAGTTGTCAACGAAACGTACGCAAGTAATTCCACAAGACCACGGCTCAATAGCCTGAAAAACTGTTTACAGTAGATTCCGGCCGTGAAAGTCTATGCAACACAGAGAAATGGGGGATTGAACAGACAAATCTTAAAAGCTATGAAGTACCAGACATCTATACGTTACACTGTTTCAATGTTAGAAACCAGAGATGCCAGCAATGGCTGGTGCTTACGTTTCATAAGACCCATTACAGTGATCTAATTTCTTCGTATAAGTTCGTATATCGGACGATAGGACACGAACTTCAATCATTGTATTGACCCCACCTGTGACGTTTGCACCAGCCGCCAGTGAAAGCTGTATTAGATTGATTCAAAAAACTTCAGGTAATATATGTAGGCCTTGTGGGTATATTCTCTTAAATTCGTATGGATAAGTAACAGTGGTGTTAAACTCGGAAATAATCCTCAATACCGCCCATAAAAGCCTTGACCAAATTACCAAGATCAATTAATAGATTAGATTTTCCTCTCCCTTCAGAAGCATTCTTGTTAATAGGCGATTATTGTTCTTACTCAGATTAATGCATTCTCTAGTTACAAGTTCCCGAAGAGTTCCTGCTTGCCTCATTCCCTGGAAATCCTCCAAATAATTGGATTTTCTCTGCACCATTTGATTTTTTAGTTTGTTCAATATCGCACTGCTGCTAATCGCATAATTTCCATAGGCACTCCTAGCCCACCTTGGAACTGATTTCGTTTGAGCCCAGCACTTTGATGGCTGCTTAACTATCAGATACAATGATAATCTCCTATTTCCGGCAATTCTTGTCAATATTGAACTGGGCGCATATTTTAATAGCGTATATTTCCACTTGAGAAATTCTCCAACATTTTCTGAAGCCTTCGAAATTCTTGATTCTAGATCCATATATATTCCAATTCAAGTTTCTTCTGGTATTTTGAAGCCATTTCGGTACCATTTAATGGTATTTCTATTGAATCTCAAGAAGGTTGGATTGATTGTACTCGCTCTTGTTGCCAAACTTAGTAGTAAATTCTTTTTTCTTCTGACATTCTTTTGGCACGTCATCTTGGGGCGCTGTACGGAATTGATAGTCTATAACTAATCGTTCTTTCCTTGATGATTTTGAGTGTGGTTCTTTTTGCCACACTTTCCACAACAATGTTGATAGAGGTAAGATTCAGTAGTACCTCGATAGCTGCAGTTATGCATGCTTACTCTTGGAGAGGCTGATTTTCGCGGAGGTCAAGTTAGTTCTTTTGTTCTAAGCTACTGGCGCATAAGTGATCATCGGTCTCACATTGCTGTAAACACCCAACCCATCATTTTTGGGTCGCATCCCCAATTTTTTTTTTGCACATCAGGGTTTTTTTGTCCTTGTTTGTTACTTCAAGTTCGTGTGTGTTCCAAAGAAGCTTATTGTCTAAGAAAATGCCTAGGTATTTAACAGTTGTTCTCCAATACATATTTTGCTTATATATTTTATGCTTTTAGCGTTTGATTGGCTTTTCTTAGTGCATGTTATTAAAGTATTCTTGATGAGACTAACATTTACTCACACCGATTAGCACCATCTGCTCGTGAAGTTGAGTCCTCTTTAAACTACATCGAATTTGCCTCTTACGTATACAGCAATATTATAGCTCAGTTAACCCGCATAAGAGCTCATCTATTACTAAGCTCCATATAAGTAGGGAGGAAACTTCTCTTTGAGAGCATTCTCTGGTTTAAGATGGTTTCGTGGGACATGAAACCGCTTCCACCGATATGGCAGAGAGCAGCTGCTTAATCCATCTGAAGATTACGCCATCTACAGTCCTCTTAGTTAATACTTTTTTGACAGACTCGTGCAAAGTGTTGTCAAAAGCGCTCTCCAAAGTCTGGAGAAGCGTACATTACGATTTCTTTATTCGTCAGTGCATCTTGGATTCATTCCGTTAGCCACTAATGCTGTCTCAGTGGAAAGATCATTCCCTGCAGTTCCAAACAAATATAGAAAAATGAAGCAGCTTGTGCTCAGTGCTAGTCTAATATTATGATTCCATCCACTTGAACTCCAGCACTTTCCAGTTTATTTGTTCATACTTTCAAAAAGAGGTCTCCACATTTCTAGTTCATTATTAATAGTAATTGCTAAGCTACATGCTTTAATATATAACACATTTAGTTAGATCTACTACTCAAGGGTACACATCTTTTGACAAACTGCTGATGAGATTCCGCCCACAAATCGAATAAGCACTGTAGTATTTCAAGAATATAATGGATGAAAGGTTGCTTTTGGGCGAATACAAAAACACGTAACATCCCTTGCAAGCATACTAGAGAACATTACACGTTTATAAGTGCTGCGCATTTTCCCATTTGTCCGCATTACACCCCAGACGGATCTAAAAGAAATGGAAACCATTTTACGCGACACATCGTGACCCTCAAAGTACACATATCCGTACACCTCGTAAAGGAGAATGCGGGAAGAGCCGCACATACACAAAAAAAAACATAATGGATATCTATTTTCACATATCCACCACCAGCCATCGGCATCCCAAACTAGCTGCAAATTGAGTTTTCATCTGCACAAGCGTCTCCGAGCGAACATATTTGTACGGGAACTTTTAGAAAGCTTTTAAACTCGGAGAAGTGTTTCGCCGGTGAGGAGACGGAGGAAGAAGTGCGCTGTTTGAAAAAGAAATTTCATTTGCTCGCAAATAACGCTTATTGACGGAGACATGCGCTCTCCAATAAAGAAAATGAAAAACGCATCTTACATCAGTATCGGAGGAAGGTGCTTGTAGTAGGCAGAATATTGGCTTGCTTTAAAATTGTCATGTATGTGCTCGTTGGATGGACTAAGTAATGAAGACGTGCAAATGTGTATTTTCCGAAATTGAACAGAACAGCCAGCGCTCGAAAGGTATTGGTATAACAGCAATGTATAAGTACTATAGCGAGATTCAGAAATGCTCCAACTGACGAGCGTTTTCTCACTCGTTCAGGCGGTGGATGTTTTTTCAATTATTTTGCCACTGCGTATTACGACTTATATTTAAAAAAAATCAACTTTATGCCGCAAACGAAAAATGAATACATGAAGTTAAAATCTGATTTAACTAGCCGATTCTACTCGTAAAAGTACATCAAAAATGTTAAAACTGTTTATTCGTATCATTAAAACAAGCGAGTTATTAGGTATTTTGGGAAAAGTCGGAAAATTCAATTTTTGGATATACATAACCAAAAAAACAAAACAAAAGAATATAACTAATCTCTGTATTCACCATTGTATAAACTACTAAAAAATTGATCAAGACATGCCCTCTCGTTTTTCCTGTCTCTTACAGCTACGGAATTAACCTATTCTGACAAGCAAACTGGATCATTCTGTACAAGACGTCCTTGTATTGATATTCCGAGAGTTTTAAATAGACTCATTTATTTTTTCACTCCATATTATAGAGTTCCTGTGTTTTACATTGCACATAACTAAATTCTGATTGATGTCTATTTTAAATTAACTAACTTTAAATTAAAAAGCTAAATATTAATTCAAATTTTATAACATACAGAAACCCATATTTTTTTATGTTGCAAATAGCCTAGATTGCTTCTAAAAGAATATTTTTTCCTGTGGAAAAAGTGTTAAAAAAATAAAATTTTAATGCAAGTATAGAGCTATTGTACAAGTGCCCCTAGTGTGCTCAAAAATTAATGCTTTTTTTAAGGATAAGAAATGGCTTGAGATTACATATAAAGAAAGATATAGATGGACATAAAACAAACTTTTCATCCGTTGAGTAGAATGTTTGTTTGTTGGATTTATTTTTTGGTATTTCGTCTGATAAAGATTGATAGTTTTCAAATAAGTAGAACAATATCGATTGTTTAATTGTTTAAAACATGTATTTGAATGCAGCATTTGAATGATTTTCCTTGCTACGTCTATTAGAATATGACGGTTATTGGTATAAAGGCATTAATTAGAATAAATACATTACTTGATTAATACTTTATAAGCCAATTACACTGAATGTTGCCAAACAAAAATTTATTTCTCAACAGTTTCTTTTAAACAGCACTTGCTATTTTCAAAGCATGGTAATTGATCTGGACTTACTGTATGATCAATATTTTTATTAAACTTTAATAAATATGATTACTAGTATAAATTGTCATAATTTCCGTGCAACATTACGAAACAGCTACCTATTCTGCCTTTATGTATTGTAATGCTTATTTTGTTCAACTTTTCAAAAATATTAAAAAAAATTGCTTTTTTTACCATGCCGACGATTTTAGTTATTACAGCACGAACATATATGTACGGGAAAGCTAAACAATTTTACGAAGAAAATATTAATTTAGTGCTGCGGTAGAAGCATTGTGATTTCATTCCCTATTTTGATTTCAATCCAGTTGCGATGTAGAAAATCATTTTAATCTGCAATTTTGTATTATAATAACTAACATAAAATAATATAATCACAGACAAAACTATTCATTAAATTCCTTCAGTTAATATCTATTGTTTTATTCAAATACCATGGTTAGCATAATACGTTTTTGACTGAAAGAAATAGTTTTTTTTGCTTTCGTTGATTTAAGCAATCTTTTTTTCTCAGCGCATATCGTTATTTATAGTAATTATTGTAAAGTTATTTTACGAATTAATACTTTTTTATTAAAGCCTAAACGGGAATATCTGAGGGTGATGCAGTATTAAAAAGAGGTAGTTCAAGAGCTTCGCCAAGGCGTAGGTTGTTACAAAAACACGGGTGATCTGTTATGCACCGATTTTAGCAGTGTATTTGACTCTATCGACCATAACATTGGTTTAACGAAAATAGATGGTTTTGGCTTCAAATTTGGACTCTGGTATTCCTCAAGAGTCTAATCTAGGCCCTCTACTATTTAATATACATATATATTAATGATATCCTGCAGTCTCTTACATGTGGCTGCTTAGGATAAAAAAACAAAATATCTTCAAATACCAGTAAGTGTGCTGTGATGTCAACAACGCAAACTTCTAATGGCTATTTTCTTCCAAGCATAAGAAGGTATTTTTATTATGATCAAACGAAGTTGTATTTACCCTAGGTAACATTCCAGAATATTTTTATGTGGTTGAACGTCGAGCTAGGTACGTTTCAAACCGCATAACTCATAAATAAGGCAGATTGTGCTTGAATATATAGTCCATCAATTGGGATTGGATTCTATTTGCGCGTGGGTAGAGCAAAATAAACATCAAAAATCCGGACGAAAAACCAAACGCTGCATTACTGTTACAAGCGCTAACCAAACGTACTGCTGTGGTCTGGCACCCCGGGTTTCGGCAATTTAAATGTGTATTTTTATTTAATCCTAATCAGCCTTGTCAAAGCAATGTTAGAGTTTCCACTATTCTTATTTTTGTTAAGAATTTTGTTTTAATTGTTAGAATCATTTATTTGGACAGTTGTATATATAAATTTCATTATTTGTACATTTGCGTGTACTAGTATTGTATAGTTTATTTGCTAGTTTTTCTTAGCGTTGCGCTGTGCGTTGAACGCACGAGTTTGTAAATTTCACATATTTGCGATGTTACCTTAGAGGCCTGGGGAGTTATCAGATAGACGATCCCGCGTTTAGATGTGGTTAGTTTTTGGTTACCGTTAATGGTAATCCTTTTCAGTTAAGATGTAGTTCGTTGTTGTATTTAAAATCGTCTATCTAGTAATTCGGTTAATTGTGTTTATGTATTGTGCACATTACATGTAGGGCTTTTTAATTATATTCGTTTTAGAAGTAAGCGCGTTTAGAGTTAAATTTTCCGTTTTTTTGTAGTCATATTAATTTAATTTATCACCTCGGGTAGGTGAAGTGAAGCTGAGAGCTTGTTTTGTATTTCATTTTTGATTTTGCTTGTTTTTTTTACGTCATTTTGAATTAAATTTAGTTTGCTTTGAATTTTTAAAACCACGTGGATTTTTGTGGTATAGAAAGTCTTCTAGAACGAATTCACCATTTTGTTTGCTAAAGGATTTGCATTGTCCTTTTTTAAATTGTAGAATCTTATGCAGGTTTGTTTTATGCCAGAATCTTATATTCACGGTTTTTATCCTGTTATTTGTATCAAATGTTTTTTTTCTTTTTTTTTTTTAAATAAATTTAATGATTGTGAATATCATTTTAAAAATCACTAGTTCTTTTATTTTTGAATCTGCCATTTCAATTTTTGGGAATTTTAATGAAAGTCATTTTTGCAACAGCCCACTATTAATTTTTAAAGAATTTTCTCTGAGATTTAAGAATCTCTGGCGCCCTTTTAAATTCATTTTTGCTGAGCTAGCTAAATTAATTTTGTCATTTTTAATTTCTTTTTGACTTATATGCTTGGACCATCAGTTCACAGCAGTACGTATTTGTTGTATATGCTTTTCTTTTGTCAATTAGATATTATGCACTGATGAACATATCTTACGAATACATTAGCAGGATAATAGCAGATAACTCTGTGTCCCGCCTTGAGATTCACCTTATTTGTTTCTTTTTGGCTACTGTAAACTTTACTATGTAAAGAAATTAAGATTCAGTGATGAAGGCATATTATTAAAATTATTATCATTTATTATTTTTACTTTCATGTTGATGTATTAGACATAGCACAGCTATTAATGTTTTCCGGTGAAGTATATATAATTAATTTTAAGTTAATTAACATCAATTTTATTTCCAACGGCTTTTAATTTTTAACTTTATCTAAACGTTTTACTCTTAAATTGATGTTTCACAACTCCCTATCAATGCTAATAAGGAAAAGTTGCGCTAGAAACACAATTTCAGACTAATGAAAATTTTGCTCAGCACGAAACAGCGAAGTTGCTAAATATGCTCGCAGAGAAAAGAAAAACTCAGAAACGGAAAAGTTTACATTAAACAGAGTTTTCCGAGTTTCCAGACAACGCCGGTACCCAGAAACTATGCGCGTGATAAGACAAAAGCACGCCTCCCCAGTGTCTCGTCTCTGCCTCCTACTTTACGCCGGAATTGCACGTAGTGCCACCACGAAGTGGAGACCTCTTCTCGGATTTAAATAAAAACCGAGTCCGGGCTGGTTTTTCGCCCCGGCGTGTTTGCCCTCGTTTCACAACCTATAACAATGCAAACCCGCATGCAGCGCCCTCTCGAACATAATTTTAAATTGATCTAGATACCCAGTTTACGTGAGATTACGTTCGAGACAAACATTCGCCGTATCTTTCAATTTCGCAGCGCGGCGGCAGATTCTTGCAGCCTCCGTATTTACATAGGAACTGGAAGGGAAAACGGGTGGATCACACGTTGGTGGTTCAGATAACGAATAGATTGGAAGGTTGGTGCCCCCACAGGAACGCGGAAGAATTGTGTTCGACTAGAATGTTCGTTTCCTTTTCTGTGTATTTAAAAACTAGTATTTTTCAGTTTAACTGCATGCAAAAATATATATAACAGAAAAAAATATTGTTTTAACGTTTTTACAGTAAAAATTGAACTTGTTAAGCATTCCTTTCAATTAAAAAAAAGAAAGAATTAAAAAAATATGTTTAAAAATGCGCAATTCCTTCTTTTTCTCTCCATTGTGATATCTGCATTCGACAAAATGTATTATACCATAACTCATATTGAGTTATATATTGTGATAATGATTCAACACCCATTTAAG
Source organism: Protaetia brevitarsis (assembly GCA_004143645.1). NCBI lineage: Eukaryota > Metazoa > Arthropoda > Insecta > Coleoptera > Scarabaeidae > Protaetia > Protaetia brevitarsis. Next base: position 228,569 of record RXPK01000319.1, read on the forward strand.
TAAATAATGATAACAGAAAATATACACGCATATAGACTTGAAAGAAACACCAATTGCTGTGTTTTTACCTAATAAAATGAAATACGCCCGCATTATGAGATATATATTTTGACTGGCATTTTTATTTACCCAATTTTAACCTCCTAAGCTGCGAAAAATGATGTAGAAGGTTATGCATATATTAATAGATGAAAATATCATCATCTGTTATATAATGAAAATTTAGAAATAGATTAAAATAAATTCTCTATAAGAAAGTCTTTTAATGTTAAAATGCAGTTTTATGTGGGGTATACAAATCAAACTTTGATCTCTATTATTATAAGTATGACTATGCAAGTAGAATTTCCATTATTTGAAGAAGAAAGGCTTACAGAAAGCTCTGGTGGAGGCGCCGGAAAGTAATCTAATCACACGCCTCTGACCTACCAACATTCTGTCGCAATTTTTAATGCAATCCTACACTAAAATATTGTATGATACAGCGAATAGTAAACATTTAGTAAGTTTTCTTAGGACAGGATTGACTTTAATTTTAATAGTGCAAAGTACACTACATTTATTCGGCGGCATAGCATGTCAGAGTGGTTATCAAAAGATATATTGACGTTGATTAGAACACCCAAAATGCTGAAAAATATAACCGAAGCAGAAATACATTACCAGCCAGCACAATCTTACGAATATTCAGCTAAAATCATTCCAAAAGCACTAATCGGAAACTATTATAGGTAAAAGAGAATTTATTAATTTTACAGTAATATTTTGAACAATTCAAAATTAACAACATATTGCTTAGATGAAAGAAAGTTCACTTACTAGATAACATATTACCTCAAGCACTGCATTAATTTCTTTTAAGAGAAAAATGCTTTATGTACAGCCATGCAGGATCATACACGTCTAGTGTGGGACTTCAAAAGATGGCTATCCAGCTACTGCATGGGCCTCATTTTGTTTTTGATAATTGCATCACAACTTGTCTAACTCACTCTTTAGCTACCATAGTTTTCATAATCTGAGTCATCATGCTTTGAATTGCCTGCCAATTCTGCTTACAGAAATCATGATATTAATTAAATCCTCCATTCAAAGCCGATCTCCCTACGACGTCGATGGCATCTAGATCAGATAAAGATAGTATGCGCTGCCGTGCCCATGCACGAAAAGCTTCATGGCCATACAATGCCTGCGGCAGTTTTTACTCCGTACTACTGTATTTTTTTGATTCCATCTTTTTTTGTTATTGCTCTATTGCATGTTTCTGTAAACCATTTCGGTATATATATGTATTTTTGTGGCAACCTGCAAATCCATTGGGATTACCCAGTGATCACTTGTGCAGTTGATGGTCCAGTGATTTGCATACTTGACTATCAGTCGCGGGATCATTGGTGCGAATCCGACGACCTGTTCTCAGAGTAGGATTTTTGTGATTTTCGTCACTCTTCAGTTCCTCTACGGGTGCAGGCACAATAATAACCTATGCTCGATGCCCGCTGTAACTGGCTAAAAGCTATTGGGGGATGCTAAGGCATGAATTATTATCACCTATACTGCCTTTCCGAATACCATTCTAAGAACTGACACCAGCCTAAGCATCATGTGCCTCTGCACCACGTTTTATATGTCGAGATACATTCTGATTTCCAAGACGCTATGTCATATAAGGGCTCCATACAGCAGAATATTCTGCATTGTTGCATACAATACCCCAGTGACCAACTATATTTGCTTCATATTTTATAAATATTTAAAAAATATTAAATCTTTCTTGAATGTTAGTTATATTAATATAATATGCATAAAATATATTATAGAAAATATATTAGGAAAACATTTAAAAAATGTATATGTTATGTAGCATTAAAAATGTTTTATTGCAAATGTTTTTCAATATATTTTTCATAACTCTGCAAGGATATTTTGCTTTGTATTTCTGTAAATATTTATTTCATATAAAAAAAAAGATTGAATTTTTGTTTTTGTACATTTAGTGCGTAGGACGAATAATATAAAATGGGTAAAATATGCATACATATTAAGTAGGTATGTATGTACCTATTTAAAATGATAGTTTAAAGATTAAATTAGATAATATATATCTAATATGATTTAATTAGTATCTAAGTTGAAGGCTGTAACTTTTCTATTAATATATCTGCGTTTTGTATTATATTATTTGTAATATTTGTAAGTTGCGAACGTCAACACAACACCTCTATTCATTACGGTGCCGGTGTTAGTATTGTTTATGCGTCTATGGATTAGGTACATAGAATGCATACGCACACGTGCGTATCATCAACTTTTTCATTCGTTTGTCCGTTACATGTTATAGTTTATAATAGTATACGATTAGGGCAGATTAGGGTTAACTGTGTAATTAATTGTTGCGGGGTGTGTTTTAGTTTTTGTGGTGACTACGAGGTAAGCAAAACTTTGAAGATGTCGTGGCATTTATAAGATAATTGGAATGCTCAATATCGCTATGTACAGAAATCGTTTAATAATATAATTGTAGGAATTTTATGCATCATATATGTACTGCATCTACCAGATAAATTGCTAGTTGATTTGCTTAAGGGATTCATTTCGGTAGATAAGCGTCATAACCTCAAATAGAGGTTAGAATACGTTGTGTTGTTTTATTGTTTGTACGTAGAATGTTTTCAACTATTATGAAATAAAGTAAAGTAAAAGTAAAGTAAATAAGTATCGTAAGTATTAGAATGTAGCTACCACTCCAATTAATGTAAATGCTCCAAATGTATTAGTAGGTGTTGATAATGTTGTACGATGTTTTATTCATGGTATGATCTAATACAATTGGCATTGTTTTAGATGCCACAAGGAAACGCCATGAGAGCGCCACTACCGAAGGTATGAAAAAAGCCTATAGGGTTGTACCTGGCACCAGCTAGACTTAAGAATGAGTCTTGTTCATTTTTATTGGCTTATTCAAATAAAATGATAATAAATACGTTTATTTTTTATTTAGAACACTTCAATTAAAAAATAGTGATTAATTTGATAAACCTTCAGTATGCCTTAAAAGATGCCAGAATTATTGATTATTAACTTGTATGGTTAACTTTTCGTTATCGACGTTATACATTCTAAATAACCAAGAACAATTTTAATTCATTTTGACAAATTGAATGGATTGCATAAAAAATCTCAATTTTCATATAAATATTTTACAAATATTTTAGAAAAAATATAGCGCTTACATTAATTTTAAAATATGGAATAAATATTTTAATTGAATATTTTATCTATATTTAGAAAAAATATGAAAAATATATTCAAAAACCTCTCACGAAAAATATTTATAAAATATATTTTTAAAAATATCTATGTAATATTTCTGGCTGTTAGGGTATAATCCATTTACAACTTCGTGGACTCCCTATATTTGGCATTAATCAAGCAAGGCTAGCAGATCTGTTCTCAGCTTTGTGACCTAAAATTACAGAAGACACAGCTCCAAACAGACTATCAGCTGTCAATAAACTTTTCCCAAGCATAGGCATCTTTTGCTATCATTTGAAAAATTCTGTTTTAAATGCAAAACAATATCCTATAATAACGAGAGCGAATATAATTAGACTTTGCTCAATATACTGAATAGTGGTAGATATAAGGCGTCTGTTTTTCTTTTTTATTGGCTTTCGCGCAAGAACATTTCTCTTGTTCAAAATTTATTAGCGGATTATAATAAAGCTTGGTCATCTCTCCAGGCGATTTTCGGAGAATCATGGTTCGTCTGTAAGCAAGGGACTTCGATATATCAGAGTGAGGGAGAGAGAGAGAGAATGAAACAGAAACAGGAAGACCAGTGTCGGTGGAGTAAATTTTTCGCAATGAACGCAATAGATATATAAAGTCAACGGTGTCACATCTATTATCAGAGCGGCTCGCTAATGGCCCGGTCGAGTGCAGAACTGTGTCCAACCGCTCCTTCGAGTTCATATATCACCGCCGGAGCCCATTACGCCGGCGAATAAGCCACATAAATGATAAAAACAACCTTAGAGTGGAAGGATCGTCCCAACAGTTTACGCTACATCAACAATTCGGTGTCTTGCCCCGTCGTCCGAATACCGGAAATCTATTTTCTCGGCCACCGATGCCCTTGCATGTGTGTATGTCGGACTAGCAGCGCCACCAGACGCCGCCGTCGTAAAGCACCAAGCAATTTGCATTTTTCAAGACGGGTCTCTGTTTTATTTATTCGATAATTGTTATGGATAGTCGTGAGACAAAGAAGCGACTGAAAACGGAGATAAAGCTGTGGAAATACGCGTGTAGGAGGAATGGTAGACTGGGATTTGCATATAACATGACAAAAACAAGATTATAAATCAAATTAAGTAGCACACGAGGACATTAACGGGACGTAGCACGGCCTGTTTCGGCCATATCTAATAGCATTACGAAATATTACGCCATTATATCGCTCGTTTCTCCGCACGTCTAGTGTTAAATAATATCTTCCACACTATTCCGAGTATATTAAATATGGATTCTCTTGAATATATACGAGATATTGCGCTGACAAAATTTCGTGTTGATTGAATAATAATTCATGCAGCACAGATCAAACCAATCCCGAAGACCGACAGTGGAAAGAGGCATGTGTATCGGAAAAGTCCCTACAGTCAGTTTTGATCTGCCGATCAAAAACAGAATTTATGTTGAGCCAACCCCTGAGGTCGGTCCGAAACCACAGTGGAGTCCAGAAATAAGGTAGCCTTATCTTACTTCTGGACAAATGCGCCCTTGAAATAAGGATATCCTTGTAGGACCGAACATTTTACAGTTGTGAGCAATGTATTATAATAATTGAAGACACGAGTGGATGACGGTGTCACAAAATGTCACAAAATCAAACTTCTTCAGAAACTTTTTTTATGTAATTTGTCTCAAAAGTAGTGTAACATAACCCCTTCATACATTCACAAGACTTGAGTGTTCTTGAATTTCTAGTATTTTCAATGGTGCTATGTGAAAGATGGGTACAAAACATCTTGATTCATGCAAAAAAGACATTTTTAAAATGCGACATAGCACCTTCGTCCACTCGTATCTTCAATTGTTTGTTATAAAACTTACATGAAAAAAACTTTCAGTGTTCCGGCTTCCAATTGGACTCTAACGTGCATTGGGTTGGGTCTCTTGTTTTTTTTTACCGCTGTGTTTGACACGTGTTTGTAGCTTGGTTTTTGAAATGATTATAATTCGTGAGAAATTAAACACAAAGAGTATAGTAGGATAAGCTACTGAAGAATGTTCCCAATGATGATACTTACGAAAGTAAATACCTGTACAAAATTTTAGTCCCGTACAGCCGATAGCGGGGTTGATAGAACAATAATATCACTTTATGCAAGCTACTATATGTCTATCTGTAATGTTATTTACACTTTTGTAAAAAAAAAATGACTCTGCTGCAAGTTTTCGATTAAGGCGGCGTAGTTTGTATAAGCATTTGTTTTAGATATTCATATTTTAAATACCATACATAAGCTTGATACAACAGTCTACAATCGATATAATTATATAGTCAGATGTCCTCTATGGTCCTGAACATTTGCTTAACTTTAACCCAAGGTAACTTATTTTTTTTTAAACAACACCCTATATCTTTGCTTATGTTAAATCAACCCTTACACAAAACTTTGATGATGATTTTAAATAAATCTAAGGAATGTGCCATTAATTTTCTTTTTAATAAAGCCTCGAAATAGTAAATATGTGTTTACTTGGGTATATTATCAAATAATTAAATATAAAACTAATGACATATTTTTTTGAAAAAAAGAATGAAATTTAATGCTGATTACCAGAAATAATAATACCTATTCTTAATAGGGCGATCATGATAATTATTTCTTCATCTCAGTGATTGTTTATTTATTTTCTTACGTATTTTAAGATATATTTACTTAATTACTTAAATAGTATGTATTTTATTCACAAATCATTAAAATTAAGAACTGTCTGTCTTTTGTTTATAATAAAAAACAAATAAACATTAAACCACAATAAAATACATCCTAATTAAAAGTACTTACACATAGCAATTATCAAAACTTATAGCAGATGTATAGGAGTTAACCCGCAGACTACCTTCTTTTTTGTTTCCGGCTGTTTTTAGCTAATCGATTTGAAATTTTACAGAAATAATTTTTAGTACTCCCATTTAAAAAATGTATTCCCTGTAGTTGTGGGGTTTTAACTTAGTTGCCTTCACGGCTCCCGGCTAACTCACTCTCTCAAGGTAGGTAAAAAATCGGGTTTTTAATAAAAGTTATTGGTGTTATTCCAAAGTTGAGCATATACAGTCGCGAGCAAATGTTATAGGCACCCTAAATTTTGGGCGAATATCACAGTAAGAAATGAGAAAATAAAAACTTGTAGGTAATACATTATAAATATGTAGTATTTTAAGCAATCTTATTAATTTGTTGCATATTAGAGTGTTTTTAGTACAGCTATAATACTTTTTAGATGGGAGGGGGAAAGTGACATCTCGAAGACTTGAAAATATATATAAAAAAAATAATACATTTACAAAAAGTATCTATAAAGACTATTGTAACCATAAACACGATTATATAAACGTTGAAATAACTGTCACAAAAAAAATGCAAGAAACATGAAACCCATTAGTTTTGTCAAAGGTGCCTATAACATTTGCTCGCGACTGTAGTTTAGTGTATTGATGTGAGGAGTAGGTATATATGCAAATATATATTTTAGCGACAATAAAAGGTGACAAAAATTACTGGGTTGAATGATCATTCGCTAACAGAAGAATTTTTACATATATATATTTTAAAGACTATTATTAAACATTGGCAAGAGCAAAGAAAACAAAATAAAATAAAATATCCGTATTATTTGCGAGACTTCCTAACTTATTCTTCACATGGATACAAAAAAAAATGATAACTATTATTACGTAAAATGTACTTAAGTATACTGAGCCTGGCTAGTGTAAATATTTATTACAATATGTATTTATTTAGATAAAATTAAAGATGGTTAAAAATGTCGATAAATGGTGGAGATGTTAGAGCTTGCTAAATATTTTCGATATTCGCAAAATAATTAAATCGTGAACAATAAACAACTTTACGTACTGCTGTGTACTGACTGAATTTGAAAAATGCAAAATGAATATTAATGAAAAATTAAATTAGCTAGCTCAACGGATAAAAATTTAAAAAAGACGCAAAAGAACAATTAAACTCAGAGTTACCCTCGCAAATTAAAACTAATCACGAAAAGTAAATTGTGGGTGAAAGAAATCTGACTTTCTTAAATACCACAAAAATTGAAAAGGTTTAATTAAAAATAAAAGAACAGAATTTTGAATTACGTTAAATAACAATCAAGAATTTTATTATTAAAAAAAAAGAAAAAAAAAATGTTAATTACAAATTTTTGCAGAAAAAAAAATCGTGAACAGAGGGTTCTGGTCTAAATCAAAACTGCAATTGATTCTTAATTACAATAGGACAATGCTAAATCCTATAACAAGCAATAGAATAAGTTGTCCAGGAAGATAATCCAATATCCTTCAAAACAAACCACGTGGTATCAAATTAAAATAAAATAAATTCGTGAAACACCAAAAATTTACAAAAAAAATGAAAACTAAAAGCAAGAACAATGCTACTATTCACCCAATCCGAGGTGATTAATAAAATAAAAATGAAACAGCAAACTAGAAAACTAAAAGTGAACTCTTTAAAATTATAATGGGGAAATTAAAACTAAAATCTAACTTTCTGTACGAAATAATAAATGATCTTATAAAAATAAAATATCCATCTGTGAGAATTTTCTCGAAACATTGACAAATGCTAATCGGAGTAAACTTGAAAAAATCTATGCAACTTAAAAAAAAAAACTCTCGCGAAAACATGGTGTCCGTCCACAGCAGTACTTAACGTAGTAATGTAACCAGAATAATATTTCGCGACGATATTTCAGCATAGATAAAATAAAGAAAAAGATAATAATAATAAAATAATAATAAACTCTGGCCTTTCGTTGAACTTCTCGGGGCGACGTCACTTTCGGTCCTGACGCGGCGAACTGACTCTCGAGAACAGCATGACGGAGTTGTTTCCACGTACAGATCCCTCAAAACGGCGCGGCATTGCAGGGTTTAACAATTTTCGCAGACGACGGTACCGATTATCCCCAGAGATAAAATGAAAATTATCAATCCACAACAATCACCAGACAGGCCTCCCAGATCATACAAAGAAACTTTCTTTCTGTATTTTTACGGAGCAGTCATGAAACGTGTCAACGCTACGGCTTTCCCTTAGTGCGTCTCTTGTGCGCAACACGTGATTCCCTCACGCTAAGTACGCCGGTACGAAAGGAATCTGCTTAGATGAAAGTTCAGCTAAAAACGATGCTAAACAAAAGGAAAGAAACGTTACGTTGCAAAGAATGAACTTATTAAAGATAAAAAACGATTCCAAAATTCTAATTGAAAAGTAAAATGCGAAAAACAGTTAAGCTACCAACCTAGCTCAACTACACGCCGGCAGATGACTCTAGTAGTACCAAGAATAAATAAAAATAGGATAAAAGATGAAATTCAAACGTTACAAATGTTGACCCCTCTGTAACAATTTTAACTATTTAAAAAAAGTTAAAATATTTTTGGAACATCCAAGTCTCTGTATCTTGCTAAGTTCTGTTATAGCATCTTTGTCCACTATATCAGAGATGCATAAGTGATAATAGGTCTGACCACTTTCATGTATGTCCAGTACATCATGTTGATCTTAATCCTCATGTTTTCCATGAGCTGTTCTAGCCAACATAAGTGTTGTCTCCGCTCTGGTTTTCATTCTTTGAAGCTGTCGATTCCAAGTGGGCTTAGAATCAAGAATAACGCAAAGATATTTCACTTCCTCTGACACTTTAATTTCTTTACTTCCTCCTTCTCGTGAATGCCGTTATGATCGTTTTTTCAGTCCATTCTTTGTATAACCTGTAGAGTGGTTTACATTTTGCTCCGCACAACGTTCTTGAATGTACCCTGGATCAGAATGACTAGGTCATCTGCATACCCGAACATTTTAAGACCTTCATTCCTTACAAGTCTTACTTGTACCTCCATGTGTCCATGACTAGGTTTCACAGCAGTGGAAGAGCATATACCTTATCATAAATTAATTTTCGATGCCGCATCTCGGCAATACTCTTTTTAATAAATACGTTAGGACCGAGGAGAAAAATTCTTCCAATCAAGCCCTAATGCTACAGCTAGCGGGCTACACCGCATTAAACGATAATCCGCTTAACGTTCCGTTTCCGTACGATAATGCCCTAGCTGCCGCCTTCTCCACATCATATTTTTACAGTTACTGCGGTGACGCGAAACAATCGCTATCGACAGGCGAGGCGACGTTTCCTACCGGGCGACGACGAAGGTCGCGACACGCAACCAACGAAGTTACGATGCCGGCCTTCCTCCTCCAGGCGGCGCATCCATTAAACAATTACGAGATGTCCCGTAATACACATCCCATTAGCTAAGTTAATTAAAATATAGTGACCCGGGAGAGTGACGCCCTCTCTTGGACGTAATTAAAGAGGGTATAGTAGGTTGGTGTTGTTTGTTGCGTTTACGACCGACCGCTCCGCAATCCCTGCCTAGCAGTGGTCTTTATAAATATTGGACGAGTTGCGTGTTTTTAATAATTGATGGGAATCCGCGAAGTTGTCGTAGGTTCGGATTCGGCTAATTGCGTGCTATGAACGCTATTCTCGCTAGACTCGTTGGGTTTAAATTAAATCATTACGATTAGAATTAGGTCAATTCCATATACTAACTCTCAACAAACTAGATGGAAAAAGCATCGCGAAGCAACTGCAAATTACCCTGGAATCCAAGAAAATAGCAATGGCAACTTTTATGGACAAGGAAGAAACGTTTCAGGCCGTATTCTCACCAAAAGTAACTAGCAATGGCAACGCAACTGCAATGCGACCGCAACTTCAGTTGAGTTGCTCTTATGTACTTAACGAAATCAACTTTAGGCCGTGTTCTCACCAAAAGCAACTAGCAATGGCAACGCAACTGCAATGCGACCCGCCACTTCAGTTGAGTACTCTTGTGTTACTCCCCCCCTAACGAAAATCAACTTTAGTCTTCTTGTTTTCATAGTGCGCAACAAAATGTCATCCTCGTCAGAATTGAAAATATAGCCCCGGCATACCTTACACATACAACACGTATATACGATGTCTGTATCACATCATATAAACACTTGTGTGCTTCGACAAGGAGCACAAAATTTAGAGATTTGGCTGCCTCATCCGCCATGACACAATAGCTCTTGTCAACTATAGACAGCAACTGACGACGGCATCGCGGTATGCAGCGCTGCTGGAAACCAATTTGCAACTGGTTGCGTTGCAGTTGAGTTGCCTTTCAGTAGGTGGAAACACGTGTATTTAAACATTAGCGCCGAGTGTTGTTGCTGTTGCGTTGCGGTGGGCGGTTGCTTTTGGTGAGAACAAGGCCTAAGAGTGCCATTCCTTCATCTCTTTGCAACAGAATTAAAGCGCGAGACATAGAACCGATTATAGCAAATTTGATCGCTGAAGAATACAATAAGCTTGTGATAACAACACTAGACGGGGGTGTCCGCAGTGTAGAACCTTGTCTCTACTGCAATGGGATATCAGAGCAGTGTGCTTGGTCTATTACTTTATATCGTGTTTGTACACAAATGATTTTCGTCCGGCAAATTCTATAATGTTTGCGGATGATACGTCTTTTCTTAATGCAAAGCCAAAAGCCAAAGCAGACATGTACCAGAATGAGTAAGAGTGTGCCGCCGAATAGTTACTTTACCCAAAATAATAAAAAGTGTCAAACATGACTGTTCGCACTACATCAGTGTAAATAATGGCAGTGTAGCGCAGGTAGAATCTACCAAATTCTTAGATATTGTAATCGACTCTCATTGTAACTGGAAAGCACACCACCATTTTTGTCTGAGGAAAATTTGAGGGCGTGGTATCCGAAATGATGCAGATCGCGCTCAGGCTTGTATAGAGGTGGTGCATAAGAGAGTGTCTTAATGTCAACTCAAGCAAAACGACTGTTTCCGTTCACATGAAGGAGAAAGTTTCCCAAATTCCAGTGTCTCAGCTCTAAAATATTCCTATCAACCGAGGTTAAATGTCTGGGTGTTGTCTTGGACGCCAAACTGCTGTACAAATTATACATAGAACATGTGAAGAACAAAGCCATAACGCCCTTCTAAGCCTGTAGAGGTATGTTCGATAAAACACGAAGACTAAGCCTGAAATGGTACACTGACTATACACGAAAGTTATAGTACCCTCTATAACTTACGCCTCGTTAGTCTAGTGGCATAAAGCGAATCTAGGCTATGCTATAGGTGCGCTTAGTAAAGTCCAAAGGATTGCCTGTTTGGGCATCACGGGAACCATGTCCTCAATAGCTGTTATGCTGCAATGGAGACCATTCTTGGGCTTCCCCCACTGCAGTTGGTGTTGTGGTCTGAAGCAACCCTAGGGGCTTACAGAGCAAAATGTAGTGGATGCAAGGGCTTCTCCGGCAAAGTCTAAGATCATACAAACATCTTCAAGTACGTAGCACTGTCCGTAAAGACGGATAAGATCTCGCCCATTTTCAGCTTCTCTGGGGGATACAGCGTAGATATCTCCAGCAGAGAAACTGTAATAGCGTATATCGCAAA
>RXPK01000319.1:241879-276895 GCA_004143645.1 Protaetia brevitarsis
GGAGTAATCGGGATTTTTCCGTTCTATTCAGAAAGGCAGGAAGAATCTTCTCATATTCGGATAGGAAGTTAGTCTGGAGTTGGGGTACATTTCAACTTTGCAGCCCAAAGTCACCTCAATAAAAAGCAGGAAAAGGCATTAGGCACCCTAAATACCACAGACCTATTAGGCTACATATTTCTTTTTGAAAACGGTGGAAAAGGTGTAGATAATTATCTCAGAACAGATATCTTAGAACGGATGCCGTTGCACCCCTGTCAGCACGCCTATCAACGGGCAAATCCACTGAGGTTGCCATTAGAGAAAGACGGCGAATCCAGTGCAATGACGAATAAGGAACCAGTGTCGCGTTTCTAGACATAGAGGGCGCTTTTGACAACACTCCACACAAGTGTGTCAGAAAAGTATTAATTAACAGGGAGGTAAATGGCGTGACTTTCAGATGGATCTCGCAGTTGCTGTCTACCGGGTCACGGTGGGCGGAGTGACATAGACCATCTCGACTAGTACGACCAAGGGATGCCCCCAGGGGAGTACACATTCGCACTTATGTGAAGCTTATAGTAGACGAACTCTTATGCAGGCTGAGTGATCTAGGCATACCTTGTCAAGGATATGCTAAAGATATTGTTATACACACAAGAGGCAAATTTAAGAGGAGATACCAAACCCTCTGTGACATAGTTCAAAGAGGACCAAACTTTGCGAGAAGATGATGTCAATCGGTGGAACTTAAATTAACCTAACTAAAACTACCCTAGTAGCATTCACTAAGAAAAGAAAATCCAATCTTAAAACCATAAAAATTGATGGGCATAATATAGATTGGAGAACGGAGCTCAAATATCTAGGCCTGGCCCTAGAAAATATACTTCTATGGATAAAACATGAATTTGAAGTAACCAACAACAAGGCCAAAAGAGCTCTGATAGTGTGCAGAAACTTTGCAGGGAAAAATTAAGGATGCAACTCAAAAATACTGCTTTGGGTGTATATAGCGATAGTAAGACCGATCGTCACTTATACATCAGTAGTTTGAAGCAAAAGAACTAAATCTAAACCTCGAAAGAGCAAACATTAGCAGTGCAAGCATAACGGGAGCTATGAGAACTTGCCCAACAGCAGCTGTCGAGGTAGTATTAGATCTTACCCCTCTCGATATTGTGGTAGAGAGCGTGGCAAAAAGAACCACACCCAGATGGCCAAGGAAGGAATTATATGGCCGGAATGACATGTCAAAAAAATCAAAGCTTGGAATTCACCACAAAGCTTACAAGAGCTAGAAATCATAACTCCTTCCTGAAATTAAATATATAAATACCATCAAATCACACCGATGCATCGCGATGGCTTCAAAATGGCAGAGGGAAACTAGAATAGGAATATACGGGTCCAGAAAGCTTGAGAAAATATCCAAGTATATTTCAGGCGGATATACAGCCTATTGAAAGGTGCATCCAGTTCAATATTGGTAGCAATTATCGACAGCAGGGGATTATCATCATGTTCCATTTGTGAAATATATTTGAAAACTCCGAAAAATTTAACTCACCAATCTCTACTATCGTGCAAAATCGCTAGATATTCAAATTTGACTATCATAAACCATGTGTTATGACATTTTAATTTATTATCTGGTCAAGTGTTAATCAAAAATCATCTACCCGACCGGCATTTAGAATTTTTCGGCCCGGCGTGTCTGCATCTCTAATTGCGACAATTAAGTAACGTACATAATCGAAGATTCAATTTATTTTTCTCAAGAACTGAAGAACTTTTTTGTTTCAGTTTCACCAATCTTACCTTTACAAAACCACAAACAAACGTCGTTATAGCAAAAAATATCCAAGTCGCCATTTCTAAAGCATATCCTCTTAGAAATTAGACAATCTCGAAGATATTTCAACACCAGCGCTAAGACGTACGCAACATACGCATCTATACGAAAGCTCATTAAGCTCAATATTAGCAAAAACCTCTTAGCACCGTACAAAAAGTAGAATAACGTTTAGAATTTAATGTAATAATCTTCAGTTTGGCAAGCATGGAAGACCAACATTAAGGGAAATAAATCTGAAACGCGACTGGATGTTTATGCTATAATAACAAGGGAAGCCCGCAAGAGAGGGCGCTAGCGTGTATGCCGGATATTAACTGCTTCACCGGAAAATGGGAAAACCGAGAGACGTTCAACTAAAAACAAAATCTTAAATGAAAGATTACCAGGCAGTGGATCTCCTTCCTTCTCTTCCGTACCACGTAGTAGGGCGTTCCGCTTTTGTTGCGCCGAACCTCCCGTGGGAGCTCGATGTACGTAATGGATTCGTATCATGAAAATTAGAAAGAATAACAAATCCTCAGCGAGACGAGCCAACTACTACCAATAGGAAACGATGCGCTTAAAATCATTTGAGCGTGTAACTAATGTTGTACGTTACGGAAATTGATTATTTTCTATGTATTTAGACGAATTTGCCTAATAGGTACCTGTTAACGTAGTGTCGTTTTGAAATGGAATATCGATATTTATCGTTTATTTACCACCATATATTTCTGCGATTAAGGTAATTCGTCATTGCTGATGCATAATGGCCGGGGTGGCAATTCTAACGTGAACCCATTGGTGAATATGTATACCACGTTGCACTGCACGTGATATATCAACACGACTGTCAAATTTGACATTTCCATAGCTACTAACTCGAATTACACAGGTGCTTTAGCATAACGCATCGCGGTCTCTGAATAGATTAACCCACTTATGCACTGTAAACTGCTGTTGTTCCAATCTAGATATTATTTGTAAATATCCAGAATTTGGCATCGAATACCTTAACTGCGACGTTTCGACCCTCTCGCGATCTTTACCAAGCTACAAGTTATAAATTAAGAAACTATGAATAATCTCAATGTATGTGTGCAATGTACAGGTGTCCCATCCAAGTCTGGGTCTTTGACTACAGCTCTATTTTTGGTTTTAGGAATAAGGTTTTGTGCAAAAGTTTTACAGAATTCAATGCTGCATAATCTAAAAATGTTTTTGACTATACAGGGTGTTCCAAAAGTAGGAAAACGCATGCTTACTCCGTTGTATTAAATAGAACATTTTGTATATTATTCCATTTTTAAATTCTACGAAGAAAAATAACAACATTTTATATAAGCTATGTGTATCTGCAATAATAGATTTAATGTTATTTACGCTTTTGTAAAAAAAAAAAAATGGCCTGCTGCAAGCTTTCTCTTGAGGCGGCGTAGTTTGTATATGCATTTGTTTAAATATTCATATTTTAAGTATCGTACATACATACTTAGTTTGACACAACAGTGAAACTAAAAGTTCAGTTCAGTGTTTCTGCTGATGATGATAGCTTTGCTATCGAAACGTGCGTCCGGTTTAGTGCAGTTTGTGGTTAGGGGTTTAGGAGAAGTTTACAGTAGTACCAGTACCACAGTTTGGAGTATTTTTGTTGTATTGAAACTAAAATCGATATAATTATATACAGGTATTCACTATAGTCCTGAACATTAACTTAGCCCAAGGTAACTTCATTTTTTTTAAATAGCAGCCTACACCTTTGCTTATTCTCAATTAATCCTTGCGCAAAGCCCTTGCAATTCATACTAAATATTTTAGATGTTTTATGCAGGATATTATAGATAATAATATTTTTGAATAAATCCAATGAATTTTTCAATGATTTTCCAGTCAGCTTAATATACAAAGGCGATATAACTAAATAAAGCCGCAAATTAGTAAGCATACATGAGTATCAGATCATAAAATACAAAGGAAATATATAATTGTATGATTGCAATTGTTTATTACCATAGCCTATCAAATAATCATTATATTTAATTAATAATAGTTAATAATAATTAAAAGTCAAAACTGGCAAAATAATTATTTGTTTTATGCAATACGTTTTCCGTGATTTCTTTTTATTTTGAGGCTAGCTAAAGAAACTTGTGCCCGTGGGGTGGCACCTATCGGGCGCGTTCCCAGGTGGCGGATAAGGAGGCCCAGCGCACCTGCCTCGATCCTTTTATCCTGCACAGATGCCCTGGCTTGAGCGGTTATAAGCCTACCAGACACAATGACCCAGAGACCTGAGCGGTTTAAACCCCGCAATATGGCGGAGAGCGACTGGATGTGCCTAAGCGACTAAACCCCCAATATGGCTTAGGTAAAAGCCAGTCCGCAGACCAACCTCCCGGCCCAGCTGTAGTGTCGTGGCTTAGGGCTTGCACCGGGGTTTTACGATGCCAGCTTCTGTTCCACTGAGTGAACGGTTGCTGTTAAACCATGCTCCTTCTGCTGTTTGTGGACATGTCTCACAGGCGGACGGGGTGGGGGGTCTTGGCTTCACTGTCTGGACCAAGAGGAGACAACTTCAAGAAAAACCTAAATCCTAAGGTAGAGGGGGCTAAGCCGAAGGGATGCGTGGCTGAATAGATGATCAGTTAATATTGGTACCCACCTGGGGGCAACAGGCGGCACCCCCTTGTGTATACGCCTTGTGCCTATAATGGGAGCTCTGTAGGCATCGACGAAATACTTCTTCCGTACTCGTGGGACTAATTATGGAACCTAGAGCAACAAAACCCTCAACACTGGAGTCTCTGAACAGAATCCACAACGCATGGAGACTGAAGAGACTCCAGAAACTAAAACAACAAAATTGGCACAGCGGTTTGACAGTGGGACCGCTGAGAAGAAGGACCAGGCACCCAAAGAAAGAAGAGTTCTCTCGGGGGTGCAACGGAAGAAACTGAAGAAAATGAAGAAGCAAGGTATTAATACCAGCAATATAAGGCTCCCCCTTCCACAGAAAAAAACAAAGAGTACGCCTGAATCGACAGGGCCCGTTAAGCGAACCGTGTCGACCAGAGGTACTCCTGAGAAAAAGGCGACCAAACGGACGAAACTTGCGCCCGGGGTGGCGGATTACAAGGCTGCCCTCAAGGGGTCAAAGCAACCATAATCCCGAAGGATTACCCGGCTAGTGTAGTGACTGGGGAATCCGTGGGAGCTATTAGAGAGGCCCTGATGGGCATCATAGATAGGGCGGACAGGGAGGTAAGCTGTTCTCGATTTATGTCTTTGCTGTACACGATCCACCATTCTTTCCCATTTTATTGGTAAACTTTCAGCATGAATAAATGTTTTTTTGAAAGCTTCAGCAAAATCTTGCCAGTTTGTTAGTAAACTGTTTTGCCTTTGTAGCCAATACATCGCCCCTCCTCTTAGATTAGCCTTTGTTTAGTTACTAATGGTTATTAATAGGTACTGCTGTTGTTTTATTTGCCTTGAGTTCATTACGTAGGTCCATCCTTCTGCTACTGCAGGTTCTGATCCAGCTTTGAATTAACAGAGCCAACGCTGTGGTAGTATTGCTATTTTAAGCTGTTAAAAGAATTACATTTCGATCGCATACCTACACATCAGTAAAGTGCAGCCTAAGTAACTAGCATTAGGGCCTCCCTCAAAGATGATAAAACGCAGTATGTGACTTCTGCGGATGAAATGTAATAAAATCGAACCATATCTTTCATGATATATGCACTCTATAGCGGTACGTACGTGCGTACGAGACGTAAAATGAAATAAAATAAAATAAGCGAGATATGTTTTATTCACTGGCTCTTCGTCTCCGCGTATATGGCACTTGATTTCCCATCAGGCGTTCCACCCAGCGCGCTACATGCATACTATGTAAGTGAACGCGTAGAGCGAAAGAATTATTGCCCCATAAAAAAGACCTTTAAATTTGCGGATAGTATATAAAAAAAAATGTCGAAAAGTCTATTATTGCGTCCTCCCTTCCGTCCTCTACGCACTATATTATGCTTTCAACCTACGTAGCGAATGTAATTGCGTTAAAGTGATAGCGTATTTACGTCTCGGTGTCTTTTGCATAATTAGTTTAGGTAAATTTCGTGCGTCTTATCGCTAGCGCGGATGCTGGCTGCGTGTGTATCCTGTGGTTGGCTCGTTCCTCTTGTCTACCGTATGGATTTATGTTACTGAATATACGCCCGTTTTGCGAAGTAGATATCCTGGAATGCATATACATATATACTCCAAAATACATATGTAACATACATGGATAATACATATATGAATAGGATATATCTTCGTCTAATATACATTTGCGTAATGGCGATTCAGAACTCTGAGCGTAGATTATTCTAATGGACTCGTTGCATATTGCCAATCCATCGTGCGGGCAACATTTATTAGTTCGAGAAATGCGGTGAATGAAATGAAAAATGTGTTACATTGACAATACGGTCTTTCTATCATACTTTATTTACGAAAAGCAAATACTTACAGTTCATCCTAAACCCCGTGCTCCACCCAGAAGTACTACACGAGGCAAGTATTACTTGAATTCCATAAGAATTGAAATGTTCCTACTCTAACTTAATAATTTCCGTATGATTATTAGTAATAACAAAAATATAATAAATCCATCATTTACCAGTTATTACTATGTTTGAGTCTATGGAACAAATTTAGTTATCTCCCAGTATTCGCCAAGCAATAACAGAAAGCCATGGAATAATCTTAGTCTGGGAGCAGGGCCTGGGTACTACACCAGATCTTGGTTTACTGAATAGCCAAGCAAATTAATTATTATTATTATTATTCCGAGTTTGAGAGAGCCAAACTTCCAACGTTCTTTTCATTTTATTGAAATCCGATAGCTTGCCTCTATATATAGCGATAAGTTTATAGCAATTACTTAATCCTAATTATTCTAATCAATGGTAAAATAAAATATGTTTCAAATAAAATATGTCTCCTTGCATCTACGCCGCCACATTCACAATGCGAATCACTAACCCCGCCACATTCAGAATGCGAATCATTAACCCTTCCAATTCTACATAAATCTGATTTGAAATTACGGTGACCGGTGATTAATTCTATGGACTGATACGACAAATTAACCCTCGTTGTCCTAAAATGTGTAACGTTACCGATAAATTTTCTAGTCCACCTCCCATTTAAAATAATATAGCACCTACTCTGCCAATCATTATCAAGTTTATCCTTGAACGCCTTTTTAACTATGCTAGCCAAAATAAATCCACAGTTAAATATCGCTCTACCCTCCCTAGACACCGCGTCTTTTGCTAATTAAATTCTCATTACCGATTGTACCTACGTGAGTCCTAGTCCAAATAAAATTATAAATCTTCATGTAATATATCCTAAGTATCTAGTACCGAATAGATCGGATTTTTATAAATTTTCCGTTCGCTTCTAATACAGGTAAGTTATCAATCATAATTTGCACGTTCCGTATAAATCTCCACGAGCACCTAATATGGCATACTGCCTGATTTATTGCAACTAATTCTGCCTGAAAATTATTGCAATAATCCCCGAATTTAAACATTTGGTTATATATATGAAAACTCCTATTATAAGTAATAATAATAAAGTTTATTATCCAACAGTAAGTTAATACTTTTTACAGAATAATGATATTCTTGAAGGTTTAAACTGTATGAAAGGAAAAAATGACCATTTATTTAATTTGATACTCTCCAAAAAGAAGTTTCCTTCAGCTTGGAAAATTTCACGTGTAACCCCTGTTTTAAAAGCTGGTAATAAGAATGAGATTTGTGTAGCAAATCTATTGTCCTATTTCTATAACATGCAATTTTTCTAAAGTATTTGAAACTGTTTTAATTAAACCAATGTATGCCCATATTGTAAATAAATTATCAACTGTTCAACATGGGTTTATAAAAGGTAGATGAACTGCAACAAATTTATGTTCTTTTACACATTTTGTTTCTGAAGCCTTGGATAAATAATGGCAGATTGATGTAGTATTTATGGATTTTTCAAAAGCGTTTGACCGCGTGCAGCGCCATTTAATTTTCAGAAAATTACATAATTATGGGGTTTCTGATGCCATTACTGCTATGTTCAAATCCTATTTGTATAATGAGAACAATTATGTTGAATGCATTAGTTACAATTCTCATTCTTACAGTCTACATCTGGAGTTCCCCAAAGATCTATTTTGGGGTCATTGTTATTCCTTATTTTTATTAATGATATTACCAGGATTGTAAATTATTCCAATTGTCCTATGTATGCAGATGATTTAAAGGTTTTTCAGAAGGTCAATTTTTTAACTGATTGCCATAGTCTGCAAGAAGACTTAGCAGCTGCTTGTTGTTGGAGTAAGCCTATGATTAAATATAAATAAATGTAAAATAATGACATTTGGTAGGAAGCAAACTGCTATTATATTTCCTAATAACATAAATGAAGTAAATAATTAACATCGTAAATTGTCTAAGGACTTAGGGACTCTGTTTGTCTCTAAATTGACGTTTAACGAACATGTGTTAGAAATATGTAATCATTCATTTAAAGCATTGGGTTATATATGCAGAAATACCAAACCGCTAATCATTTTTGCATGATTGAAAAGTTAGAATATTGTTCAATTGTATGGAATCCAGGATACTTGTACTACATAAACGTACTAGAAGCAATACAAAAAATGTTAAAAACTTTATACTATCATAAATATTCATTATTTCTTTCGTATAAAATTACAGGTATGATGATTTTTTAAAAGAATTTGGCTATCTCTTTACAATCGAAGAATCATATCCCAAATTGTTTTTGTATTTAAATTAATTGCTGGAATAATTTATGCTTCATATTTATTTGGTTTACTAATTTTTTATGCTCCGAGATCAAATAGTAATAATGCTATATTTAAGCTCCCTCATTGTAATACACGTCATTATTCTCAGTCACCAGTATTGTCGATATGCAGGAGTGTTAACAATCACTACAAGAACATATTTTTTTTTTAATATACTTTAATTGCATTAAATAAATTATTGTTAGAAAAATTTAAATAACTTTTAATGTTACTTGAAATGATTCTTAGTTTATCTCTTCATTTATAAGTTTTATTTTAATTTAATATAAGATTTATCCTGTAATAAGTAATCTGTTACTGTTGATAAAATAATAACTACAAACTCTACACCAATAGAACTGGTGAACAAGATTGTCTGTATTGCTGGAGGTACATTAACAGGTAGCCACGCCAAAAGCTTTTATACACAAAAAGCACTTGACTAAGTAGAAGTTCATAATTAAACTCTTTGCAGAGAGTGTTGTGACAAAAGTCATGTGGTAAATAGACACCATTTTTACGATAATACAATATTTTTAAAAACTTCCACTGGCCACATTCAATTAGACCAGCATATGTACTTAATATAACCCGCATTCCACACAACAAACATAATACTCAAGCTTAGATCTAATGAAACCATTAAGAAAACTAATAAGCGGTTCATTACTGCGAAAATTTCTGGTATTTCGAGATAAAAAGCCTAGCAATTTGAAAGAATCAGTGGTAATTATATTAACATGATCGTTAAAAGTAAATTTGGCGTCACCAACACCTACAACACCCAAAACCTTGAATTTATCACATCTCTCAAGACAAATTATTAACTGAATAATTATGTTGCATGATAACTGTACTTCTCGTGAAGATCATTGTTTTGCATTTAGCAATATCCAGCTTAAGATGGTTTAATGGAAACCAGTTGTATAAATTTCTTGCATCATTCTGCAACAACACACAGTCCCGGATAGTTTGAACACGCCGATATAATTTAAAGTCATCTGCGTACAATAAGCACCCAGATGAAGAGCAATTAACAACATCATTAATGAACATGAGAACGGGAGTGGGCCTAAAACGCGAACCGCGGCACACCACTCACGCTCATATGTTTATAAGGCTTAACATGGGCGGGATTTTCACATAGTTATACCTCCAACAGAAGAGGAATAATAAATATTAATGATATTCTTGATAGACCAAACCTATTCAGTTGATTGATTGATCAAAGATGTTGAAACTGGTCGAGGCCTTGGGAAAAATCACCTCCACCCCGTGTGTCAAACAAACCAACAAAAACTGGGCTGCCTTTGAAATGCAAATTTTATTTACTTTTTTTGTTGAAATTTTCTATATTTAAAAATGTTAAAACAGTGGAACAATAATATACTAATTATTAGATGTTGTATAATTTCCTTCTAATTGGTCACATCAAGTCGTAAAGTGTATAATAATTCCAAGTATAACCCTAGTCCTACCAACGTTTTATCGTAACGTGTCCTACCAAGGTGTGCCTCACAGGCACACATCTATTTGTACACATTGTTGATGTAAATAATAGCAAAATATGCATTATTATTTTCATGTAGTAGGTATACAGTAAATTAAAACATATAGAAAGAATATTGTGTGTCAGAAGATATATTTAAAAATAGTACAAGATAGTAAAATATTTGAAAGTTATTTATGTAGTTTGCAATTTGTGCACGTGAGTATTTCTCTGAATGTTCACCACAACGTTTGCTTACATTATCACATAACTGTGTTGACATTCTGCTATTCTTTGATGGCAAATATAGCACCGTTTTCGTTTTCTTACTTCTCGAGCCGAAGATCCCCTGTGTTGGTATTGATTCAACGTAGTTTGATCAATGAAGTATGACTTTTATGCAAGCCACTCAAACTACGACGTCTAATTGCCCCAGTACTAATTCTGTTGTAATTTCTCGTAAGAAAATTTGCGAAGTCTTCGTTTTTGTGAAATATGCCAGTCAGGATGGGATATTTCTCCAAATGACAAATGAAGCTACTCCACACACATCAATTATATTGAAAAAATTGACAAAACCCACCTATTAGTTTTGCGTTTCACTGAATATGTATGTACCATCTGATCAAGTGTATCCACCCCTCTTTCGTGGAATTGTAGTACTTATTGATTTCAGATTTATTTTTATTTCCTCATCAATGGTGGAGTCGTTGTGCCATTGTAGATATAATATGACACAGCGATTTTTTTAGGTACATAAGATACCAAAGTCATTGTCTTCTGAAACCAAACAAGTTGCTTTCAATATTCCGTCGCCTGTGAGGTAAAAAATTGGTGTATGCAGCGCTTATTTTTTTCTGAGCGTTCCTACACAAGTTAGGCCTTTGGTAAGCAAAACTGGATGCCAAGCTCGTAGCTGGTGAAGAAGTTGTCGAACGTAATATTCCTTTTAGTTCTCAGAAAAGGTTCACAAAGGTCTTCAACCACCTTTTGCGCTAAGTTTTCTGCTCTGTGAGACTTCTTTCCTAAGTACGGTATACCACGTAACGGATAACTAGTTCCACTATCGCATACCACCAAATTTTCATACCGTAATTATCTGGCTTGCTTGCAGGTACTGTCGGAAAGATACACACCTCTAAAAGGCACCAGTTGTTCATAGATGGTTAGATTACTGCCAGGAAGATAATATTTCAGAAATTTGTATAACACGGTTCCACAGGTCTCTAATTGATGCCAACTTGTCCTTTTGCCTTCGGAGGGTTCTGGTCGCTTTATCGTCAAACGAATAAATCTTAGTAATTGAGTAAATCTATTTCGTGACATACACGCTCGATAAACAGGATTTCCATAGCTCATTATAGTCCACCATTCCTTGTTTATTTCTTCCAGCAGTAATCAAAGGCCCAAGAAAGCAGGATTTCAACGTCGTCAACTGGTTTCCACAAATCGCCAAGAATACGAACAGCCTCTTATTAGTGAAGTAACCACAATACCAATAACGTATCATCAAAAAACAAATTGAATGCGTCACAGGAGTATCAACATGCACTCAGGTGGTAGTTTCACTTTGTTCAAAGCTGTTGTAATATTGTTGGTTGTGCACGTGTTTTTCCCTTGGCAATCGGCGTGGCATTCCACTCGGTACCATCTTTTCCAATAAAAGTTTGCGAATGGCCGGGACGTTCATCATTAGCATCACTATCGTCATGCTTCTTGTTCATCGCTTTCTCATCGCCAGTTTCTTGATAATCCGCTTCACTAGAAGAGGTTTCGTCATTTGGCTCTTCTTCATCTTACACCATCATTACATTCCTTCCAAATCCTCATCACTTTCGTACAATGCATCGAGCAACTCTTTTCAGTTAGTGCCGGCGTCGGTCAGTCAACCAACGGTCATACTTTCTGCATAAATTTCAAAACCAAATAAAGCATAAAACAACAAATCTATTTTTACTGGGGTCAATCAAAACTTTATTTTGGCTTACTGGTCTATACTATACTCCCACTAGTAAGAAATAAAATTACCAATAGACACCAAAACGGGCAATGCGTTCGTTAGGAAAGTCACAAATATACCGATGCAAGCAGTTTGTAAGCTGACTGTTTAGCAAAACGCATTTAGGGAATTCCTTCATATGCAACTGGAAGTTTACAACAGGGGAAAGTCCCGAAATATAAAGATATTTATTACGGGGATTTACCAATACCTAGTTTTAATAACGTAGCAAGCTTTTATAGTATAATAACAGTATTGCTTCAAAGACACACCTTGGTAGGACGTGTCGGTAAATTATGTTTATTTTTTTTAGTAAAATAGGAAAATATTTTTAAAAAAATTTTTAAAAAAATATTTCATGTTCTGTGTTAAATAGTTTATTTTGAGAATACAAAAATCCTCCAGTCTGTGGGGCAGTTAACTTACAAAGTTCCAGCAATTTCAAAATCAATTGTGCCTCAAAAGCCACACCTTGTAGGTTAGGGTTAATCAGGATTTTGAATCAACTACTAAGTTTAACTTATATGCCAATAATTCTCAACTTTGAAAAGTTATTACATAACCCCATATACTGTGTGGATTTTTACTTGATAAATACTAGACTTAGATCGTTTGTTTTTAGTTAACGTTTCTGATCTGAGAATTTCTAGTTAATTATTTCAACTCCCTCGTTTCGATTAGAATCCAAACCACATCATCCTGAATAAAAATGAGCTATCAAGAACAATTTTCTAACACGTTCACTTGAAATTCTCCATCCCATGCGAAAACCCGACGTAGAATATAAATTAAAGTAAGTAGGACGAAAGGGACACACAGCAAAGGGCATCTTTATTATAAAGCTATCTGCCGTCCATCCTTAATTTTTTAAATTAAAATTCGCAATTACAACATTATAAATTTATTATTACTGTCCGCGTAGGATAAGAGGAGTTGGCAGGCTGTTCGGGGCGGGTTGAATATTAAGCGCCGAATTAATCAAAAAAATATAAAGCGAGGGAAAGAGAGAAGAAAAAGCGTAGAAAGATAAAAAAAAGGTTTTCGCGAAAACGAAAGAAGATAATCATCCTAGTCTTCGTCAATTTTTTCCTGTTATTTTCGCCAGAACTGACGACAAATCCTCATTTGGGCTCATACGCAAACTACAGGGCGAACAAGGGTACTTTTCGCTCATTATTAAAAGCAGTCTTTTATTTTCCTTCTCGTTTAGTCAGATGTTTTTTTTTTCTTTCTTTCGACAGTTCTTTCGACAATTTCTTACTTCAAAGGGCGAGTTTCCATTTAGTTAAATATATTATTAAATGGGATCCTTTCAATTGATCATTAAAATGCTAAGAAGAAAAGCATTTCGATTGTATTTCGAAGGAATACAATTTTTTTCATTGGTATTTTATAACTAGCGGTCGTTAATGACATTAAGGGGAATACAAATTTATAATTAATAAATTGTTGGAAGCTACATAACGTCAATATAGTCGAAAATAAATGGCATTTTTACAAAAAATTTCTCAAAAGCATGACACTTTTCTGCAGAAGATTTTTTTTTAAATGTGTAAATGATATGGTTATTAATTTTCGTATTTAAATTATTTTATAAATTTCAACCTCGAAAAATAAAACTTTTTAATAGGAGTAGTGGGATGGTAAGCCGGTTGCAATAAATACATTGGACGACCTCTAGAGCAATGATTTATTTAAACAGGCAACGCTTACCTAATTATCATGTACAGATGATCTAGATTAGCGAAACGTCCTAATTTCTGAAATTAATTTCTTTCAAAAGACCATCCTTCTTCTGTATGCACTCAGTAAATGCGCCTTCACGTATACGATTCTCACAATGCTTGAATTGTGTGTGGTGCTTCAGCGCTAAAAAAGAAAATCTTGGAACTTGGGCACGCATTCGATATTCCCATGTCTGGAGAAAACAGACAAATTCCTCACAATTGCCATGGAAATTTGAGCAATGTACCTCGTAGCTCCACCTTGTTGGAAGAACTTGTCCTCGTTCACAGAATGACGAACAAGTACAGGACCTATCTATGTATGTATGTGGATTAGGTGATATTATACTGCGACCTAAGGGATCTAGTATGTCCCCTATCCTTACTGTTTTACAGCTGGCCTTCCAATCCTATTCCTTTCAGAAAGTGTGGGATATCAGAAGGGCGCAGGTTAGATAGGTCTTCCTCTTCAATTTCACATGCTCACGGACACAACGCCCTTGAGTTGCAAAGTGCTACGCCATTTAAGAGGAGATGGATGAATATTTCATCCTGTTCGCCATAAAATCTATATTCATATTCGTTTGCAAATCCAAGCATACTCAGATGTCTTTCCAGTTTACAATGGCCTGAAAGTATTGTTAATATGCGAACATTGTTCTTACTCAGGTTGATGCATTCTATAAACCTCTTCTGGTTACAGGTTCCCAAAAGGATTTTACTTTGCCTCATTTCCTGGAGGTTCTACCCTTCAGTATTATACTGCTACTTATCCCAAAAAATGGTTCAGGCCCTACAAAAGGTATTCCAGTCTCCTCTTTTTTGCAAGATTATCCATTATCTCGTTTCCTTCCACATCTGTAAGACTCGGAACCCATAGGAGGGTTACTTTATTCCTTTTCCCTAGCTCATTTAATTTCCCTAGACATTCCCGGATCATCTTGGAACACATTTCACGTGAGCTCATCGCCTTGATGGCTACTTAACCATCAGACATTACGATAATCTGCTGCTTTTGATAATTTCTATCAATATTGAAATGGACGCATCTTTCAATAGCGTGTATTCCCACCCAGAAGATACTTGGGTATTTTCCCAAGCTTTCGAAGTACTATTCCAACTCCCTCTGCCATTTTGGAGCCATCAGTGTATCATTTGATGGAACTTGTATTTAATTTCAAAATGGTTTTATGATCCCACTCAACTACTGAGCTTTATGGTGAATTCGTTCACAAAATTGATTTTTTTTGACATGTCATCGCCGTTAAGAGATTGGGGCCTATACCTAATCGTTCCTTCCTTGACCATTTTGAGTGTGGTCCTTTTTGCCACGCTCTCTACCATAATATGGAGAGGGGTTAGATCTAATACTACCTCGATACCTGCTGTTGGGCAAGTTCTCATAGCCCCAGTTACCCCAATTTTTCTCTTCATAGTTTCTGCGTACCATCGGGGCTTTTTTGGCCTTATTGGTTACTTTAAGTTCATGTTTGTTCCATAGAAGTTTATTGTCTAGGGTAAGACCTAGGTATTTAACCTCCGTTCTTCAATCTATATTTTGCCCATTCATTTTTATGGTTTTGAGATTGGATTTTCTTTTCCTAGTGAATGCTACTAATGTAGTTTTAGTTAATTAATATACTCTTCTCCTGAAGTTCAATCCTATTCGAACTATGTCGCAGGGGGGTATTCTCAAATTTGCTTCTTGCACATATGACAATA
Source organism: Protaetia brevitarsis (assembly GCA_004143645.1). Taxonomy (NCBI): domain Eukaryota; kingdom Metazoa; phylum Arthropoda; class Insecta; order Coleoptera; family Scarabaeidae; genus Protaetia; species Protaetia brevitarsis. The sequence continues at coordinate 257,498 of RXPK01000319.1, forward strand.
TCATCAGCAACGGGACCTAAGAAGTTGTTCAACACGTGAACACAGCGTTGCGCTGTCACAGTAACACACAGTTTCAGACTATGAGGCGGTTTCTCGTGAATCGTTGAGGGTTTCTGTCAGAGCAATACCGAAAATTTTGTTTATTAACAAACACTAACAATTAGAAGTGAGCTTCATCGCTCATCTATAAGTTGTTATTATTACTAAAGACAGGGTAAATATCAATAACATGCACAATTTATTGTTCAATAATATATCAAAAACATTTAAAGGGTATAAAGACTCTTACTTAAGGTGAATACATTTATTTGCAATATTTAAATCAAACATCAACTCATATCCAGTATATTTTGGATTTTTAAATTCCAATTAAAAAGTCAAAACATTTTTTCAATCTCCAGCTGTATTACATGGTAAATCTCACTAACAATGTCCACTAACTTATACATATTAAAATTTCAATTTAAACAGTCATTTACATTTATAGCAATAATCTCAATGTTATGAAATGCTAAATAATTATTTTCACAGAAATTTAAATAATTGTAATAAGAAATACTGCCAACATCAGGTAATTAACATTCCAAAGCATTTCATAATGAAATTTTCTCGCGGTAATAAACCAAACACGTTGCAGAGAAGTTCCACATCAAAAGTACAATGACGGTGTCTTCTCTTTCTTCCAAAGCATCATTATACTCAAAACAGCAAAAACATGTACTCCCTAAAAGAAAAGGTTACCAAGGTATTTTAAAACAACAAATTCCTTCTAATGTTGAAAAATCTTGACATTTCTTCTAGATAGCCCGATTATTATCAACAACCACCACGCCTCCATGATCTCCAACTCTTTTATTTAATACGTCCCTTATTACACCCCTTTGAAGTAGTATCGATACCAAAGAAACTACATTGAGATCATACAGTTACCGTACGATGAACATGTATTCCTAATCACCACGGCTACGATGTACATTAATTAACACCCAATACTGGATTTGCAAACAGGTGCGTACATAAAATAATCATTACATCTACTATTAATAAAATTCATCATATGTTCCACAACAATATATAGAACTAGTCATTGGTTAATAAGAGAGGAAATACGCATGGCCTGCCGTTGTGAATCCAAGATATAGTCAATAAAATTTAATTTTAGTGTAGGGATCTTATATTATGTATAAGATGATCTTGCAATACACACCGATGCCAATATTGAAGCCGATATTGGGCGGTAGGCATGTGGTGGGAGACACGGCTATATATCTGTTTCTATTTTAAAGCGGCGCGCTCTTTCCTATCCTCTCCTTTACTATAACCTAGTTAAATTTTGACGATTACAATATCTATAAGCTTTTAGCCATCTAGGAAAGAGGGATTCTATTTTCAAATACTATCGATTACAGAAAACCAAGCAATTAAAGAATAAAAGTTTCAAAAAGCTTTATTTAATAAAGTAGTCGCTTATAAAGAATCACAATAATGTATACATCTGTTCATCATACATTTTTTTACTCAAAGAAATAACGCTTTTTGAGTTTGTGCATTACGTCATGGGACAGCCTATATATTTATCTATATACTTTCAGATAAAAATATTATCACATTGCTTTGTACCCGAACTATCCTCTAATCAAATCACGAGAAGGGGACGCCCATAAAGAGGGCACCCAACTCCGGGAGATATTTCGTCCGGGCTAGTCGCTGCCGACAACTTTACTAAATAGGTTTAGTTCGGAGAACATTCGCAATTCGCCGCTTGCGTCGATATTCGAATCTATGCCTAAAACTATATAATTTAATCATCCAATTTATGTCCGTACTACCACGGAAAGGGGCATCGAGAAAGACCCCTAATAAACGAAACACGCAGAGAACTATCCGGGTCAACCAAGTTCGGCCCTGGAAACTTTTAATGTGCCCCGTTAGGATGATATACGCGTACGCTGTATTAAGGAGCGACAATAGAACAAGGATATTGTCACGTGCCGATGCACGCACGGACAAAATTATCGGTTGATGAACGAACGAAGTATTAACTCATTATAATGTCTGGATTTTTTTTTGTATTTTTTTTTTATTTATGTAAAGCGTATGGTAGCCACTAAGGTAAACTATTCAATAGCTGACACCTTAAGGCACTATTTTTATTTCATATGTTACTGGTATCTTTGGTTTTTTAGGTATGTTATCTAGAAGTACATAGATCTCAAGATTGCACATTTCTAAATCGAGTCATATAATAAACATCGCTGTACTTATACTTACGTTCACTTTTTTTATGAATAGAATACAATTTTTATTTCATCCAGTAGCTGACATATCCATACTTGTTCACAAAAGCTGACATACCATTTTCTGACATATATTATGTAACAATAATTGCCGTTAGTTTCGAAATAAACACAAATTCACTTCATAGGAGATTTTATTGTATTCAAAAAAATAAAAAACAATATGTTATATTTAATTTACCTATAAAGCAAAATTTCTGGAACTGTATAAAGTCCGCGAGAATTCGCAGATAAAGGAGGTCTTATTTTCTAAAGAATTTCGTATCTTCCGTACCATATGGTATCTACAAGATTTGGCCATTTAAAATTTAAACCATTCATGGACATTGAGTTGATGAAATATTTAGTCCTTTCAATATTTTTCTTAATAACTTTTCCTGGAAAATATTCTTCCTCATAGATTATTTTAACAAAATCACCAATTTCAATTTGCTTCTCTTTGTTATTATTCTGTTCAGCTACGGTTGCACTAACTGACTGATCATCTTGATGCGGCCAGTCATCGCCCTCGCCTTCTGATTCCAGATGAACGTCTATTGACGAATCTGAACTCGATTCAATTTACTTTGTTTAACTTTTTCTTTTTATTAAGTTTTTCCAGTATTTTTGTATTTCTAGCCTCCTCACGTATTCTTTTCCTTTCTTCTTTTTGTTTTTCGAGCGCTTCTTTATTTCTTTTTTTATTCAAACATACTCCTTCCATTTTTCAGATGTAGCGACTGCTGGTATTTTATCATTCTGTTTACGTTTTGTAATTTTTATTGGAATTATCAGGCCAAAAGAGCGACTTCTTAAATGAAGTTGGTACATTATAGGTAGAACACGTCGCAGCATTATGATATTTTTCTGGAATTGGTTGGCTTTCATATAACAGCTCATCAATATTATTAATTGGAACATTCATTTCGGGCACGTTCGATGATTGGGAATTTGTTGCTTTTGGATTTTCTTGTACAGTTTCACTAATATTTAGAAAATCATGATTTAAGGAAGATCAACTGAGTCTATTAGCTGTTCCTTTGTAACAGGAAAGCCTCGATCGGTACTGTAGATTAACCACTTTGTTAATATGTTTTCATCCTCTGGTGTAAGATTTGCTTTTGGACGCATCCTGCACATTTCTGGATATATTCCATTAATTTTTGATAAAAGTGTTGTTCTTGGAACGTCGTATTTTATCGATGCTGCTCTCATTGATAACTCTCCTTTCTTAACTGAATCGATAGCTCTCTTCATGTTTTCTTGATCATATTGCAAGATTTTCTTTTTAATTGATGCCATGATAAACTATAAAAAATAAAAATCATATAAAATTATGATAACCCTATGCTGACAGTTATATACCAATATTTGACACCTAGGTCAGCTATTGGTAGCATATGTAGAAAACACTTATGGTTCATTTTCCAATATCTTTGCACTAATTGCCATGAGTTAAGTTATCATTTAGCTTCATTCTAAAAACCCTATACCTGACATCCTATGTCAGTTATTAGAAATTAACATTATTACGAAGCCAATACCTGACATCCTTCGCCTAACCTAAACATGGCTTTGTATTTGCAAATTTCGTACTTAATACTTGCGATTAATGTATTTCTTTATCTTATTATCAAATATACCAACTCAAAATACTACACTTACCCTTAAAGATGTGGTCAACACACTAACGATCTTCTTATTTTGAGTCAAAGAAAGACAATGTTAACGGTCACTCGTATGAACGAGACTATTAAAAAATCTCCACCGGCGCAGAAGGGTAATATTTATAGTAAAATTGAATGCCTACATATGTATAGCTGACTTATTATTGCCAACATAAAAAGATAGATATATACATTTTCCTATTTTGCCAGAAATAGTAGGAACATGTCAGGTAATAGGTGTATGTCAGCCAATGGTTGTTTTACCTTAATAACATATAGTATTTATGTGATACCATATAGTACCAATGGGCTCTTATGGATAAATATATAGATTTCAGTGGTTGAGTAAGTCGTTGAAAAAACACCAGGTTCACTGGAACAGCGTGGGAGGACAGATGCACAGCAAACAAGTGAAGAGGCAACCATCAGATGTACTGGTTCTCAAACCAGTACAGCTTAGAACGAGAATGAGTCTGCTGACAGGACACGACTGTTCAAGGAAGTACAGACATAGAATAGGCGTCTTTAAATAAGAACCTAAGGTGTAGACTATGCAACGAGGAAGAAGAGCCAGACAATAATTTTGTTTTTAAATGCGTTGCATTAGAACGGCAGAGACTATCATTGCTGGGATCAATCAACCTGATGACTGATCTGCAGGAAACAGATTTACCACACAGGTTATCTATACAAATCTGGTAGAAGGGACTAACCTGTTTAAGTAACGAAATACACTACGTATGGAATAGTACAAGAGACCTGTGGTGTTAACCCTGGAGCGGGCGCGCCTTGATAATAGCATCGGAGATTGCATGCTAAATGGCACCTCCGCAGGGTTAAAGGGATAATAAGAAGAGCTGATTCGTACTCAGTGACTAAATCAATCAATAAGTTAATCATTATATAGGTAACAATATACTTATTTTATGTACTGCTGTGAACGGACAGCCTGTAATCGCGAGAGTTTTTTTTTTTTTTTTAAGTTGCTTAGATTTAGTCGTGTTTACTCCGATCAGCCTTTGTCAATCTTTCGGAAAAATTTTCACAGATGAAATGTTTATTTTTATATAAGATTTAGTTGATAAGTTAATTGTATGATTTATTTAGTTAAGTGTTCAGTTGTTTTAATTTAATTTCATTCATTTGAATATTTTGCGTTCACTTGTATTGTTTATGTTATTATGTTTTGTGATTTTGTCCGCCGGCGGACTGATCTGTGTGCGGCTTCGCTGTACGCAGCGGTCGAGATTGTAAGAACTAGTTCAGAGATAGACACAAGCGTGAGTAGACGTGATTTTTAAATCTTTGCTGCCATTTTGTTAATACTTCTGATATAGAAATTTGTTTCGCTTATATTGAATTTTATTTTGTCCATCGAGGAACTCGCTTAATAATAATTGTCATTATATTGTTGTGTACACATTTTAGATATAAGATCATTTATTATTTCGTGCAGGAAGATAGATTTTAGTTTTTTTTTTCTCTCACTATAATTTTAGAGATTCATTTTTGGTTTTCTAGTTTGCTGTTTCATTTTTGATTTATTTATCACCTCGGGTTGAGTGAATAGAAGCTTTGTGCTTGCTTCTAGCTTTCTTTTTTGTAAATTTTTAGTGTTCCACGAATTTATTTTATTTTAATTTGAAACCATGTGGATTGTATTGAAAAAAAATATCTTCCTGAACTAATTTGTTTTTTTGCTTTAATATAGGATTTAGCATTGTCTTATTGTAATTTAGAACCTATAGCAGTTTTTTGATTTTTCTGCAAAATTTTGTAATTAACATTTTTTTTTTTATAATAAAAATTCTTGTTTGTTTATTAACATCATTCAAAATTCTGTTCTTTTATTTTTAATTAACCATTTCAATTTTTGGGGTATTTAAGAAAGTCAGTTTTCTTTCACTCACAATTTACTTGTCGTGTTTAGATTCAAGTTTTGATTCGCGAGGGTAACTCTGAGGTTAATTGTTCTTTTGCGCCCTTTTAAGATTTTTAACCGTTGAGCTAGCTAATTTAATTTTTCAATTTTTTATTTTCATTTGGCTTTTTCGTTATTACAATCCGTACACAGCAGTACGTTAGATACGCCCTGGTTCTGAGGGTGGGGCTCCATTAAAAAACCATCTTTCTGTTTATTTCTTAATAAGGAGTTTCCTATCGAAGGGTTCTCTTGTCAGAGGGTCTACAGCTAAGTATCTAAGCAGAGAGTGTCCACAACTAAGTCTTGCATACTAATCTATTTTACGAACATTATATATCGTGGCGCTATCCCTACCCCTGAAGGCTGATTTGTGGCAATTTTATTGCAGTATGAATGATAATTGAGGCAGTATTTGGTACTGTTATTACTTACCTAAACGTGCGTATCAGAACAGATTTGAGAGCAAAAGTTTGGCATATGCGATTTCGAATAAGTGTGGGCAAAAATTTTCTTAGCAAATTAATAAATTCTTATGATCGAGGTGGGCGATTACTATTCGCCGTACTATAGCATTATTCCTGCGTTATTCAGCTGGGAAAAAGGCATTATCGTATATGATTCAAAATCATGTATGTGTTCCTTAATGTATGTCAATGCTTTGTGAATAATAATGCAGGGAAAGGTCAACATTTTTTTCATTTTTAAATGTTTCTCTACAACTGCCTCTATAAGCTATATTGAAAATTAATCGTATAAAACGTTTCTGTAGAATAAAAACTCTTTCCCAGTTGGTGGCCAGACCCCAGATAATGACATTGGTGGAAAGCATTTCATCTCTAACACCTGTCGAGACATAAGAAATTCATACGAATTTTCTCAAAACTGCATCAGCTCTAAAGTCCTCACTAGAATAAGAATGGTGAATAAAATGACATTTCATCACCAATGCTAAGCGAACATTAGGATTTTAGGGTTCCAATTGAATATTTGCTTCCAATTAGCAACCTACCACGAACAGTGTGGTATATGCTATCTTTAAGCATGTGTAAGTAGTTAGTTACTAAATCATGAGGCATTACTATTGAGTATGAATTTCTTACTAGAAGCCTATACAAAAACTATCTCTATAGACGTAGCCATACCAACAAATATTCTTTGATAAACACGTGATTTCCCTGTGACATATATTGCTTGAGAATGGGTGATGGTTGCAGCTGCATTGCAAATGGCGAATACTATTCCCTATATTTAAAAGATCCAGTCGACTGGGAAAGAATAGCAACCAGTTTTATGCGCAATAGTTTGGTTTTGCAAGAAATTTTGACATTACCTCGTTATTGAGATGAATACTTTTGTGCATGCTAATCGGACTGAACAAGAAAAGATAAGGTATAAAATGGTCCTGCTTGAAAATGCCGAGAAAGATTCCAGAATTGGAGATACCAAAATGAAAGCCCTCACAAGATCCAGATCCAATTAATTTATTATTTATTTATTTATATTATATAACGGAAAATAGAAGACCATAGGTTTTAATATTGTGACCATCTGGTGTTCTAAAGTTAAACAGAGAAACGCATTGTGTAGATGAAAAGATATTGTAAACAATTCCGAGTGTACAGGAAAGAACGTCAAAACTATCCCTTTCTTTCGTTTTGACTTTAAGGTATTTTGATTTGAAGTTATAAAATAAGATTATTAAGTTTGTATTCCACATTAATTCAGCTAGAATCCACTTCAAGTAGGTTTAACATAGATCACATGGACTTTAAAAAACCAGCATCGCCCTCAATTTTTACTCTTTAATAAATAGGTACATTCTATTTCCATTATAAAAATAATTCGTTTGGATTTAGATAATACTGCAAACTAAGTGCGATTATGAATAAAGTGTTTCTTCACTATTTGTTGATGTCAAAAAAGAATATTGTTTATAAAAAAGTAATTTTGATGATTTTCTTTTAATGCTATCTTGTACATTTATTGGATAAAGGATATTTTTTTGTGAAGAAACTGCTGTTCTTGGCACCAATAAATAGTAAAAAGTAGATCACCGGTTCAAAAAATAGTGAAGTAGCACTTTTATTCAGGGCCGTATTCGGTTTGCATTATTAATGTATATTTTTAAATCTACTTTTTTTACATTCAGGCCTACATATTTCTTTCACAATTTTTACTAATTTCCGGTTGTTTAACCAATCATTAGTAATGCAATTAGTTCTAAGTAACAGTATCCACAATACAGGGTGGCAATTAAAAAAGAACATATAAAATGAATAATATTTAAAATATATAATTTTCAATTGATTATTTTCTGTTGTTCACTTAGCAACCAGTAATGCATTCCTGAGACGGTCCTGTAAAGAATTTCCTTTCGTACGATTCGTTTCATTCAGTGATGTCCGGAGTAACAATTTGAAGTATCGATTGTTGCATCGTAAACTACATTGAAATTGCTAATATCTAATTGACAACAAAAATAATCTTAACTTAATTTCAATTTTGTTCGCTAATGTTATCTAATTCTAAAGAATTATTATCGAAACAGTTAGGTAGCATGATCATTAGAAAATAATTTGGTCGTGTTTATAGCTATGAATATTGCAGAATAAAACCAATTATAACACAAAATGCCCCACTAATCATTACATACAAAGCAATAAGCTAACGATTAGAAATTCAAAAAGAGCCTGTATATTATTACGTAAGATGTACACATAATATAGTCAACTTACTTGATCCATACCTAAATCTAATAAGGTCCATAAGAATATATGCACGAAAGTTCAGCGGTCTAAACTTTGACCTGGATAAACTTTGTACTACATTCCTTGCAGTGTAAATATTTAAGGGTATATCTTTGAACTTATTTCAGGAAATATATGTGGCTAAGCGGTCTAGAAAACTAGAATGCGGATCTATATTTTAGCGCAAACTGCATAAAAATATGTGTAAATGTAAATGTAGAAAAATATTAACTTCAGAGGATGATATATATCATCTAATATTAATATTTTTCTGCTAACACTGTTAATAATAATGTATATTTTGATATGAAATTTTAATTATAAAACTTGCCTTATCAGTAAAAGTGTTAGCAGGGAAACATTAATATCTGATGCTTTTCACACTATGAATTCCAATTTAAAGTTATTTAAAATGATAAATATCATTTAAGTGTTTGCATTGACTGTATTTTTAGGATGTTTCAGTATCCTTCGCACGACCCAAATTGCCGATATAATTATATTATGACAAAGAACTTGATTAAAAACTAGCACATTTTAAGCAGGACGTTGAGCCAAACATACCCCTCCGGCATCTAGATTAGATTAGATTAGATTAGGATTGGTGGCCTATAGACCTGTTTAGATAGATCTTTTCGAATCTATTGTGATCCCATTTTTTTTTCTAGAGAACGCTAATTTTGTCCTCTGAATTAGGCCTATCATCTCTGAGAGCGGCTTCTTCATGTAGCTACTAGCTGTGGGGTTCTCCTTCCCCATTACTAGAAACCTTGTCGTCGCCAGGCCTTCACATTGGCGCAGCAGATGAACTGGTGTTTCTTCCTCCTCTTGGTAATATCTGCAGGTTGCGTCATCTGCCAGGCCTATGTTGTACATATGCCTATTCAGTCTACAGTAACCAGTCAGCAGACCTACGATCATTTTAGCAGTCCTCCTGTCTTTATTCAGTAGATCTCTCGTGAATTCAGGCCTCTGCTCCTTTAGGAACTCTTTTGCCTGTCTTTGCCCCGGTGATTTTTGCCAACACCCTCTAGACTGATGTATATTCATTGATGGATTTTTTAATTTGCGATTTGGTAGTGTCGAAAGAGGGGTCGGCTCCAACGAATGACTTTGACAAACCTCGCCTGGCCAGCTCGTCCGCCGCCTCATTTTCTCTCGCGCCCGAGTGGCTAGGGACTCACGCCAAGATTAATTTCTTTGGGTGCCCACCTCATTTCGGGCGCTTACACAGTTCCAAATCAGCTTAGAGCCCACGCTTGTGGAGTTAATCTCTTTAAATGTGGACTGACTGACAGAGAAGACAGCGACGCTTTTACATGGCTCGGTTCATCTTTCTATTTGTCGAATACAGTGGTGTATTGCAGCAACCTCAGCTTGGAACACAGTCGTGCCTTTGCTGAAGTTTACCGAAGGAGCCCTTTAGGTTTCTTAGTGTATTTCCAGCACCAACGCCGTAATACCAGTTTAGAGCCGTCAGTAAACAGTTTGAGTCCGCTTTCGGTTCCCCAGTCCTTCTTATCTGGTATTATAACCTGATATTTTCTATCCAGGTTAAATTTTTGAAACATGGCATCACATGGTATTCCTAAAAGGGGTGCCTCCTTGAGGTCGTCTAACGGTTTTTTATAATCAGCGCCGTGCGATTTACTTATCGGTACTTGACTACGCAAAAGTCTGTGTACTGTGGACCTTGCGCCTCCTTGTATATAAATATGTATTGGTGGCAGGTTCAGAATTACTTCAATTGCGGTGGCAGGGGCCGATCTCATTGTCCCCGTGGCGCACAGACACGCCAGCTTCTGCACGCTACCCAGCGTTCTGGCCGCCCCCACCTGCCGCACTTCTGGCCATCATACTAATGCTCCGTACGTTATCATGGGTCTAATTACCCTTGTGTATAACCAAAGAGTCATCTTGGGGATAAGTCCCTAATTCTTTCCACACAGCCTCCTGCACCTACCTAGGACGATGGTAGCTTTGCTGGTCAATTTCTGGATATGTGAATTCCATGTATGTCTTTGATCAAACCACACCCCCAGGTATTTCGCCTCTTTGACATATCGAATCCTTTCGCCTCCTATCACTAGTGGCTGTAAGCCTTCTAACGTTCTTTTTCTTGTGAATCTGACAACATATGTTTTTTTGAGCATTGACTGATAGTCGATCTTGTTTACACCATTTGTCAAGCGTGTTTAGAGCGGTTTGCATACGCTCCACCAGAACCTTTAGAAACCGCCCTCTGACGACTATTGTAAGGTCATGAGCACCTCCGGCATCTAGTTGCGTATTAAATAAGGGCAAGGGGTAATAGCTATTCCTTCGATGGCTTGTGGTAAGAGTGTTTGAAGGGTGGTTTACACACTTTCTTACGTGTATGTTGTCATCACGTATTTAATTTAATTTAATGAAACTACACTGAATTTCAGTTGGTGCTTGGAGCTGAAATTCAAGTTACAAATAGCATTTTTTATTGTTGCTAGAATCTAGATTATTAATTTGTTAATCATAATGTTTATACCCCGTATTTCTAAAATTCCTTCCTTAAATCATGACCACATCTGTAAGGAATGGTATTACATCGCGGATTTACGATTCCTGCAATGAGGAAAATGCTCTTACTCCTTTCCATGCAGCCCTCTGACGACGAACGTTTTAAGTAATTGGACCGTTACCTTTACGACAAAAAAATGATAAAATAAACTCACCCTAAGTTTCGCGACGGACAAGTAAGGATCGTCCTTACCACGAGATCTGACTATATTCGTAAGAATTTAAATCAACTCATAAATTTTAAACTATCCTACTCTCATTCCTCCAACCACACATCCGTCAATATATCTTCGGGTCGCGTTATTAACCGGCGGAGTGGGGGAATATCTGGGCCCAAAGGAACCAAAAAATAGGCAGCGCCGTTCAGACATCTCCGTGTCACATCCATTGTGACCTGTTAGGAAAGAGGCGAGTGCAAATCCGTGTCCCGTCTTCGCATAATTACTGTTTTATCGACGGGACACATAACTTCGATTTTCGCGATATCGGCATAAAGATGATTTAACATCCATTTGCATCGAGTCGTTATTAAAGCGTGTTTTTCCAAAGTCGGTAATGCACTCGCGGGATGGGGATGTTTCCCCAGGGCTCCTTTATTTTAAGGTGAGAAATGCGAAAATGTACGTAAAGTGCATACGGAAACAGAGTTTCCATTTGGAATGGTAATGCAAATGCAGTGCTTCTCGCAAAAAATATATGTATCAATATGTGTATAAATATCACCTTTGGATCATCTAAAAAATGGTCATGAGTGATCTCATCAGGTCATTAAAAGACAAAGGAATATGAGGTTCGCTGATGATAGTAGCTAAAGGCAGGTTTCCGTGCGTAGTGGCAAGCATCATACGTAATACACTGGGAATAGTGGAGGAATTGTCCCTTTCACAAGGACTCTCAGTTAATCCACAAAAAAAAAAAAAAGTTGAATGGGCAGGAGCTACAATTAACCAAAGATGGAAAAGTAATTTAGTTAGAACAATGAACAGAGCTACGCAACTATTCTGACGCTGCAGGAGAGTTGCTGGTAAAATCTGGAGACTAAAGCTGAGGGTGATTCATTGGCTATATACTGCTGTGGCAAGACCAGCGATAACATACGGGACAGTAGTCTGGTGGAGAAGGACAGAAGTTTCCTCCGCAGTGAAGCTGCTAACCGTTGTCCAGAGAGAGGCATTGCTGGGAATCACTGGTGCAATGAACAGCACAGGAACCGCTTCTTTACAGATCATTGTAGACCTCCCCCTGCTAGTGCTTTATGCGAAAACGGTGGCTATAAATGCGATCCTCAAACTGAATACCAACAACTTGTGGCAACCCAACATAAGGGTTGGAGGGCACACTAGTTCTATGGGTACGATACTGGACGGGCCATAGCTGCAAATGTCCACAAATTATCTTCCACGAAAAGGTAAAAATCTCCGTACCAAACAGAGACCAGGCACGTAGTGATATCACTGCTCTTAATGACTGGTTCACGAGCGGATCCAAATCCAACCAGGGCACAGGAGCCGGTATTTGTGGACCGAGCACTAATCAAAAGATATCCATAAGCCTGGGGAAGTATGCGACGGTGTTCCAGGCAGAGGTATTCGCCCTTGCAACATGCGGAGAAGTGATTGCAAAGGAGGGCTACATGAGGAGGAAAATAAGTATAATGACTGATAGCCAGGCTGCTATCAAAGCAGTCTAGAACCCTGTAACTAGGTCAAAACTAGTTAGAGACTGCAAACAATCCCTCAATACACTGGCACGAGACTACACGATGTCTCTGATTTGAGTGGCGGGATATGAGGATATAAAGGGCAATATAACAGCCGACAGCGGTTCAAAGCCCGTATGTGGGATTTCCAAGGACTCTGCTAAAACGGTGATTTGGACCTGCTTAGATAAAAAAGTACAAAGAAATGGAGACCGATCGAAGGTCAACTCCATACTAAAGCGCTAATAGAGGGTGGGGATGCTAAATTCTCTGATAACCTACTCAGATGCAGCGAGAAAGAAACTAAAACCATTACTGACCTGGTAACTGGAAACTGTTCCCTGAGAAAGCATCTATATAACACATATAGAGTAAACGAACCGTGGTACAGAAAATGCGAACTACAGGAGCAGACGAGTTTACATGTAATCTGCACATGTGAGGAATTGAAATTACTCAGGCAAATACATTTAGGGAAGGATCTATTGGAGCCCTCGAGGGTTGTCAAGCTTCCACTGGGCAAGATACTGGGCTTTATAGAGAACACCAAGCTGCTCGAGTGTAAGTAACAGATTTAATAAGGACGGTACAATGAGGACCTAGCTCAAGTGCCTGGAGTATAGATGTCCACCCTAACTTAAAAATAAAAAACCTAAAAAATTCGCAATTTTCATTTCCGATATTGAATCAAGGTATATCTCAAAAGTTTTGGCACAAATTCCTTTGAACACGTTAAAAAGTAAAAACAGTTTGACAGCAATTTTTCAGAACAGATATAATTAGCAGCTTTATAAACAACAAATTTGTTATTTTAAATTAAGCATAAAGGTCCATAATCTTCAACAATCTTATGGGAGCATCTCACTTCTAGCATTGTACCGTTTTAACATCAATCGTTTGAATTTTTCTAAAACTTAGTCGGTTTATTTGTGCTTACTTTCGGCTTTCCAAAATCCACTATATACTTTTGGAGACACATTGGCCCAGAGATCAGGTTGTTGCTCATTAAGCAACAGCTGTCGATGTTGCTTGCTATTCTTCGTTCGACTTTAATTAGGTATTACGTCCTAGTCTTGCTTTCAATTCTTTTTCAATCGCTGTGTTTCTAAAAATACAGTACAAATAAGTGTTGGTGTTACATGTGGTATGTCATCTGCCACTGGAATCTCTCTGACTATAACACATTTAATTATTTCATATTATCTACAAAAAAAATACAAATGTTTAGCTTCTTTTCAATTTGAGTTATGCCATCTCGCAGTGCAAATGTGAATCACTGTTTGCAGCACCTACGACTTGAATATCTATCTTATTTAAAATATCGTCGATGTCATTATTTTTGAGTGGAGCAACACATTTTCCATCCCCAGATAACTCCTTTTTTCTTCTATTTTTCATATTTTTCCAGCACATTTTCAACTGTTCTGCAGTTCTCTAATTGAATAAGAAATATGATTAAACATATGCCTAATTCCATTCATTTTCAATAAACATTTGTATCAATATGTGTATTATGATGTATTTATACTTACACACGAATGTTAAGAAACCGCATTAAATTATTATATGCCCTTTTCTTCTCAGACACGCTAACACAATAAGTATTTTTGGATTCAATCTTATTTTCCACTTGAATGGAATAATAAATATGTTCAAATGCAATACAATAGCTTTTCAATCCATTCTTATGTATTAAAATCTATAAAAGGCTACATGTTTCGGCCAAAACTGGTCATCTTCAGGCTCTTATAACGTCAAGCGAAAAAATAAATTAAAATAGTATCATTAAGTAAAAATGAAGGAATTATACAAAATTACAAACACAGGCTCTTATTGGCCGAATCAGATCCTTGAGTTTAAACCACCCTGGCAATCTTTCTCTCCATCTCTTATGATACTGCATCAATATCTTCCATCTAGATTTAGCTCCCATTTCCTTCAGATCCTCTTCCACTTTGTCCATCTCATTCTTGGTCTTCCTCTCGCCTATCCCCCGTCCATATTCCACTTGGTCAGTGCCCTCACATCTTCCTCTGGGTTTCTTCTAGATATATGTCCCAACAACCATTTTATCCTTACTTACCTCAAGTTTTTCCAGTAATCTAAAACTTAAAAAAACACAAAACGTTACACAAACTAACACGATTAGTACAAAAAAGTATAAAGCACACTGATGCAAAGAAAAACTGAAAAGTTTGTTGCAGCTGTAGTAGTTAGGATAGATTATTTTGTACGCAACGAAAATGTTGCAATAAGGATGTTCTCCAAACCTATATGAAACATGTCCTAAATGCTGTCTTAGCGAACAAAAGAAATGCTTCAAGACTATTTCTTCGATACCAATGCTAAAATAAGTCCTGCCAGATGTTTAAAAAACCTATGTAAACACATCTTAATACTCAAAAATCGCCAAGTTTTTTACAGTGTGAAAATAACAAATTAATGTATTTCTGCTTAGCACTCCTAGACCGACACGCTGTAACTAAAGTTTCTGTACTAGTCAGCTCTTATAAAAAGATTTTTTCATTAAGGGATATTTTTTTTGCTTTAGTCATTCTGGTGCCAAAAAATTAAATTGAAGGAATAATTATTACTTCTGGATGTAACACGTTTAATATCAAGTATATTGCGTGGTAGAGCTACATTGGAATAATCTCAATAATGTTTTGTATTTAAAGGGTTAAGTGGATCTAATGTGAATATTAGACAAGTTGAGATTGAGTGCTACTTCAGTTGTAATTACGGATTTGGCCCTTATTCACATACTCCTATGCAAAATATGGAACGCGGCTGTTTGTGTCAAGTGTTCCTGTCATAATGTAAATCTAAAATAACAGTTATGTGAAATTTTAGCCAAAATACGTTGTATTCCATCCCATATTGTACCACACATTTGCAAATACACCTACAAATTGAGGAATTTCCATTTAAAATTTCCCAATCTTCCAACTGCCAATCTTCACCGTCATCCGTTTTGGGTGCCCTTCTCCCTTTAGCAAGAAGTATCACCGGCGGGAATACGCAGGCGGTAATACTAGCAAGCAACCGTTGGCGGAAAATTTCCAATATCGACGGAAACGGCGATTTCATAATGTAATACGGTTTATTTAATTCAATGGGCGGGCAAAAAGCACCCGCCAGTCCATAATTGGCAATCTCGAACGATTTCGGTTTGCCGTGTTATTTAATTCTAAGCAATTTCGACGGCAATTTTAAAGAAACACGGGTATTGCAGGCGACCGAAATGACGGGGATGATTTTCGTGTAAACATACTTTACACTTTTTGGTGCCGAATTTTCGAAATGTCGTTATTACCGGACACGAGATGAAGGTTCGAAATTTAACTGGCGAGCGGTAGACGTTTATGTCACTGGAAGGAATCTATTGAGAAGGGTCGAATGGTTTTAAAATTGGTTATTTAATACGTCCTTAATCAGAAGATTGTTTAGGACGAGGGTAATCAGGAATTAAATAGGTTGACATATTGCTATTTGACAAATTAATTTTATCGTAGCAACAATCTGGCACCTAATAAAACTCATGAGGTGATTTGGCTTACCTATATTTTACCTCGAAAGCCTCTCTGGAGCGATTCAAAATTGGGGCGGCTTTTTTCTATAAAAACATTTTGCGTTTTAATAACAACGATCTCTTAAAACTGAAAAAAAGACCTTTTAAGGAAAATTTCAGTTCGTAAGATCATTTTAACCTAATAGGTTCCTACCCTTATTCTTCTTTCTGTTTCTTTTGGTGTTAACTTTATTAAATGATATAATTTTTTATTCTTCTTTTAATTTAAATTATTACCTAGATACATATCATATTCAACGCTCAGCATATCACCATTTATATATATATATAAAAAAAAACTAACAATCAAAAGAAGTTTTTTAAAGTTTTGTCAGTCAACGTTTCACATATTTTTTTATTCTATTGAAATTATTGTATATCGAATGTGAAAAAAGTATAGCCGCTTTACTATGTCATATATTTCCTCATGGAATATTTTTTATACAAATTTGTATTCATATAGTAATTTCTTTTTTTATATCATACATTTTTTTCCTATTATTTACTATATACATATTTTTTGAAATAATTTAAATATATTAATTCTGCTAACATTCGGCGCCACCTGCTTAGGATTACTTACCCTGTCATGCCCCCTGATAAGCAGGAGTCCAAGGTGATAATTAAAACTCGAGGGGTAAAACGGTTTGCAAATAAACTCATACACAAAAAAAAATGAATTCACAGATAAAACAGTTAAACTTTTATTAATAAAATTGTTAATAAAAAAAAGTTGGTGTAAATGATATAAAATTCAAGAAAAAAAATATGATACTCTGTATCAGTAAATTTTAAAAACGACAAAAAGAAATAAGAATGAAATATTGTAAAACTATAACAGAAAATCCTGCGGTAGGATTCGAACACCGAACGCTTTGGCCAATGCATTCAGTTCACACACGTTGTATAAAGAAAATTCTTAGCCTAAGTTAATTTTAAATTTAAGAAACGTTTTACAGTACAAAAAAATAAACTATTAAAATAGAACTAAATATTTGACTCGATTATACTAGTGGTGAATGAACCACCCTGTATATTACAGCCCGATATTTAATCGGTTGATGTTTTAAGTTAAGTCATTAAAAAAATGAAAAGATATCTGAATATCACAGTTAACTATTTCTCTGAATTAGTGACCCCTCAGATCCTCGATATAACATAAAAATTTACAGTAACGTTGAATAAAACATAAAAAAAAAACTAAGTGATCGGGGTTGATAATTTACTAATGAAAATTTTAAACGCGGGACAAAATTTACAAATAAAAGGAAACGTGCAAACTTAACTTTTGTTCTCAATCAGCTGCTACGGCCTTGGAAATCCTCTTCTATCCGAACAGATCGTAGCCTCTGGGCAGACTCGGTACTATCCGAAGCAGATGGTCCACTTAATTCAAGGAAAGTAGGATTCTCCAAAGGGACTTGAAAAGGTCGCAGAAGTCCTCAGCCGCACGGGGGTGTTCAAAATCTCACACAAAACGAAGATACCAAAATTCAAAGAAATGAAAAAAAAAACCTCGTTAAATAAAAAGGTTTTACAACGAAGAGAAGAAAGAAACGGATATGGCGTTGCAGACGCGTGGGTTCTCAAATTATATCCCAATATATCGGGCCCATCAGTCGTGATATTCACAAAAATTCCATACCAAACACAAGCGAAGATACGGCCAATGATTAATTCAAGCCATCTTCCAATTAAATCCACAGATGTGTGAAAATATCCAAAATTTCCAAAATAGGAAGATGTACTCGTAAGAACACGTCTGAACAACAACCCAGAATGGCAGCAAGCCGGAAAGAAAGAAAACGTCACACAACGAATCAGAAAACAGATAAATAAAATAAGAAAACAGACATAGAGGCGGCCTCTGACGTCGAAAAGATGTAAACACAGAATAGGACAGATGAAAAAAACACGATCGATCGGCAAATCGAACAGATCTATTGATGCGTGGGAATCAATAATACCGGCATGTGCAGAACAAACATATCTTAAGCTACCTAGAAATGAAACGTCAACTGTCAAACATGGGAATTGAAGGAATTTGCTAAAATTGAAAGAAATTAAACGAAAATCTAAGCCCGTATAAGTAAGAGAAACTAACTGTAAGCAAATGAGACTAAAAGATACAAATTCTAGCTAGACCGCACTACATGGGGAAGAAAACACATTTGAAAAGCCAAAAATTAAAAGATAATGTTTACGTTGTGAAAATTACAAGACGAGGAGCATCTCGGAAGGTAGAGTACGAAAATAGAAGAAAATAGGGTTTCAAAAACTTGTCGAAAAGACTAGCGGAGAACTAAATCGAGGTAAGCGAAGCAAAAAAACCGTAACAATACATTCCTTTCTTGTTTGCTTTCTTATGGTATCTATGATAATTCGAAGCAAAATTGATTGTTACTTCATTTCTTGTCCCTTCAGATAATCATTTAATTTATCTCAAGGCTCTTATCTCAAAAGTTTACTTGTTAGAGACGTCTTGGAAAGGATTTTGCGAATCATTTTAAAAATATGATGCAATAATGACCACAATTTATCTGTTTTTACCTGTCCTGCTTGTTATTCATATTGTAAAATATGAATAGATTTAACTTTATTCATATCACACTGCTTTAAATTCGACCTCTGGTGTTATTGTTTCTTTGTTTACCATGATTTTCTATTTTAATATAATTTCACATTATATTATGAATTTGTTGTTATTCTGTTGATTGCCCTTACACAATAAATTAAACTTAAGAAAAACATCAGAGGAAAACTTTCTATTGAAAGCACAAGTTGCAAAGCTTCTTAATAGTGTGTGAAATTTAATTACTGTAATAATTTTAAGGGATTTTTCTCCCAAGAAAAATTTTCTACCTCACGCGGATTCTATTATATATATATTATATACCATTTCCAACTCTAATGTATTTAAACATTTTTCCTCGATCCGCAACTTACAGTCGCTTTAAACCA
>RXPK01000319.1:277295-418991 GCA_004143645.1 Protaetia brevitarsis
GAAGTCCTTTACAAATTTCTATCGCTAAAAAAAATCATCCCCGCCACCTAACTGAGCTTTAGTCCTATTTCGTCGACATTACGATGACGATATGTATTTCTCTTTTGGGTTCACTCTACGTTTTGTTTTCTTATTGTTATTTCTGGCTGTTTTCGTTTCGGGGATCAACAGCTGTCACATAACTTGAAGTATTGGAAATGAAAAGTCGAGGTTAGTATCTTATTATATATTTGCATTTATTGTGTGGAAATAATACGAAAAAGTGACACAAATTACGCGGGAATTAAATTTTCCCGCATGTCAAAATATAATATATATATTATAGTATATATTACAGAAAAAAATATTTGCACACGATTGGCTGTCTGAGGCAGCGCCCTTTTTCGGATGAATATACTTTAATAAAGCAATATTAAGATAAATACAATAATGTATTTATTACACTAAGAATCAATAATTTATATATCCAACGATTCTGTATAGTAATTATTTAGATTAACCAGTAAGTAAAATCTATCAGTTCATGTCAATTTTCGAATATTTCGAATTTTTAGCGTGTTGATCTACGAATTAAAAAATACATTTCAGATAATACTTGCCCAAAATTTGATTTTAAGGATTATTTCAGAAAACGTACCCTAAATAAGAGCATACCAAGCAAAAGTTATATTTGGACGGTTAAATTATCCAACTACTGTGACAATAAATAAATTAGGTATAATTTTAGTGAAAAAAAGCATTGTAAATTATATTATTAATGCAAAAAGGCTAATAACGGAAAAAGCAACAAGAATTGAGAAACAATATAAACAATGAAATACATAATATACTTTAATTTTACAATTACGCTCAAGTTTGACAGTTGTCGGCTGCAAAACACATGCTTATAACGTCTTTCACGGTTTTAAATATTATATACATATAATTTTCAGCAAATTCGTTCGCAAAAAACCTTAAGTACAGAATGAAATTAAAAATCGAAATATTAGGTATTAAAAGAATGTGCATTACGGATCACCAATTATATGATAGTGTTAGATTGGTTGCCTTTACCTAAAACGCCTTCCATTCGCATTTAATTATTAAACATAGTGTACAATATTATACAATATTTTTTTGTGCGAATAGTTCGTTGCAAATACCAAACACTTTTCTCACCTACGAGCTTGATGACTTGGACAATTTGCTTTTATTACGGCCTGTCGGATCATTCAAATTTACATTGATTTGAAAGTACACCAGATTTCGGTAAGTAGCGACATCTGCATGGAATTTGAGAGCATGAGAACTGTATACTTTCCTGTATGTCCAAATCACGATCTGCTTGATGACTCTCACAGTTTGCTTTATACGCCTTTCGCATGTGTTCATCACTTAGCGCAACTTACCGGACCTTTTTGGGAAAATGGTTGCTCTTGAGCTTGGCAAGATTACGACGGCAAAACTGTAAATCTTAAAGTTTGACAATACATTCATATTGACAAGTACTAAACTTGACATTTCCAGGAATTATCTAGTCAATCCGCTTGCTTCGTTAAAAACCGAACTATTGGGATTCTTATAAACACTTGCGTTTCGACTTCTTATTTGATGATTTAAGTGACATAGTGATTTGTTATAGAGTTTAGTAATATTTATTTTTAACATAAACCGGGCTGTCATCAGTTGCCAGGAAACTGCCATTACTATTATTTTGACATATCAAGAAAGTAGTTCTCATGCTCTCAAATGTCATGCAGATCGCTACTTATGCAATCCGGGTATAACATTTTGGTCTTCAATGTACAATTTAATGATTCGACAGGCCGTATAAGAGCAAACTGTCAATTCATCAAGCAGGTTCATGCTTTTAACAAAAAATGTTAATATATTATGATACGATGATTCCGGCTATTTATATGTACTGCCCAAATATTTTATTACAACATATAGGTATATAATACTACATATTTTTAGTTGCATAATTCATGGTTTTCGTAATACTCTTACCAAATAATTTAATATTTATTTAGGAACTATTGTGTTTTAATTACCTTTTATTACCTTTTATTCTAAATGCCAACACTTACCGAAATAAAATTTGTATACTAATTGTTACAAAGAGTTGTTTGCAATTGAATGAATAGCACTTATTACTCGAATAATAACTTCTTTAATTTCACCATGTTTCAGTGTTTCTGCAAACAATAAAAAAAAACTTGTTATACTTTTACATTTTGATTTCAAACAATACAAATGAAAAACCGTTAAATGAATTTTATCTAATCTTGATAAAGACGAAATAATTATTTGGACATATAATTGCTGTCAAATGACAGGAACCTCATCTTGTAGTTACATGTTCGTGGTTTTTGGAAAACAGAATGGAATTATAATCTAAAGTAAACCTCAACTTGTATGGTGTTTGTTATATGAGTATATGTAAACGGTGTTGGCACCCCTGAGTGTGTGGCAGCACTGAAGTGTAATAGGCCTGATGGAGGCATGTTGTAGTTTCCAAGTTTCAATAAAGTTATTGTTAAATAAATAAAACACTTTGTATTAATTATAAACATGGCGCAGTCAATAAATTAAAAGAAGAAACAGCCAAGAAAACACGAAAGAAGTTGAAATAACACAAAATAGAAGAGAAGAGAGAAAAAAAAAAAAGAAAAAGCGAACCATAAGAGTCAACGGAAAGAAAACAAAATGGAGTTTTTGTCGCAACCAAAAGAAATGATTATGACTGGTAATCTAGCAGCAAATTGGCGCAAATTTAGAAGTAATTATGAAACATATATGGTAGCTATTGGAGCAAATAATATAAAACAAGGAGGTGCAAGCTGCAGTTCTAATACACTGTATGGGTGAAGAGGTTAGAAGCATATTAGAAACTCTGGAAATTTCCACGGAGGATAAGAAAGATCCTAAGAAGATATTAGAAGTATTACAAAATTATTTATTCCCAAACAAATTTAGTGTAGAACGGCACGTTTTAATTCAAGACTACAAGAAATGAACCATTTGATTCTTTTCTTGGAGATTTAAGAAGAATAGCAAACAATTGTGAATTCGGACCGATGAAAGATGACCTAATAAAGGATAGAATTGTATGTGGAATAAGAAATGTGAAAATAAAAGACAGATTATTGCGAGAAATAGACCTGAATTTAGACAAAGCTATAAAAATTTGCAAGGCAGCAGAAGAAACTGAAAATCACATCAAGAAACTAGAGGATCAGACAAGAACACAAGTAGGAGAAATTAAGAAGTGGACAGTAAATAAATTTCAATCGGGACAAGAAAGAAAAACAACTATTGCAGGAAAAGGAATGGAACGCTCTGGAAGCACACCAAACAGAGGAAAAAGCACACATCACACTGGGAGAAGATATGGTAGACAAAGTCAAGAAGGAAATACAAACACAACACAGAGAGAATGTAACAGATGTGGACGAAGTCATGAACGAAACAAATGCCCAGCTTACGAGAAAACATGTAAGAAATGTGGAAAGCAGAACCATTTTGCAATTAAGTGTAAGTCAAAAATAGTAAATGCTATAAATAATGATAATAGTAGCGATACAGAATCAAATAACTATTTAGTAGCTGATATTAAAGTTAATGTAGATGCAATGGCAATGATTGTTTCAAAACTAAAATTCATTAATTGTGGTAAAGAAATTTCTTTCAAATTAGATACAGCGTGCGCAGATTAATGTAATCCCTCTCATACTTATAATAAAATTAATATAGAAGTAAACTTGAAAAAATAAGTATAAATTTACAATTATGGAGGTAGTAAACTAAAAGTGATTGGTTTCTTGTAATTATGACATTATTTGCAATAATATATTATACAGGGATGTTAATTTCATAGTAATAGAAACAGATAATAATTCAGTACCAGTATTAGCATTGATACTATAAAATCTTTAAATTTATTAAAAGCTATTAACAGAATCATTCAATTAGTGAAATTAAGTAGTACAAATATTTTTGTCAAAATTTACGGGATGTATTCAAAGGTATAGGTAAAATACGTGACAGAACCATGTAAATTTAAATAAAACAGAATTATCAGGCAGAAGTAGTACCATGTAGGAAAATACCATATCAGATTATGGATAAATTAAAGCTGAATTAAATAAAATGACGAATGATGACATAATAATGAAAGTAACACACACCTACAGAATTTGTAAACCTATAGTATTAGTTAAGGAAACCCAATGTGACATACGTATATGCTTAGATCCACAAACGCTAAATAAAGCTATAATGCGAGAGCATTATGAGCTCCTACATTTGAGGAGCTTACTAGAGATTTAAACGGGTCAAATTTTTTTTCAGTACTAGATGCTAATAGAGGGTTTTGGCAAATAACATTAGATGAACAAGCATCTATGTTAACAACATTTGCGACACCCATTTGCCGATACCGATTTTTCGCTTACCATATGGAATTAGTAATGCTCCTGAAATTTTATCGTACCTTTCGTAGATATTTTTGAAGTATTCCTGCATCAAGATTTACATTGACGATATTATAATATATGCGAAAACTGAAGAAGAACATGATAAAATTTTAGAAAGAGTTTTAGAAAAGCAAGGGAAAAGGAATTAAATTTAATAAAGAAAAAGCAAAATTTAAATTAAACGAAGTTAAATATGTTGGTCACATAATTCAAGTGAAGGTATTAAATAGATACTAATAAAATTGAGGTATTAAACAAATACAATCACCAAAAAATGCTAAAGAATTATCACGATTTTGGAATGGTTACTTATGTGGGAAAATTTATTCTAATTTAAACATCACTTACACATAAATTAAGGAATTAACAAAAAAGGATGTTATTTTGAGTGGTCTAAAGCACATGAAAATCAATTTCAACAGTTAAAGGAACGTTTAAGTAACAGTCCTGTTTACAATTTTTATAATGAAAATGAACCATTGACATTGTCAGTAGATAGTAGTAAAAATGGACTTGGGCAGTTTACTACAAAATGGAGCACCAATTGCTTATGCCTCAAAAGCATTAACCAAGACACAAGAAAACTACGCACAAATAGAGAAAGACACTTGCCATAGTTTATGGTTGTCAAAAGTTTATCAATATTATATGGAAAACATTTCACAGTGGAATCAGACCACATGCCTTTAGAAACCATATTCAAAAAACCGCTAAACAAATGTCCGTTAAGAATTCAGAGACTAAGAATCACACTACAAAATTATGATTTTACATTGAAATACAAAAAAGGTGCACTTTTATATATAGCAGATACATTATCTCGCGCTAGTCATGAAGACAATGATTTTAAACTAGTAGAAACAAATACAGAAGCTCAAGTAAACTTGATAGACTATGTTAGTGTTTCACCAGAAAAATTTAATCAAATAAAAGAGCATACCCAACAAGATACTGAATTACTTCAATTAATAAATGTTATAAGAAAGGGATGGCCAAAAAGTAAAAAACAAGTAGATAGAGTAATAAAACCGTATTGGAAATATAGATTCGAACTTACAGAAATGAAAGGTATAGTATTTAAAGAAAACCAATTAGTAATACCCAAATCACTAAGAAAAGATACAATAAATAGATTACATTATAGTCACTTAGGCATCACTAAAACATTACTCAGAGCTAAAGAAGTTGTCTACTGGCCATTTATGGTAAAAGAAATAACAGACGTAATTAAAAGTTGCCCAGCCTGTCTAACATTTCAAAATTCACAAACAAAAGAACCTATGATTATAAGGGAAGCAGCTACTAGGCCTTGGCAAATAATCGCAGCCGATTTATTTACGTTTCAGACACATGAATACTTGTTGTTAGTTGATTCGTATACAAAATATCCTGAAATTTATGACCTAGGAAATAACACCACCAGTGAACCAATAATAAACTGCTTTAAGCAAACTTTTTCAAGATTCGGAAAACCGAATATTTTATATACAGATAACGGACCACAGTTTGTAAATCAAAATTTTCAATTATTTTTGAAACAATGGGAAATCGAACACAGAACATCATCACCGTGTTACCCACAATCTAATGGCTTAATAGAAAGACATGTTCAAACGATAAAAAAAGTACTCAAAAAGACTCTTTATGATAACAAGGACATATATTTAGCACTACTTGAATACAGAAGTACACCCATAAGTAATAAAATTGCATCACCAGCTGAACAATTTTTTGGAAGAAAAATTAAAGGTCATGTTATTGTAAAAGAAGAATTATTAGAACCACAACAAAAAGAGACCAAAATAGATCAAAGAAAAATAAAACGTCAAGAAACATATTATAACCGAAACACAAGAAAATTGCCGCCGTTACAAGTTCACAGTAGGGTAATGGTACAAATGAATAAAAAATGGGAACCAGGAACCATAGTAAAGATCAGCACTAATAGACCTAGATCATATGACGTTAAATTAGATAGAACTTATAATATCATAAATAGAAACAGAAGATTTTTGAAAGAATTTAAAAACGACAGCTTTAACAGAAAAGGAGAAGAATTATTTGAAGAAATATTGAAGAAAAGTTAAGACAAGAAATTCCTGATAGAGTGACAACGACGAAAGGAGATGAAAATGAACATGACAACAACATTCCCGAACATGACAAATTACCAAATTATGACAAACCAACCAATAAACAAATTAATAAAAGTTCAAATAATAATACTACTGTTAGTAAGACCAGATCAGGTAGAGATGTAAAGAAACCGAGTTATTTAAAAGATTATAGTTGTTAAGAATATTTTGATAAATGTATTTAGTTAATGTCTAGTTATAAGTTATATTTAAGTTGTCTTATTTACGAAGAGGACTTGAGTGTTAGAAAAGGAAATATAAATTTGACGTGTATCAATTCATGTGTTATACTTCTGGCCAAAACCATGAAAATTTGAATTGAGGGTGAAGGAAGAGCACCCTTTACGGTGATTTAGTCTATTTGGCATATATGTGCACAATATGAATGTATTAAAGTGATGCCAATAAATAAAGTCAAAATTTTGACAAAATTACAAATATGTCAAAAACGATTAGCTCTAGGAGTAGGACACTTTAATACAAACTTATCGCAAATGATGCGAGCAATACACTGGACCCTTAAAAAATGCACTATTCCGTTTAAAACAAGAAAGTTGATATCGACACCCTGTATAATAAAAGTGCTATAAGGTTGAAAATATGTTCTTTAAATAGATTACCGTGAGCCATTATTATACTGCAAGTTTCAAAATCGAAAAATCAGTGATCCAGTTCAGTGGGACACCTGTATACAGGTTGTATCAAATAAAAAAGTAAATTTTGCTTGGGTGTTAACTACACGACATACAAAGCACAACCCCACCGAAACCGGATTTCATCATGAAAGAATAAAAAAAAGTAAAATTTAGAGCCAAAAATTCTTTAGTCCGGGTCTGATGCAAGGAAACGTCATGTTAAGCACCCGCTAAACGTGGTATTATGTATAAATACATTGCACTCATTTAATATTATTCTTAATGGTATGCCGTAAGTTCATTTAACGTCATTCTGAATAAATAAAGGCCAATCGGTCAGTGTGCCCTTGTAAAAATAGCAAAACCGAGGCATTTTAAATTTCTTCTTTTTATAAAATAAACATTCCTTATTTGTTAAGAGCATTCTACGTAAGTCTACACAGTATTATTTGTAATATCCTGAGAAGACGTTCGAGGTTTACCGGATATGCGATTTCAATAGTTACGAAAAACGTAAATATTTTTCTTTTGCTTTGTCGAATCGAGAGTTAGTTGTTAATAAACCGTACCACATGAATTTGAGTTGTTTCTTTTGGATTTATTTAATCAAATAACGCAAAATGAATTGAATCGAATGACACAGAAATAAATGTAGATACAGACAATTTGCAAACACGACTTTTTACTATGATGTCGCGCGAAAATGAATCTATACATTCTCGCGTTTTTGCCGATGCATCAAGCTTCGATTTTCTTTATATGAAATCATGATGGTCCTGAAAAGGATCGTTTTTTTGAGATGGGAAGAATTTAAATAAAATGTTCGAAGTGGCTTGCACTCCAAGCGGCGATCCACACAAAACTAACAGCGGTAATGGCTGAATGATAGTGGTATGTGGGGGTATACTCGGGACAGCATTTAGGTTGGGCACAGGTGTGGTTTTTAAATGTGTATTCTAGTAAAAGTGTGACTTTATAGCACCTAGCTGAAAACTGAAAACCTCAGCGCGCCCGATACCTCGATGCAACCAGCGGAATACGCTATTAGTCTGATTAGTTAAAAAGGCTAAAATTAATCATGCGCATTTCGCACAGCGGCACAAGAGAGACTAGTTCTTCGCTTTTTTGGGCTTCATTTGCTACTTATCATATTTCATATAGGAGCATTACATATCTTCTTCTTCTTCTTCTTCTTCTAATAGGAAAAATTAAGTATTACCTACGTGTATAATTACAAATTACAACATTTGAAACTATAGTTATTTCACTTCTTAAACATTACCAGCAATGTCAATTCATTATTATACATCTGCTTCCTTCAATAAGTACCAATATCACTTTGCGCATGCTTTTGAGCACATTAGGTTGCCTATTATGCGATATTTCTTTTACTTCCTCTTTAAGATTTTAGATACGGCCGAGAAGAACCGCATTTTGACCTTGCTACACAATAGTTAGTATATATTTGTGTTGGTACTTTGATACATAATAGTTATTTATGTACCAAGGCCAAAAAGTGACTTTTCGTTTCTCTTCAGAAAGCATTGTAAAAGACATAACGTGTCTTATTTACAATTAATCTTTTAAATGGAAAATCCGTTGTATGGGTATATTGCAGCAAATGTCAAATGATCTATTATTTGTTGTGCAATATTTGCAATCGATCTACGTACACGTGTTAAAGCTATAATTAATACTAATAAGTATACTTACAATGATTTCTGGAAACAATGTGCTGCTGTAAGAACGTATTCTTCACTAATTAGAGTTCCACCGCAAATAAATTGAACCAGACTGAAGTTTGAAACGTTTTCTGTGTACCCTAATAGTGCCATAAACGGAAATTGCCCCAAACCTGCATCTCGTCCATTAGTTACTTTGTCGCCTGCGGATATTACACCGCATTTGCTTGGCAATTTTGCCAATTTCTCTGTCTGTCGCAACACTGCACACATACAAACATAAATAATGTTAATTTAATGTTAGAAAACAACTTACTGTGTGTATCGTAAATGGCAGAGGAGAACAATATGTAAATTATGTACAAAGCACGATTCATCTCTTAGTTTTGTATTTTGTCCGAACGTTTTACATTGACTGGCGAGTTGTTTGTGCATGCAATGTATTAGGAAGTATGTACTTACATATCTGCGGTGTGCCACATTTTAAAGATCTGCATTCCCCGGTTTGTATGTACGTAGTTTTATTTTGAACGGAACAACTTTACCGTTAGTGTAGGTACCTGGATTCTGTATACATTAAAACATCGGTCTGTAATTTGCATATGTAGGTACGTAATTATTAATTTCATGTTGATACAAATATAAGCTAGTGATGTTGTTGCGTTAGTTGCTTTCCAAATATCTAAATTATGGGATATTGAAGTCTCTCAAGGTTTGCATTTTATAAGTTTTTACTTTTTCCTTTTTTTCCAAAATAAGCCAGTGTTAAATCAACCTTACCGGGTAGATTTTTATTCAGTTTATTGATTATTATCTTAAATTTCGAACTCAATTTACCACAAATACGTAACATAATGTTATTTATTTTAAATATACCTACACTACCGGGCAAAGTAACAACAGTGGACATTCAAATTTAAAGTTTAAGCGATTAACTTATTTAATTTCATGCTAGACCAAAACCATATATGTACTAACAGCAGATACTATTACTATTAGACGCTCAATATTACTGTAATCGTCAAAATTTAACTAGAGTACTGGGAGTGGAAACTTAATGATTTATTTTGTCTTCAGCACACCGAATTACAACTAATCTGGCGGTACATTCAAATGGGTCGTTTAATATACTTTTAATATTCAAGATTTTTCTTTGGGTATATACCAAATGTTTCATAACTATAATAGTATAGATTGCAAGTTTTTTACAGTATAAAATAAATTCATGTATTTCTGCTTTTAACTGTAATGATAAGGAAGATTTTTTCCCAAGAAAAATTGTTCTCCTAACGCAGGATTCGAACCTACATCCCCTAAATTACATCCTACTAAAATTACAATATTAACATTAAACATTAATGCCAGAAAAATATAATGGATAAGACATTTTTGCAGATACATTAAAATGGTCAATCATATATCATATAGTTCTATGTAAAAACTAAATAGTAATACAATGAATAATATTATAAATAGCTATTTAAGTAAACGAAATTAATGTATTGTATGTAAATACTTTAAAAAGTAAAATGCTGCTTGCAGAAGACAATAAAGGCATTTATTGATTAAAAAAAAAGTACATTAAATTCCATTTTAATAAACTTCAGTATTGGAAACAGATTATGGGCACATATTTTAACATTGATAGAAATTTAACAAAAACTCACAACACATAAGAAGACGCCCGAATGCATTTTATTCCTTGAAACATTTTGCTGTTTTTCTATCAAATTCTTTGTTTTGCCATAACGAAACCATTCCATGACAGTTATTTCGTATTCTGTATCTGGGAGTACAATATTTCTTCTAATTCTCTCTGAAATTAAAAAAAAAGACACCGTCAAAAATAGAGATCAGAATTTATATGAAAATTGAGGATAAGCTGCATATTTTATATAAGGTAAAGTCAGGTAAGTGTGTAACCGGGGCAAGTGTGTAGTTTGTTTATATTTATTTTTAAAATTGAAATACGGACGTCTCTTGTTATATAACTAAGTGTACTAAACTTTCTAGTTTTACAAACAAAAGTTCGTATCTCTAACGTGTAATCACCTTGAATATCTTGTGAATTTATCATAGCTTATTAAACAGGCATCATTTTTACGTAATTACACGCTTGGCCGAACAAAGGACGAATTGCTGTCAATATATAACAATGCGAAACGATTACACATTTGCCCATTTTACTGGGTAAAGTGTTGTAGTATTGTTTAGTGTTTAAAATTTCTACTTTTTCTAGTAAACCGTTTGATAATTATTAAAAAGCCTATCTATTGAAGGCTTTCAACTGAGCATATATTACCTACTTCTAGTGTAAAATTTATCAAAGTCTATTATGGTGAGACAGTTTACCTTTTTGTCGCACTATGCAATTTTACTACACACTACCTGACTTTACCTTATAATCACTGTTTATAATTATTGTAAACTTTGTATTTGATCAAGAATTACTATGATTCTAAGAATGACATTACCGTGACATTGCTCATACCTTATAGCACAAACAGATAGGTTTTACCATAACATATATAGGTTATGATATACATTAATACATATCTGCCTTAAAATCTTCTATGAATTTTGAAAGAATACGACATACCTACTTTAGCATTATAATAAACTTACCTGATAATGTTGATTCATTATTGACGGGAATTTTTTCTCATCAAAACAATTGCGACGCACAATCCAAGATGTTCTATCCACGCCCTGTTCACGTCACGATTCGCTTATTGTGAAAAGAGGGTTCAGTTCGCGCCAACTCGTGTATGCGCGGTACGAAAAAGCTT
Organism: Protaetia brevitarsis; assembly: GCA_004143645.1. NCBI lineage: Eukaryota > Metazoa > Arthropoda > Insecta > Coleoptera > Scarabaeidae > Protaetia > Protaetia brevitarsis. Next base: position 288,994 of record RXPK01000319.1, read on the forward strand.
GGATTGGCAAGCGATACTTAACTTTTACAATGTGCGCAGTGCGCAACCACAACCCCATTAACATTATTATAGGCTATAAAAATGTTAAAAATTTCATCACCATTATTTACTTTATAGAGAAATTTGCTCCATTAGTTTTTGTGTTTTCAAAATTCTAAATTGCAGAAACATATATACGTACCTATCTTCACTTTATAAAATGTATAATATGTTAATGTTACAAGCGCAAATGTTGTAACATTCCCTCGTAATAATTCACCTTGTAAATATGGCAATGTTACAACTAAAATTACCTCAACATTTCTGACAAACAAAGTCTTTTTTTTGCAACATTGTTTTTTAAAATATTTTTTCCTGATTACATTGAAATTGTTACTGTAATGGCCTGCAACATTTCTATCATTTTTTAATGTTGCTGCAAAATTTCAGTAACATGTTTTGGTTTAACATCGCTGTCTAGTAAATAATGTAATATTACTGGGATATCTGCAACATTACTTGCCAAGTGGGTATCCAGTATTAGTGTTAGTCGAGTCTTGATGCGAGATAGTACAATTCTCCGTTAACGTTTTACGCATTGTAAGTCTAATACACTGTCGGGCGTAAAAAATAACACAGTGCTATCGGTATTACCATTAGAGTTGCCACCCGTCATCGTTTCGCTAGGATTGTCGTTGTTTTGAGATTCATAAGGGTTTTTTTTAATGTAGAACCAAAAAAAAAGTGATTACATTACGGATACGAATAGGATACATATAAAAAACAGGCCCCAATACCGAATGTCTGAGGAATGATTTATCATTTATTTATGCCACTAATTTAGTCATTTTAGCCTGATATCTTCAGATTAGTTGTAGTTCGGAGCGCTGAAGTTGGTGGCGCGCAACCTTGACAAAATAGAGCATTAAAGCACCCCAGATGAGTGGCTACGAATTATTAGTTTTTTGACATTTTAAGTGTGGATCAAGCACAAGGTTCGTATATACTAGGTGGCCTCGTAACTTGCAGGGGATACGCGATGACTTTGTGGTGAGACGCCTCGCCGATCATTTTCGAGTTCAAAGAAATATTCCACTGGCGCCTATAGATGACACCACCAGCATTTTCTATTGTTTGTACGTTTGTAGTGGTAATATTTCCATAAGAGAATACTGCGGTGCCATCTATAGTAGCTAGTGGACATTTCTTTGACTATGTTATGGTATTGGGGTATTCTGTATAATAAAAGGAACTTGAAATTATATTTCAGACACGTTCTTCTTGACAAACATTAACTGAAAAACATTCCTAAATTAAATTTTTTGTAAAAATAATATTTAGTCTGGAGTACAATCGCCATTTGTTTTTACATACCATGGATTCAAAATGATTGTCGTTAAGAAAAAAACTGTTTTCCCGGAAAAATTTATCTATACTTATTACCCATTTAATGAGCGAAGTTGGCTACATACAAATTTCATACCTAAATGAATTATCTTGACATTTAGCGACATTGGCGTGCGTGTTTTAATATCTTTTCGATATTTATCTTTCTAATTTTTTCAAATTGTTTATTATTACATCTACATCTCACCAACAATGTATTTTCTGAATACTGTAAGACAATAAGGAATTTTATTGTGGTAATAGCTCAACAAACAAGTAAAAAAATCAATATTAACATTAAGTGAAATAGTTTATTATATTTTATAATTTTATAGGCTTATCATACACTTCAGCGCAATGAGCTGTCAAAAGAAAGTTACATTTTAATCCCTATAACGTTTCTACAGTACAGGAATTATTACCATTAGATCACGATAGGCGATTGGAATATTGACATTGGTTTAATAACAGTTTAAGGAACGATGATTTGCTAAACAAATCATTTTTCTCGGATGAAGCCTGGTTTAATTAGCAGATTATATCAATTTACAAAATATTGTATCTGGTCTGCAGAAAATCCACACGAATTTCGAGAAATGCAATTGCATCCCGTAAAAGTTGGAGTTTGGTTAGCTATATCCAGGCAACGAATAATAGGGACAATTTTCTTCGAGGAAACTGTAACAGCCCAACGTTACCAACAGATGTTGGAATTGTTTATTGCAGAGTTACAAGAAAATGAGCTTGAAGCAAGTTATTTTCAGCACGATAATGCTCTAGCACATACTGCTCGCCAAACCTGCCAATATCTTCAACAGTTTTTGCTGACAGTTCGTTAGAGCACAAAGATGGCCACCAAGATCGTCTGATCTAACCCCATTAGATTACTTTCATGTTCGGCTATCTAAAAAATAGGATCTATAGAAACCACATGCATCAATAGAAGAACTGAGAGATGCAGTTTTGTCACTTAATAATAATTGTATGTTATAATTTAAAGTAATAAATAACAAAGCAGAAACACCAATCCATAGTCGTTTATATAATGCGAGTTCAAATATAGGTTACGTTTTCTTTATTTATGACAGATCCGTTTACTTTCTTATATTCCAACACTGACTTAGTTCAAACCTTCATTACAAACACGCGGCATATACCTACATCCTGTTACTATCTATAGGAGCGGAATTGACAATCATTTTGAATCTCTGTGTATATGCACCACTTTACTTATTAAACACAGCATACGTGATGACGTGTTCGCGCTCCTTCTCTTGATTGGCTGAAAAGTTATGAGGCCACCTAGTATATACAAACCTTGGATCAAGCAGGGATCAAGTTTGATGACGTAGATACCGTTGGGGATAACTAGCACTATACTTACATAAAAGAAACTTTTAATATTACAATCGTGGTGCCATCTCTACTTATATTTTGTTTGTCACAAGCTTCCTCGCAGGTTTCTGTAATAAGCAGTGCTGCTACTGCAACGGCGGTTTTGTAGACTCTCAAAAACAAAACAGCACAATAATAGCAACGGTGGCCGCTGTCAAAAGCACGTGGTTTATTTTATTTTGTATTCAGTGCCGCCTGGGTTTGGATCCTCTAACAAATCGTGACGTCACGTTAATATAAACAAATTTGAACTAGTGGGTTCTCTCTGTCTTTAGTGTTTATGCACAGCTATTATAATCTATAAAATGACAGCGGGGTTTATTTGCTTATACTGATTTTTTCCTGAAAAATAATACAGTATGGTTTTGCATACGTTATTGTTGTTTTGCAATCTTTTTTATTTGTTTTGACAAACTTACTAAATATAAATAAAACAATGGTAATAATAAGTTATATATCTTTATTACATATGTATATATAAAAAATTAAATTATGTAGTATATAAAAAAAGGAATCACAATAATTGGTGTGGAAGAATGTATTTGTTAAATGTAAAAAAGTATTTCTTTTCTGATTACGGCTTCATATTATTCAGAATCCATCCGATATATTTATCAACTCTCGTGTACACAGTTGGGAAATCTTCCTTTCCACATGTCATGGACCCGACCGACACTATTCCGTATTGCATCGTCCTAAGCCTGCCATTATCTGTATAGTCGGTCATCAGGGGTCCGCCACTATCTCCGGCACACGAATCTTGTTCATTTTTACCACCGGCACACAGCTGATTGTCTGTCAATATCCTTTCGGGAGCGTAGCTTCGCGAACAAACCGGAATCGCTATTCTGGGAACTATTGTTTTGAGTAAGATCGAACTTTTAAAACCTATTAAACAAGCACTGTTATATGTACGTATAAGTTTGCTTCATAACTTACTATCTCCTGTTCCGCCCCATCCTATGACCGTAAAATGCGTGGCTGTCCACGATAATTCGGCATTTGTGGTTGGTATACAAACTGGTGACGCCCCAACTACGAGAAAATAAATAAAGTATTTGAAATTTGGGTATGTGTTACATAACAATTGGTAACGTTGTAAAAACAATCACCTGGCAGGAATAAACAGTGCAGAAATGGCCCGCAACATTAAACAAAGCATAACCTTGAGTTGTTGTTTACGCTATTTCCATCTTTTGTAGGATTTTGATGATCCGACGTTTCAGCAGTTCATCTACTGCCGTCATTAGAGTAGCCCTGAAGAGGGCTGTTTCTTGCCAAACTCGTTATTTGCAATTAATTTGACGAATATGTGCGAGAACCAATTTTTTTTCTTTGTATTGGTTCGACTGGGAGAAACGGATAAGACCCGCTTGGCTCTTCATGCTTAGGAAGAAGATCACAGGATTGAATGGGACGAAGCGACAATCATAGCAAGAGAGGAAAACTTTACAAAAAAGGAAATTGAAAGAACCAGCATACATGGCCATAACGCCAAATACCATAAGCACACCAGGCTTTGAAATCAAAGATGTCTAGTTACCAATGATTAGGAATAGCTTAAGCAGAACATCGGCAACCACAATCCCAGAGGCAGAATAATAATAATAACTACTGCGCATGCAAAATTGTGAATACCAGGAGCGCATAACGTTCTGCGCATGTACCTATAGCTTAAATATGGGTTATAAGATAGTAATATCTGTCCCCTGGATTGGCTGAATAGATAAGTGTTAGATTAGTAAAATATTCGGAATTTAGAGACCGAGTTTGAATCTCACACAATACAAAGAAAAAAAAAAATGGTTCTCGGAAATATTTGTCAAATTAATAGCAAATAATGAGTTTAGCAAGAAACATCCCTCTTCAGGGCTACCCTGAAGACGGCAGCAGACGAACTGCCGAAACATCGGATCATCAAAATCTTAGAAACGATGGAAATCAACAATCCCTCGTTATGAGAAAGCACTAACTTTGTGACCTAACCTAGTAAAGGAACAACTAGCACTAATAATCTTATAAATGAATTACTTTTTACTAAAGAAATGAATCGAATCGGCTTTACAAGGCAGAGTTCACACCGGAGTGATACGATAAGCGCCACAACCAGCAACACGACACGTATCGTGTAAATTTAGGCAGAATGCGCGCTGGAGGAATACGACAGGCAATATAACAAGCCACACAACCAGTAACACCACAGTTAAATTACATTTATATGGCACGTGCCGTGTTACTGGTTCTGTCGCTTGTCGTATTACTCCCGTGTGAACTCTGCTTAAGGATATTTATTGCGGTAAGTGTCAAAGAATTCAACCGAAAACAGCAAGCGAAAGATAGATATGTAATTGCTTTTATGTTTGTGCTATCTTCAAAATGTATAGTAAATAGATTTGCATGTACACTATGTTAAAAATGAAATGCGAATGAAGCGGATGTTTTAGATACACAAACAATCTAACCAAGTCATATAGTTGTGATCCAGAATGGACAATTTATTTAAATCCTGATATTTCAATTTTTTTTTAACTGTGTACTTAAGGCTTTTCTTGTCGAATATCCTTAAATCATATTTATAAATATTTAAAACCGTGCATTTTATTATTAAAATTAAGATGTTATAAGTTATTAATATTCACTTTCCGTGTGTTTGAAACCGCTCCGGGACGGGTTTTAAAAATGTATGTATTTAAAGGTAGTGGGAGTAACAGCTGTCAAAACTTGACGTATTGTGAAATGAAAGTGACATTAATATCTATATTATTGCGTTTGCAGTTTATTGTACGGAAATACAACGACTAAATACGAATAAGATTCACATGGATGCATTCAAATAATAATAATTATTCAGAAGAAGCAAATGTCGTCCACGTATGTCAAAGATATAACAGAAAAAAAAAGCTTTGCTACAAGATCGGTTTGCATCAACGACAGCGTTGTTTTTCGGGAATGGATATACTTCTTAAACAGCGTTAGATAAATAATTGCAAATGTTTTATATCCTGAGAATCAATAATTATAATTCAACAATTTGTGTATTATTTATCTAGAGATTGGAAGGTGAAATCTATCAGTTCATGTCAGTTTTTGAATATTTAAAATTTAAGCGTGTCGTACACAAATTAAGAGACACATTTTAGATAACATCACTAATAGCCAAATTTAAATTTCCCGCCACAATTTTTAGTGAATTCAACGTAAAGGCATTAAAATCACTATTAATGTAATACAAAATGGTAGGGAATTTTGTGTATCAACGTTGAAGTTACTAAGAATAATGGCGGGAAACTTAAGTTTGGCTATTAGGGATGTGCTAAAGATTTTAAAAATTATTTCAGAAAACGTACCCATAATAAAAATATACAAGTAAAAGTTATTTTGGACGGTTAAATATATCTAATAAACGTGAAATAGAAATATATTGGCTATAATTTATGTATAAACAAGATTTGTAAATTAATATACAAATGCAAGCAGCCAATATTACGGAAAAAAAAACAACAAAAATGAGAAGGAACATTTAGCATTTGGTCCATTGTTGATTTTCAATATATGAAACATTTGTAATCAATATTTACTACCGCTTATTAAAGTATATTCATTTATATTTATAATCAAAAAACGGCCACCCCTGTCTAACTTACATATGACAAATTGCGACGCTTCCCCTCCTTAGGGGTAAAAGTATAAATATCAATTCTTAGATGAAGCACCTAAAACAAGTGGGAAAAAGGTTGCCTGCATGGTTACATAATTGAAATTGTGTTTAAATAGTTGCATATGGTTAAGGTACTCAGGTGTCATGCAATGGTTCGAGTACATGATGTGTTTTAGAATTTGCTTTACGGATGTGGGAATCGCATTCCTTTTTAGCTTTATTTTCCTTCTTAAACGTGCAAGTTGCGAATAACGTAAGGTAAGAAACGCTCGCAATTTGCTTTTTGTTTGAATTTTTTCTTGAATGCATTCATTTTTGTCGTGGCTTATTACTTATTATTTAACTGTCACTAAATGTCAATTCACAATTTCACTTCAAGTGAAAGAGGGTGAAATGCCAAAACTAGTAAACGAATTCCGTGTTTTAATTTTAACGTCCATGAACTGGTTTATCTCTTGTTGTTGTCGGAAGGGCAGTATAATACTATTCTATGTAAAGCACAATGAGCAGTATTGTATGGTTAGTATGATTAGAATAAACGTTTAGTCAATTTGGGTAGAAGGTTTTCGGATACATAGAATCCATTTTGGAATCATATAGTACCACCTATCATCAGCAATTAGGAATTCCTATTTCATTTTAGATAAGTTTATTCATGTCCCTAGCCCACACTTAATTGTGATAAGTATAAATTGCAACTTATGTGACATATCTTAACTGAATAATATTTAAGCCTAAATATTGCAAGTAATACTTTTTTAATGTTTAAAACACTTTTATTTCAACATTAAACATGCTTATTATTATCAGCACTAATGTGTATTATATGTTTGCAGCTGATGTTTGCGTTTAAAACACCTTCAAATTGGAAAAACACTATAGAATAAATCAATAAACGCCAGAAATGCATTCAAATTACGCGCTAGTAGCGATTGATGTCGGTACTTCTAGCATTATCCCCCACCACCGTCGCAAATGTATATCATTAAGTTTTCCATCTCCTTGGTATATATTATCTCTGAAAAACGGCGTTACGATTAATGCAAACCGATCTTCTTCCAGATCACTTTCCTCTGTTATATCTTTGACATACGTTGACATTTGCTTCTTCTAAATAATTATTCTTATTTAAATCCATTCATGTGAATATTATCCGTATTTATTTGCTGTATTTCCGCACAATAAACTACAGGTTTGTTCGTTGGTGTTGCACCAATTACACTGGTGCATCTTTTATCTCTCTCAGATACGTAAAGAGTGGTTTCTATTATTTTAATCACAAGCTAGTGTAGAAAGTGTAGCACCAACGAACAAACCTTACAAATACAATAATATGGATACCAATGTCACTTTCATTCCTTTCATTTCACAATAAGTCAAGTTTTGACAGTTGACGTTTCCAAACAGAGAAAATTATTCGTACACTAATGCCCGGTAACATAAACAATAGTTACCAAGTTAATCAATGGATGACATCAAAAATCAGTAACATAAAGGTTTGTTAGGAGATAATCATTTGTTAAATCAGTTGTTAACTTAACCACTGCTATTCCGGTAGTTACACATTTGTTAAGATTTACCAAAGCACGAAATGTGCCGAATGTGCAACGAAAGTTGCCGTGCATGATTGCATCAATAGATGGCAGAACATTATGTGGGAAATCTATTTGACATTTTGACAGAATTTTCATTTTTAATTCAATTTGATCACTGTTTAATTAATTTGGAATAAGCTAGTAGCAGTAAGTTTAGAATACGTTTAGTGATTAGTCTGATTATACATTCCATTTTTATAATTGGTGGTAGGCTAGGTGGTGTATTTCCAACATTTGATTTCTGACAATATTATCACTAAATTTGAGGCTATGCATCATAAGTAGTAGGAAAATGCAGGATGCCATAAGAAGAGCCAGAAATGACGATTGAAAATTATAAAGGAGTAGTTGAAAATAAGAAAACGGACGGAGTATCTATTAAACAAAAAGGAAAAAACGAAGTATGGGCAAAAATTACATATGAATTTAATTCTCAGAGTACTACTGGGTTAAGAATGAAAGAGCAGTTATTTACATTATATCAACTTTATGAAGAAGAACAATCAACACGACAAATCATTATTTTATTTGCCTTTTTTTTCGTTATATTTTCATGATTCTTCTCTGAATAGTCGTGGCTCTATGACGTCTATCATATATGTTGTCTAGTGTATCAAATAGTTCTTCATTGGAGGACGATGATTCATCATTCCATATATCCATTATGGTTGTAATCGTTATATAATCAACTTGACATAAATCAGAAGCAAAACCTCAATTTCTGAATTTCCAGGTGAAAATGTCAAAGTTTCAAGTTGGCTCTCTATCGGAACCAAACTGAACTATCAATTTTAGTAAACTTACAGTTATCTAGTTTACAACAGCCATTAATCGGTTGTTAACTAATTACTCGACATTTAACAAATAGATAAGTTTATGTTACTCGACTTTCACTTAACAATTTGTTAGTGCTAACAAATGATTAACTAATCACCTGGTTACACAAGCTTTATGTTACCGGGCATTCATAACCAACAGTCTTAGTTTTGACAATAAAATAAATAAAACGGTTTTAAAAAGATATTACGTGCACAGTGAAATGAAAATTGAAATATAAGGTATTAGAAAAATGGTGCATTACAGATCATAATGGTATACATAAGTATATGACTTTGTTAGATTGGTTGCCTAAATGCCTCCTCCATTTGCGTTTAATTTTTAACATAGTGTACATATGCGGTTACAGAAGTGTGCTGTAATGTACTTGAATTTTGTCGTAGGTATAGAAGTTACCTAGTTTCCATGTCGCAGGACCGGCCAGCTCACCCTTAACTGGACGCTGTATTCATTAGATGTGCTAGTTTATTGTATAGAACGTATTATGTACAAGTTATTAGGGTTGGTTTTACAAAATTCAAAAAAGTGGCAGGTTCTAGTGGGTTCGTCAATGATACAAGCAAAAACCGAATCTAAACTATGACCTTGAGACGATGCAACTTAGTGAAACTGTGGTTAGCTGATTCCGTGTGTGTATAATGATAACAAAATATGAATAGCATCACCATAACTTGGTTTTTTTTTCTTTCATTTACATTGTGGTATGCTAAAAGAAAACCGATTTCATCGTTTGTCAGTAGTTGGGTTTTTTTGAACTGAAACTGAACTCTCCTGAACTAAGCTTAAGGATTGTTCACTGAGTTAAAATTTGTAACGCAATTCTAAAATTCTAGAATTTTCCGCTGCAATAAATGGACGATTTAGTACGATATAAATAAACCTATTTTATTTGTCAGTACGTATATAAAGTACTCAGCTGCATGTGAGATTTTAGGCTGTCAAGACAATCTTGTTAACTATTCACTATAATACTTGAAGGAGACATGAACGTACTATATTTAATCTTGTGCTTGTACATTTTTGGCATTAAATTTTAAATTTTCAATGAGTAAATAATAAGACTAAGTGGAGATAAGACAATTATTTTATAAGGAATAAATTAAATGGGGGTGATTTGAATTTCAAAATAAAAATTAAGTGGAGGAAAACTATTTTTCCAAAGAATGATTTAAATGAAAACGATATCATTTTCCAAAAAATAAATTAAGCGGGTCTTTCAAAACAAAGAGAAAGATAAATTAAATGAAAATGACACTGTAAATTGGCCTTTTCACTCAATTATTGCTTTTTAGGATTTCAAATTTCTCTCATTTATTTTGAATAAATCACCTGTGTACCATAACCATCTGTGTATCCAGATAAATTAAAATTAAAATTTAATATTTCAGCAAAAAATGTCACACATGTCGATTTAGAAACGACGCGAAACTTTCCTCATTTGTACGTGCAAATAGAATAATTCGCGAATGTCGAGAGATTACTGTATACCATTTACCATAGTCTAATGTGGTAAGCAACAGTATTTGGATACTTACGAATGTTTATTATTGCCGGCTTAGGCAATCTGATGAGAGCGATGTCATTTGCATTGGTTTGTTTGTTGTAACTTGGATGAACAGTCGCATACTCTTCTCTAAATGTAAAATCTTGAACTTTCTGGGCACAAATTATCTCTTTATCCGGATTGATCTCACAATCGGGATCCTGGCGAAATTATGTTCCCAAGCCTAATTGTTGTTCTGTAACAGAATAATGTTGTAATAAGTTCGTATGAGTAACAGATGGAATGTCGGCGTTATTAACATATGCTACCAAAATCTGATATTATTGTAATTATGACCCGCTAGTAATATATTCGGCAGAATTGAGGTGAGCAGCACGTAGGTATTACCTACCAAAGTTATTTTTTGTGTTACAATTACGTAATTATTACTTCCCAGGGCGACTATATGTACAGGATGGGTCAAATTCGATACTTTTAATAGGAAACTTATATTTCTGAAGGAATTAGACAAAATCTGACCTATGCTTCTGGAGCTCGATTTTAAAAAGAAATCGATTGGTGAAGTCCGTATTTGTATTCTTCGGTATATTAAGAGAACAGAGCGTTTTCGTAAAATATGCAATTTTCAAAGGCCCTTGTAACTTTTTAACTTGTGAAAATGCTTGATTTATATAAGAACTTTATTAGGGCACTTTTTGACGTAGAATTCAATGCTCTAATTTGTTTTTTTTAATCCGTTTTTTTTTTTGAGATATCAAGACTTCTGTTTTTATATGGAACACCCTATATATTTTTACACTATTCAAAAGCAGATAAAATGCCTTTAATATGATATAACACACTTGATATTTATTTAAAGGATTTTCAAGATATTTGAGTTTTTGTTTGCAATTTAACAGTATTTCAAGGTGGCTCTGGCTGTAACTAAGCAATGGGCGTATTTGTTTTTTTATTTCTTTATTTTTTGTTTGGCCGTGGATGCTCGTAAATAAGCAAATAAAAGATTTCTAGAGAGATAAGAAAGTGTATTGTCAAAAACTAAATGCGTAAATATAGTAAGTATATCCTAGGTTACAAACATTAATCATCAGGACTACTATATTCAATAAATTCTAAATATTTGTAATTAAGGGGTGTTAAATCAAAGTCAAAATCTCTGTTTCTAAATGTTCCTATTGACATAACTTTGCAAAATTTTAAATCTTTCTTAATTTTTAACAACGTTGCTTTTGATAAAATTCTTGAAGACATTAAATTAACGAAACTGTGTATGGAACAAAATATCTTTAGCTTTAATAATAAGTTTTATAAACAAACATTTGAACTGCAATGGTAACCCACTCTCTCCTTTTTTAGCAAACCTCTTCCTAAATTATTTTGAAAAAGAATTATAATAAATTTCCTTCTTTCCCTAAATGTGGATTAGATATGTAGATGATATTCTTGCTGTAATACCATTTGATTTTGATATAGATATTTTCCTTATTTCATTAATAATCAGTATCCGTCAATAAAATTTACGTTTTGAAATTGAGGATCAACACAGTTACCATTTCTGATTTATACTTATGATTAAAGATAATGCATTCCACTTTGATATACATAGAAAAGCCACACACACATTATATACACAACTTATCTTATACAAGCTAAAAACAAAAATACACACATTCTTTTTCTAATAACTAGATTATTGAACATACCGCTTTCGGAAGATAATTTTAAAAAAGAATTAGAATATATCTATCATATAGCAAATTAATGGTTACAAGAAAAGTGTGATAGATAAAATTAAAAATAAGTTAGAAAACAAGAAATATAACTACACTTATTCCAGATAAAATAGTGGAGAAAAAGTTTTGCAGATTTAACTTTAATAAATTATGGGTTAACCAGATATTAAACTTGTGTAAAAAATACAATCTTAGTCCGGTTTTTCAAAATTCTAATACTTTATAAAATAAATTAAAATTAATATTGAAATTATTGATTAAAAATGTTAGGATTTATAAGCTCAAATGCGGTTTGTAATAAAGTATATATAGGTCAAACAAAGAGGAATGCGGAGATTAGATTTAAAGAGCATTTATATCATATTAAGAATCACAATGCGGTTAAATCCGCTTTGGCGTATCATTTTGTTAATACAGGACATACTTTTTCAATTGATGATTTAGAGTTAATTAAGTCTTCAAATTGTAAGAATCTTAATATGTGGGAAGCTATTTATATGATATTTATTTATATAAAAACATATTAATAGCTTGCTCAATACTGATTTAACAACCCTTAATTACAAATATTTAGAATTTATTGAATATAGTAGTCCTCATGATTAATGTTTGTAACCTAGGATATACTTACTATATTTACGCATTTAGTTTTTGACAATACACTTGTATGTACACCTGAAGATGTTAGCTTAGCTAACGAAACTTCTCACAGGAAAAATCGGGACACCAGCAATTCAGAATTTTAAAATTTCTTGATTGTAAATGCAACTTTCGGAGGACGTATTCACTTATCATAGCCATAAATCGCTTAATTGTGTATTACTGCGATCAAAGGTAGGGACTAGAAATTTAAACAGAAAAATAAATATATAGAGAGAAAAAGGTTTATGTATAGAATAAACAAATCCGAGTTTCGGTGGCGGCGTTTCCTTTAGGAATACCAATGAAACAAAAAATACAGTCGCGAGCAAATGTTATAGGCACTTTGACAAAATCAATGGGTTTCACGTTTTTTGCATTTTTTTTTGTGACAGATATTTCAACGTTTATATAATCGTCCTTACGGTTACAATAGTCTTTATAGATACCTTTTGTAAATGTATTATTTTTTTTTAAATATATTCAGGTCTTCGAGATGTCACTTTTCCCCCACCATCTAAAAACTATTATAGCTGTACTAAAAACACTCCAATATGCAACAAATTAATAAGATCCCTTAAAATACTACATATGTTATAATGTATTACCTCAATTTTATTTTCTCATTTTTTACTGTGATATTCGCTCAAAATTTAGGGTGCCTATAACATTTGCTAGCGACTGTATATAACAAAAAAAAGAACTCTTGAATAGACGGCTTCATTTAGAAATATATATGTATTTAACTTGTTTGATATTATGTAGAGATAATTCTTTTTTAACAAAACATGTGGTGATGGGATTTTATTATTTAAAATTATGTTACTCGTTAGTGCTGCGTTGGTATTAGTACTTACTTGATTTATGTTCGCGAGTATTAGTTAGCAATAAGATATATGTCAATCAGCCTCCTCAGTTTGGATAATGTGATTTTCAGAGATTTATTGACTACTATTATTGATGTATTAATACTATTGTTGTTAATATTCTAAATATTGTATTACCATAAATTTTCTTCTATCTACAAAAATTACCAAAACCAGGTTAAATTATTAAAAATTCTTAAATAAAGCAATTAAGTTGCAAAGAAATTATTTATTTATTAACCCTCCGTTTATTGTATTTTTAGGAAATTTATCTTAGCTATGGCCTGTGTAATCTGCCGTCGTTGATCTATTTTCTTGAAATATGGCCAACACTGGGTCTCTTTACAAACTGTCTTTATGTAGCACAGGTTTATTAACAATTATTTAAATATTATTGGATTTATAATACATAACAAACATTGTAAGAAAGCATATTGTTCGTCAATCTCAGTTAGTGCTAAAATATTTATTGTTGAATTTGATACATTTAATACTTTTTCGTTGCTACTGCCCGAAGCTGTGTTACAGACCTAAAGTGTTAGCTACATTTCAATAAAATAGAACGACATTGGATTACACAGGCGATAGTTAAGATATATTTCTTGAAAATACAACAAGCGGAGGGTTAATAAAATAAATAATTTCTTTGTGAAATTAATTGCTTTAAAAATTTTGTAAATAATCCTAAACTGTTTTTGATAAATTTTTAATACATAGAAAAATATTTTGTAGTAATACAATATTTAAGAATACTAAACAACAACAATAATGAATACATCAATAATAGTGTAATTAATCAATCTAAAAATCACATTGTTCAAAAACTTAGAAGGCTGATTGACATATTGTCTATTGCTAAAGTATTACTTGCGGCCATAAATCAAATTAAGCAACTAATATCATAGTAATAGGTAATATAATTTTAAAATCCCATCCCCATATGTTTTCTTAAAAAAAGAATTATCTCTACATAACATCAAGGAAGTTAAATACATATATGTGTATTTCTAAATGGTGCCGTCTACTCAAGAGGCGTTTTAGTTGTTAAGTATTTTTTTGGATTAATATTTCCGTATTCGGTATTTCTAAGGAAACACCGCCACCAAAATTCCAATGTGTTTATTTAATGTATAAACCTTTTCTCTATATAATTTATATTTCTGTTTAAATTTTAGTCTTACCTTTGATCTCAATAATACACACAAAAAAGTGATTTATGGCTTTGATAAGTACATATATCCTCTGAAAGCTGCATTTACACCCAAGAAATTTTAAAATTCACGATTGCTGGTGTCCCGATTTTTCCTGTGAGAAGTATACATTGTGTTTTGAAGATTAAAGAATTTGTGAGACTGAAGTTTTATGGTATTTCCTGTTAGTTATCAGTATATCTCACAGTGCTCGATTTACCTTCTATTTAATTGAAATGTATATGCTTAATAGAAAGAAATTTGCTTTAACCGTGACCTGCATATTCGTTGATCTATAATGTGAATAGACCTTTATACGTACAATCGGTAACTTTCTATCGACACCCGTATGTGCGTGTGTTCGCTCGGAACGCAGACCTCCTTGCTGTGGTCTACCATCCCTAGTACGTACACATACACACAGTTATACCGGCAAGAAAATATATTCCGTTCCCAGCACTATTTTAATTTATGTAAACATACTTACAAAGTCAAATCATTCCTATACAATGTGCTGCTGTCAAAACGTAACGGTCAGAGATAAGGAACCTCCACAGCCGCAAGGATTGTGAGCTGAAAGAAGAGAATTATTGCTTAAAAACTATTTGGTAAATGTCAGACAGCTTACCCAATAATCAAATTCACTTAAGTTACTAGTTTACAAATCGTTATGCTGAGAACATTAATTAATGTATCTGCCAAAATTAGATTCGTTACAATAATGAATTCAGCATTTTGTTTTAAGAAAATGTGTTTGATATGAATATTTTTAATTACGGACTTACTAATAAACTATATTAATTACTTAAACCATTGGAAAGTTACTGTGCAGCCGAAACATGGCTGATAGTAAATAATATAGTATATAAAGAAAGAATAAACTATTTGCTCAAATTGCCGTTTTTGAGTGAATTGAATACCACAAGGACGTAGTTTTACTTCAATATATTGTAAATCTATTTACACGTATTATTTAAAATTGCTATATACCCACATTGTGGTATACATTCTCTTTGCTATTTGTCCGAAATTATGGTATACAAAACTTTGAAAGCTGCTTTATTGTTGTATGAAATGACTAAGACTAACTCAATTTAAACATACATTATTAAAATTTTACACATTTAAACACAATTAGTTGTTTCAAAGCAGTTTCACTGCACATAATAGAAGCCGGTAAACGTCCTTGGCAGCGAAGTTTTTCTTTATTCATATGATCAATTTCATAATAGTCGCCTCCTGAGGCCATCATGGTGACTCCATGCACTTTTGTAGTGTCAAGAATACGTTATCTATTTTTCTTTAGTTTCTTGAAGTTTACTAGTTAGCCACTTGAATGAAAGCAATTTTCTCAATTAACAACGTCTCAACATTTTTTAATATCTTTTCAAGTTTCTTATATGAAGTGAATGTTAATTATAAGTAATTAGTATAGATGACTTCCATTTTATTTTCTCACAACATATTGTTGTTTGTGATTATAATTATATTACATCAATATATTGTTACGCTACACAGTATACATTAATTAAATAAAAAAAAAAATCAAATTTTATATATTCAGTGTCATCTATCTTTATTAATTTTGATTTAGAAGTGTGCTCTCTCACCAGCCAGATGTATACCAGGCGAGAAATTTCCGATCGAGGGGCGGTGACATAAAAAATATAGGAATAGCTCGTTACCCCTTATATTTTAGTAAGAGTAGAGATAGTGAGTGAGGATGTTGTCAACAAATGTCCTCTCCTTCAATTTTACTGTTAATGACCAGTTAAATGCTATCGTAGGCAGATAGTATTGTGCCTCAATGAAAACAATTTCTCATGTGAAATTAAAACATTTAAGTGCGAATAAAAGTGATTTATTAATAAAAAAAATTCTAAATGTGAACTTGTTTAAATCAGACATAAATCTCTGGATATTATCTCAGTAGTACGTGAGTCGTTTAATTAATAACACTAAAGTTTTATTAGTAATTCCACTTTTTGCAATTTAAATTCATAGTTTCAAACATGTATGTATACGTCTAAATCAAATTTCGAAATTCCACGATTTCTGACCGTTCAAACGGATTATGTTAGGCTTTAAGAGACGTGTGAAACAGAGTAGCCAACCTTGATGGTAAATTACTGGATATTGGTTCGTAACGTAAATACATAACAAATACTTATAAACCTATTTACACAATTTCCCCAAGTAACTGCGACGGTTTAGCGACGATACAAACAATTTTCTAACCTCAATTCTTTCTAAACGAATAAAAATGAAATTTCTTATAAGTACAATTAAATTGGATTGGAATTGAAATAATACGTTTATTTTTAGGTAGATTTGACGAGGAATACCTTCTACAGGCCGAATTCTGCGAACATCGTGTGGTCAGGACTGTTGAGGTCGAATAAGGCCTCGTACCTCATAGTCACATCAGATCACGAAAGTGGCTCGTTCAGGACAGGAACACATAACAGGAAACTCAGGAAAATCGTCGTTGAAGAAGAATACCCAAAAGGTAGTAGGTAATTTGGATAATATTATGTGAAAAACTTGTTTAACAATTAACATTATTTTAGTTGTAATATGGATAAAATTGGATTTTACGAAATAGCCGTTAAATTTTACAAGAACATATTTAGATACGTCTGCCTTGAACAAAGTCGGCTGTTGAATCGTTCGAATTGAAAATGTTTTAACTGACTTGAAAGCGATTGTTTTCGTCAAGGAGTCCAACTGTCTGTGAAAATCCTTAATATAACCGAAATGAGGGAACCTCCATTGTTTAAAATGAGAATGCTCATGTGACCGAAGAACTGTCAAATGTTTAAACGAAGTGAAAATAAATAAAATTACATTATCTGGAATCACCTTACACTTGTAATATGATAAAGGTAGCATCAGTGAAATGTGAGAGAATACATTTGAAATTTTTAAACACTTATTACTATGTAAAATTAACAATCTTAAAATTCATTACTGCACCTAAAAGAGGCAACATTTATACACATAGAATTGTTACAGAACTCAATTCCAGCAATTTCCCCTGTCTTTCTGTTACATATCAAACAATTGGACTGCCAATGCATATACAAACGTTATTAGACTAATTTAACTGACATAAATACATAGTAAAAATAATAGAATGTTCATTTGAATTGAACTTGGATCCAATTTGATCTGTCAAAATCTATGTAATAGTACACTATTCAAATTCTAATATTCATTTTCGATGTGTAGTATATCACTGCTGATCATCTTGCTTCCTGAAGGGAAAATTCTAAAGGAAAATGCCTTGAAGGACTTGCCAAATGCAGAGATTTCCTACATCACCTGGACATCGTCTGCCGTCTGCTGCTACATATTATATCTTTTCTATTATATCTAATTAGTTTTAATATACAACTAAGTAAACAGTAACATTCCCTTTAAATCATAGTGGAGTATATGTACGATTACAATATATTCTTTCGAGTTCTTCAAAAGTTTGCGATATTTTAATAAAGGAATTAAAGAACTTACCTACGTTGTATTTCAAGACCACAGCCCAGGGAAATTCAAGTAAACTTGTTTCATTCCCCCCAGTAATTTTATTAGTTGTCCCTGATATCCCGCATTTCTTAGGCAATAAATTATAATTTGCGTGCTTTGTAAAATCTCTGAGCCTTTCAAACTCTAGAGGTAGCTCGGCTGGACAGCAAAATCTTTTACTGGAAGATTTCCCACATATGTACTTCGTTATTACCCGTTGGATCTCACCAGTGAAACTATTTTCTACGAGGAAATCGTAAAACACTTTGCATTTAGCGGCGTCTACGCAAATTCCAACCTTGTCATCTGGTAATATGCATCGATCATCTTCCACAATCCATCCTGAAAAATAAATACAAGGTATAAGTAAAATGTCTGTTTTTACGGTTATTATTTTCTTTAAGTCTACAAGATATAATCCTACGAAACTGAACAAATTTGAGTTATTTATATTTTTTATAAGTAACTTAAGCAATTCCAGAAGTTAGTAAACAGTAGATCCCACTCCAAGATGTGCTACTCTTATATGTTAGTCTTTGGGATGACTAGTGAATTGCGAGTCGTTCACTAACTAGAAGAATTTGTTTCGGGATCAATAACAGAGCAGTTTCTCTGATGTCATAGGAAGGTTCAATTGAGACTAAAAAGCTTAGCTATCTATAGCTTGAGTTTTCACCATCCACGGCACTAAAGCTACTTTGGTTTAAGTATACAATTCCGCGCTCTTAGTGACGCGAGTGCCTTCTATGGATTGATACCAGAACCTTTCAAAATCGATCCCCACCCCCACCACATTGCACAGCGTAGCAACTTTTTATCTTTAAGTTTAACCAAGGGCAAAGAATAGTTCCGCTGGCGTATTATAGATGCCCAGCTAGGCTGATTTTAGAAAAGTGTACGGCCAAACAGATATTAACGTGATCTGACGTGATTAAACGTAAGTGGAATTTTCCGTTGCACAAACGCGTAAAATATAGGTAACCGAAGTGTCGGTGCGAGACGAATGAAAGTGGTTTAACTGCGCGCGCAGCGCAGAGGTAGAGCATTCATAAATGAATTGTCATTTCGCAAAATATTATAAAATGAATATTAAAGGAGTCAAAGCAAGTAACAATTTAATAAATAAACAAAATACAAACACACATATTGGCTCAATGGATTAATATTCGTTTTATTATTAAATTAAAACATATTTTTGTGTTAAAGCGAAACTACACAGGGAATATTTGCTTTTATTTATTTCGTCAAATGCATATTAATATTTTCATAGCACATTATATCTTATTTACCACTGTTGATTTATTTGTCGTGATAAAATATTTTTGCTTTTAGTGGACTAGTGGACATTTAAAATAATCTTTGTTTCTTGATATATAAATATATGTTTTTTTTTTGATAATTCTTGACAATATATCTGCAGTTAACAGCGAAAGAATATTATCTTGCTAAAAACTGAAATAAAAATATCAGAAAACATTAAAAAAGTGTATCTATAAAATCTGTAAATTTTCTTTTTTTTTTAAATTCACTCTCAAAAATACCATGATGTTTGAAAAACATAAGATCATATTTGTTTCCAAAATTATTGTTTACTGTTTTCATAGGATAGTCGATGGCATATCGAACAAGAATTTTTTTTTATCATTTTGCTTAAAATGTAACTTAAAACATTACAGTACAAGTTTCAATCGCAGCCCAGTAAACAAAATTCAAATCTTCCGCAATTATATTCAATAACTTCAATTTAAAAGTATTCAAATAACCATTTGTAATACAAAATCGTAGGTAACTTCATGCTTTAATGTTGAAGTTACTTAAAATAACTGCGCGAAATTTGAATTTGGTTTACTGGGAGGGGTGTTTACAAAAAAAATATGCAACATTATTATTTGGTGCACTTTTAAGGTATTTTCCTCAATTTTGTTTTTATCAAAGTGTACAAGTACAAGTACGCTAGCATCAGACATAAGCTTTTGTCGCTCTTGAACTTTTTTCTGTTTCGTTGTTTGTAGAATCAATATAGAAAATATAATTGTTGGACATTATATTATTGCACATATCTTACAATGGTTAGAACTGTCAAACTATATATTTGAAACAAAAAAATGATAAGAAATGGAAAAAAAGGAGAGAATTAGCATAATTCAAATTTCCTACATTTATTTCTAGGAAAGATTTTCATTTTTTTTCGTTAGCTGCTTTTAGGAAATCTCAGATTGCTTTTGGAAAGGAAACATAATACTAGAAATTTTATAGGTATGCAACCAAGTGCAAATGCAGACTTTTTATAATAAATCATAAAATTAGAATTTTTATAAATCATCAATAAAAATCATCGATTATAGTGTATCTCTGTTTAGTACGTTAATTAAATAACGATAAAGTATAATAGATAGATTCATAAAGAACAACTCTCCAAACATACTTTGATCGTGTAAAATAACTTGGATAAATAAACCGCAAATCTAACGCCTAGCATCCGATTCTCAGACCATCCACTTATTTATAGGTATGCCAGGGGGTAGAATTCATATTTGCCGCGATTGTTTATAGTTACTGCCAATAGAAATAGATTTCCGAATTACCCACAGCTGTAATACTCAGGTGCTTCCATATCAAGTACATAGTTCGGTTGGTCCACTGTTTATTTTTGTACGTCTCTTGCCCCGCCGCTTTTTAACTGCTTCCGCGAAGAAGCTACAGTGGCGCCGCTCTATAGTGCGCCAGCGGAACTATACGTCTTTGACCATATACTAGTATTATATTTGGTTTAACTGTGTCTGGTGTACCTTATCTCTGGCATGAGCTAATCATGTATTACTTATTCAGTGTTGCCAAGGCAATGTTAATTGCATACCGTTGTATATTTTAGAACATTACTGCCGTGTATCCACAATATACGTACTAATCTTGGCAACAACGCTTGTTGATTTTGTTCCCCAACCAGAATAATTACTTGCCAATACAGTATGTTTGCTTGGAAAAATGATCATCAACTATTCCTGTGAGAGTGCTCGTAAGGTTCTATTGTAAAGAAGAATATATTTTAAATATCACTAGTTAATCGGATGTGGATTTTACACATTCAAGCAAAAAAAAATGTTCATAAATATGTAAATTCTATTTCTTTTTCTTTGGAATTTTAAAACTCATAAAAGTAGCAGCTAATAAATATTCATTAACAAATTATAAAGATCCTGCAGCGTGACTAATACGTAATTTCGTTTTTAAGAATTACCAGATTCTCAACTTGTAGAATTTCTTCATTATTACCTTACGATTTCAGATATAAAAAAAAAAAACTGGAACATTACAAATATTTTTCGAATAGTAAAGATGCAACTTACCATAAATTATAAACCGTCAAGTTAGTTATAATTGTGTAACCAATTCATTGATTTGCACAATAAATATTGACTTTTTTACTATTCACATATTCTTTTTAATGCACCCACAAAGTATGTGAATGTTCTGTTTAATGTGCACGGATTAGTTGTAAGAAAAGGTAAGACCTTTCGTCCCAATTTATTTAATGCTATACGTAATGTTCATCAGGTTCCAATTCTATTCTAAAAAAATGGAAATTCGTGAACAAAACCAGTTTATCTTGGTAAAAGAATGACGTCAACAGTTTTAAAGTGTATATATGTATTAGCAGTATAAAGGAATTATTATTTTTAGGCGTTTGCTTCTCAAAATATATAAGAACAATATTTTACTTGTATTATCGGATGTGGCTAATAATAATAATAATAATAATAATAATAATAATTATTATTGTGTGTGACTACTTTTTAATTGTATGTAAATGAATTACATTATACCGGTTATGTGTTTAGTCGAGCACTGAATAAACTGTTGCAATTAAATTTATTAATATTATACAAACTTCATCAGAATACTGAAGTTTTCTGCTAATCCTAGACCTCTACCCGAAAGTAGGATACAAATTGCATTGACCTTGGCTTCTGGAAAATATGCTTTTTGCAATAATATGCATTTAATGACCCTAGGTCGGGTAAACAATTTAAACATCTCATCATTAAAGTTTTTTTCTTTTCTTGACAACTAGGTATAAAACATTTCAAAGTAGATTTCTTGGAAGTTATGGCAGGAGTTTTAAAATAGCCAGAAATTCGTAGAAAAATGTAAATAAAAAAAAATTCGATTTAATAATAGAATCGACAGTTAATATCAATGGAATGATAAATAAATTTAAAAAAAGAAACAATAATAAATGATTGCAATGTTTTTTTTTATGAATTATAGGTTAGTTTCTAGGAATCTCAATTTTATTAAATGACTAACGTAAGTTCACGTTTAGAAGTGCAAACAAATACCTAGGCCTAATAGCCAAATTTCAATTTCCCGCCACTATTTTTGGTGACTTCAATGTAAACCGATTAAAATAACTATTAATGTGGTACAAAATGGTAAGTAATTTTATGTTTCAAAGTTGAAATTACTAAAAATAATTGGGGGCAATTTAAATTTGGCTGTGTGGGTAGTGATTTCATTTTGCGGAATGCAGTTTCTTTATGAAAATTAATAAAAATCTCTGTGTCTTAGTAGCCCATAATTAAAGATATATCTTTACAACAAGATGGTAAGTACAATTTGAGCATATAAATGTGATAAAAATACTAAGAAGGTTTCCTTTGCTGCAAAAATTGTGTTGAAATAACTGTAAGATAAGATACGCTAGTATTTTTACGGTGTTTCTAATGAAATTATAGTAGCTACTGTAAAATCCAGTGCATGCGGATTTGATAACCAGCGGAAATCCTTTACATAAATAAATCGTGTAAGAAGAAACAGTAAAATGCGTCAAATTGATATATATATATTACATTACTAATTAACGATTATATCGACGTCATCAGAACAGATAAACGTAAGAGATTTTCTAGTAAAATATCCTTATATA
This sequence comes from Protaetia brevitarsis, assembly GCA_004143645.1. Classification (NCBI taxonomy): domain Eukaryota; kingdom Metazoa; phylum Arthropoda; class Insecta; order Coleoptera; family Scarabaeidae; genus Protaetia; species Protaetia brevitarsis. The sequence goes on from RXPK01000319.1 coordinate 312,225, forward strand.
TAGAACTAACAAACTGATAAAATCCGAAAACAGTTTATATAAGCCACAATTTTTATTTAATAAATATATAATATTGATTAAATTCGATCATAGTAATTAATTGTATTTGCTAATAGCAAAAATATACAAAGAAAAACCCAAATGTTTTTTTAAAAAGTGTCTATTTAATGGTAAAAAATATAGAAATTTATAAACTAATAGTTATTTGTATCACTAGGCCAGAAACTGCAGTTTTGCGAGTATGAGTACGGTTTGACAAGTACGAATACTCGCAAAAGGGTGTCTGGCCGTGTGATGCACACTATTTTTTGGGCCGAGAAATCTACATAAATTTTGAATTGAAAATAGAAAAGAAATTTTGACACTAGGGAGTTGACAGTACAAGTTGGCACATATGTTACATACCTTAATAATTTGACGTTTCCGAAAATAAATCGTTTTCTGTAATTTCCTTTCTAGTTTAATATCTATTTATCAAAAATTAAATATAACTTATAAATCTTATTTATTATTATAAATAGTTTTAAGAAGATATATTTTTTTTTTGTAAAATGCATTTAAACGGTGTATTGCTTTTTTATTGTGTGATGGTACTTAAGTCTTCTGAAATACAAACGTTAAAAGGTGAAACTAACAAGAATTGTTCTTTGCAATTTCTTTTTGATTATTTTAAGCTTTTTCAAGTGTATCCTATGCTATTTTTGTGTGTTTTTCTACGTATACACGAATGCACATGTAAAATAATATTATTAATAAATACAAGTAAATAGATTTATAATATAGTATGTGATAAAACAGAAAACAGGGAATTTTTACATATAACAATTATTTGTATTTTAAGATTGTATCAATACCATTATTTAGGTATAATTAAAATTTGGTTATTGTAAACTGAAATGGTAATATTACATCTAAATCATAAACTTTAAGTATTGCCATAATGCTAAACAAGTTGCATAAATAAAAGAAGTCAGGTGGTTTGCATTTCAACAACAAAAATTGGTATTGTATAGAAAAACATAAATCTTAATAGATATATTTTTATATGATTCATATTTGGCTCTGCGTGAGTTGAACTCATTGAACATTTTGACCTGACGATATTCGATTAGAACGAATCCGGTAACTTCTTTGATATTAAAGACTTTTTTTTGTGAAGAACTAATAGATCTTTTGCTTGATTTATTTTCCTGAATATATTTTTAATTTGTACCGAATCTTTAAGGTTAATTTTTGGACAATAGTAGACAAGTTGTTATTTAAAATAAACAAATATCCAAATTAAACAAATCGTTTCGACATTTATTTTTGTCTTTTTCAATTGTATAATTAATTAAATAGGAACGAATTTTCGAAATGTAAAATTTTTGTCAGGAATTAACTTAGAAAACATTAAAATATTATTGATATTAGGCTCTACGTATATGCTGTATTGTTGTGTATTGTTTATTTTACAAAACTTTTAATATGTTTTCTAACTTTATTGACATAACTTTTTCATTTCAAAAATTTGTTGCTATTATTAATTAATTATACATAAATGAAAAAGACAAAAATTTCACAAATTTCGATTTTGTTTATTTTAAAATAGCCATATTATCCAAAAATTAACCTTAAAGGCTTGGTACAATTACTCAAGATTGGTTAAATAATTAACCATTTTAACCAAGATACTTATTTGAATATTATTTGAAGAGGAGTACCGACCGGACTTCGTTAAGGAATAAAATAAGCTATATGGGTAATACGGGCTGTTTAATAAAACTACTTAATCACCTAAATATTTCCTCATATATTTTATGACTTCATCAGGAGGAAATCTACAATATTACAATATTACAAGGTTAATATGAACCATTTCTAGAGATAACACAGTAATCAAAATTCAATTAATTTCAGAACTGACACAAATCAACTTAACCATATTTATTGTAACATTTTACATAACATCTAGTAACATTACCTTATTTACAAAAATGTTTTTTTGACTTTTTAAAAAATTCTCCATTCATATTACGTGTAATTTCATTATTGTATTTTAATTTTGTAAGTATTATTTTTACATCTTTCATTACTATTGGTTCATATCCTTTGTAATATTGTAGATTTCCTCCTGATGAAGTCATAAAATATATGAGGAAATTTCCTCATATAGTTTTATTAAACAGACCGTATTACCCATATAGCTTATTTTATTATTTATTTGAATTATATGTACAGAGTACAGAGTTAATCGTCTTGATGTTCTTGGTGGTAGCGGACGGAATGAAACACTAAATTGTTTGAATTTTAAATGCTTTATTTACGTGACGTTTCGTATATAGTGCTCTATTTTTCAGTACAAAATGCTCGGGATTTCAAAATTTTAATTTTGTTTAGTTCAGTACAATTACATATTATTATTATTATTAAATTCAGGTTTTCAATGTATTTTATGAATTGTTTGTTCGTATATAAGTTTTCTTCTTTTTCTTTTCAATAAAAATAAAATAGTAGTTTTTATCCACCCAGCGACCTCTCTGATAAGTGAAAGAAAACTGTGAAAAGTGACCTTCTGCCTGCTAGGTGGCACGGGACACTTCTAGGAGCAACCAAATCACCTGACAATTTAGCTTTTCAGGCGCTTACTAACGAATAGGCAAATTTAAAGAGTGCGTCCCCAAAGCCCCTTCTCTGATTATTAAAATTTGAAACATGTGTAATTATCAAATGTCGTTGTAGAAACATCGAAGTACAAATAAATGTTTTACCACAACACAAGCTTAACTAATTATTTCTTTACCAAAATCCTATGTTTACGAATAGTAAATAAAAATCGTGAGATTTAGTGTAAGACTATATTATTTATTACAAATTTAAGCAAAAAGTTTCCTCTAAGTAGTTGGAATATTAGTCATCTTACATGCGGATTAGAATTAGTATTAATAACGACATTTATTCATTACGTAAAAATAAATCCAATAAACCATTACCTAATTTGCATTAGAATTTGACTCTGTCTATTTCAATTTGAAATTCAATTTATAAATATACCTACATAGAAATACGGAAATGTATTTTTTTTTAACAGAGTAGATAAAACCTAAACGATTTAATGCTTATCAGCCTCCCTCGCAGAGCCAAATCTTTCTTCTAATCATCATAACAGCCTTGGAAATTATAACATATTACAATTGCGACTAATATAGTAAAGCGCATTTTGTGAAAATAGCGTGATGTTATGGAGAAATACCCAGAAAGACCAAATATTAGATAATAATACGTAAATGGCATTGGTATTTCCCACTTAATTGGTTACTTAAATCATGAAGTAATTAATCTCGGGTTCCTTAAAAAAGCTGCAATTATTTTTATCAAATGCGTATTGGCGAAAAATAAATCGACACGTTTCAAATTAAATGTATGCTACTCGCAGATCTTTGTATCGGTTGTTATTAATATTTCAGTTAACTGTTATCTATAAATTTAATTATGAACTAAATGTGAATGGCATTACGTTGAGTAAATTTATTTATTAGTTGGTGGATTAAAAAGTTTATGATGAAGATATAGGTTGGTAATACTAAATGTGAGATTTTTAACAGAATATTATACTTATATTGGGTACCGCGTTGTAACCTGTAAGACATTCAATCGTGATTTAAAAATTAATGCCGCTTTTAATTAATTTTTTATAATAAAAAAAGGGAAACAGACAGCTGTAGCAAAATACGAATTTATCAAAACGGATGGTGGATTGGTCAAAATGACCAATGATCCTATGTTTTAATTTAACAATGGTCATTGAAAATAATTGCAAAAAAAAAACAAAATCTGGTTACAATCTTCAGGTTTTCAGTGAAAATAATGTTCTAGCCTTATATTTTTAACGTATGATCTTTAACAATTCATATATAATATACCCATAAATACTCATTAATTTCTTTTTGTAGGATAACGACGAAGAATAAAAAAAAACAAAAGAATATTATGTGGAAATCCATGCCTACTGCTGTGTAACTTAAAGTGGTACATATATTTTGTATACAGGCCAATTTAACTTGATCTCAACTGTCGCAACTATAAGACAAGTACACACGTATATACAATGTAACAAAATATAAATTTTATTGAATTTTATTACTTCACCAATATAACGTATACATATACACAATTGCATCATATTGCAATATGCCGACACAACTTCAATTAACACGAAGAAACAGAATCATGACTTAATCGTAGACGGTGCAAATGGGAACATTTGCGAGTAAAAACTAATTCAGAAAATGATAAATGACGCCACAACTGTTTTCGCCAATAGAAAACTGACGATGTTTGCATTCAGTGTCACATATGTCAGGTATCATTTAATGGTTTTTAGTTAGTGTATAACTGACATCTAGGATGATTATTTAAATCACGACCTGCTTGATAACTTAGACAGTTTGCTTTATATGGCCTGCGAATCATTCAAATTTTACATTGAATTGAATGTTATACCAGATTCCGGTGAGTAGCGACATCTGCATGACGTTTAAAACTACTTTCTTGACACGTCAAAATGACAGTAATGGAGGATACAGCTGGTGAGAACCTGGTTTATATCAAAACTAAATAGTTCAAAACAAACCAAATAATTATACGACTGAAATAACTAATAAGATGTGAAACTTTAATAACCTTAATAGTTCGGTTTTTAACGAAACAAACAGGTTATTTAGAATAATTTTAAGAAATATTAGCTTTGGTATTTGTCAATATGACGTTCACTTAAATTAGATTGACATTTTGCTGTCACAAACCTGCAACCGAAGGGTAAACAATTTTGCCAAAAAAAATTCGGTAAGTGGCGCCAGCGGTGAACACGTGCAACTCATGATTCGACAGGCCGTATAAAGCACTCATCAAATAGGTTGTAATTTAAATATTGCATAATATTACAATACATTGGGCAGTTATTAAATATCAAATAGTCTGCAAAAATGCTAAAGTAAATTTAGTAAGCTGTTATAGGATTTATTTATACAAATCAAATAGATCATCTTTTACACAGGCAACTTAAAATTAGATGCTGAATTTGAATAGTTACTGATCAAAATTTACCATCTATTGATGACGTCATGATTATAGGATATTTTTCCAACAAATTTAGATTTTAGAGACGATATGTTTCTAAAAGCAACATACTCGGACCATAAACGTAATTCCAATCAAACACAAATGTCACAATTGAAAATTTGACACACTAACTGACAGCGCAGATGGAGACAGATTGCGCCAAACCACTAACTAATTCTTTATGGGCTCAAAATAGAACCTCTAATTTTTTGTTGGGCGGAGCAGTTGTGACATTGGACTAAAATTTCAAAAAAAAAAAACATACATTTTCAAACCTATTTTCCTTTAAAAATAGTAATCTCATAAACAAAAATTTCAATTGACACGAAGAAACAAAATCATGACTTTAATCATAGCCGGTACAAATGGCCGTTAATATGTGAAAAAAATGTGATATATTTTCTATGAATATAGGTATAATCTCCAATGAATTTTTATCTTTAAGAAAAAATATTGTAGTCCTTTCTGAGCCCACGAGGCCACTTGCACGAAATCTGACTGCTTAAATTTTATTGGTTAGGATAGAGGTAAGGTTGGTACCGATCAAATAAATTCGAAAAATATTACTTTGCAACTAAATATACATGATATAAACATCCTCCATAAGGGTGAATTATGACATGAGATGCCATTGACGCAGAAGTGTATTTTGTTGTGTCCATTTGTTTCTTGTTTCGTGGTATTAGCGGAAATGAAAACTCTTCAATTCGGTAATAAAATAAAAATATTTGGCTTTTTGAAACAATGATAATTACAACTTAAAATACTTTCCTTTTAAATCGATCTATTAATTAATTGTGTAGGTTTATAATATTCATATTAAATAAAAATTCATTTCAATAAATTAATAGTAAATAAATATTTTGTTGCATTTGGGTTTAATTTCTCTTTGAATAGGGATGACAGTGACATGTTTATACGTTAAATGCAAAACTTGGTCTTAACTTTGCCAAAAATACTCCAAACTGTGGCACTGGTAATACGGCAAACTTCTGTTAGACCCCTCATCACAAACTACACTAAACTGGACGTACGTTTCAATAGCAAAGCTATCATCATCAGTAGAAACACTGAACTGAAAAATTACACTAAAACTACACTAATTTAGAAGTAAAAAAGGTCACGATACAATGATCACGGTCATAGCTGACTGCCGTCATGCTTAACTAGTCACTAATCGTAACTCTAACTAGTCTTCCACTTAATAAACTATATATAAAGACAATAATTTAAGGGTCCTAAATCTGAAGTCATTAAAATATGTTTATTTTTATATATTTCCATACTTTCATTAAAATTTAATTGTTCATAGTTGTATACGTTTTTTACTAACTTTACATTGCCAACGTTATGGTTTTCTTCAAGCATATGTAGGGCTACACTAGATTTGTCAAGTCTTCTAAATTTAAGATGAGCCAAATGTTCTTTGTAACGCGCTTTAATTGATCTTTTAGTTTTGCCCAATACATACACGATCACAATCTTTACAAGATATGCTATATATACCTGATTATTCCGAATTATGTACTTGATCTTTAGGATTACCTAAAATATTTTTAAGACCATTATTTGAAGTAGTTTCTATGTCAAGAGTGAATTTAGAGATTATTTTTTGTAGACCTTTTGTGTAACTTCGATAAAATGGTAATTTAACATATCTCTTATTCTTCCTGTTACTAATTTCTAATGCACTCACATTTCTAATTCTTATTTTATAATGGTATTATATACAACGTCTTCTGAGAATCCATTAAATGCAACAATTTTAATAATTTCTTTAAGTTCTTTATTATACCGTTCTATAGATAAATGGAAATTAAATAAGAGATGTACCAAAAACTTAATACCTGCTAATTTGCATGTCACACCTATTTAAAGAGAAATAAAACTCAAATGTACCAACATATTTATTTACTATTAATTTATTGAAATTAATGTATCTATTCAGAAAAAATGTATTTGAAGTTGATTGTGAAAAATACACAAAAACACCACTTAGTGTACTTCATTTTTCTGTTATTCAATGACGAATGCCTAGAACAATTCAACATTTGGGTTTCATATCTGTGAGTAAAATCAATTCAAAAATTATTATCATATATTTCAAATTATATTCTAAGATGTCACAACTGTTTTGGCCAATACACATCATGGTTATAAAATATTTCTCTAACAAATGTAGATTTTAGGGAAGATGTCTTTCTAGAAACAACATGCATAGACTATAAACGTAATTCCATTCGAATACAATGTCACAATTCAAAATTTGACACATTAACTCACAGCTCAGATGAATAAGAGAAATTAATTGTACGAGGTGTGTGAATCCCCAATTTTTTAATGGAACACTTGTGGCTTTGGACTAAATTTTATATTTTATTATTATTAAAATTTTTAATTTTATATTAATTTATAAATGAAACAAGTTAAATAGATATATATTTCTAAATGAAGCCGTCTATTCAAGAGTTCTTTTTGTTGTTATGTATTTTTTTTTCATTGGTATTTCTAAAGGAAACGCCGCCACCGAAAGTCCGATTTGTTTTTCTGTTTATATTTCTAGTCGTTACCTTTGATCGCAGTAATATACATAATTAAGTGATTTATGGCTATGATAAGTGAATACGTCTTCGGAAAGTTGCATTTACAATCAAACAATTTTAAAATTCTGAATTGCTGGTGTCCGGATTTTTCCTGTGAGAAGTGTACAAAACAAAAGCGTCTAACATTTACAATATCTTGTGTGTTAATTGACATTTAGGATTAGCAACCTTTTTTTGCGTATTCAGCCAAGGAAACAAAACACTAACAAATTATGTAAATGTTTTTTAAAATTTTAAATCTGATGATCGTATTCTGGAAAGGTTAATAGATAATTAGCATTCAACAATTAAATGCAAATTCAGGATAGATAATGTATATAATAAAAATATTTACAAATAAAAAGGTCACCAACCTAGAGCTAAGATACACACTGGTGTCCTAAGCATCGTATAACCCAAAATAACTTTCTTATTGTAAAGTATAAGTGAAATACATATGCGAGAAGCGTTGAACTCACCTGGTTGAAGTCTCCTAGCGGCGATAATTCCACACAAGGACAACAATGAGGCTAGAATCAATTGAGCGCGCACCAACTCCATGGCAATTACTTCTTAATTGTTTGTCGGGGAGCCCTGGCCATCTTATATATGCCCGGCGCAAACCGACGCGGGCGCCGTGGCGGCCATAGGCGCGATCTCTCTATAGATATACGATGCGTGAATCGCAACCCCCACCGTGCTCGTATCACAATGCCGCTTGACTAAAACTTGATATGTTGCTGGTAGCCAGAGAAGGACGCCTAGTTCGCGTAAATAAGAAGCGTCAATCAGACTGCAGCGGTTTTGCGTTAATGAATGGATTACGCTGAAATATATTAACCGTCTGTAACGACACTGCGTCTACCAGTCTAGTCGTGTGAGACGTTGGCAAGCGTAGCACAGTGGTTGTGTGTTGAAATCGCAAAAATGTGGACTTAGGAAAAACTAATCGCTGTCTCATGTTCTACTATACGATGCGCTATGGCATCTACACTTTTCTTCTGTAAACTCAATATTTAAAAAGTTATGGCGCAAAACTTTTTTTTAAATATTTTTAACTTAGTATAAACTAAACCAACCAAGCCTGTTATGCAGCTACTTATTTATTGTTGATTATTCCTTAAGGGGAGGTTTACATACACACAGATTCAAAATGATTGTCAATTCCGCTCCTATAGATAGTAACAGGGTGTAGGTATATGCCGCGTGTTTGTAAAGAAGGTTTGAACTAAGTCAGTGTTGGAACACAAGAATGTAAACGGATCTGTCATAAACAAGGAAAACGTAATCTATATTTGAACTCGCTTTATATAAACTACTATGGATTGGTGTTTCTGCTTGTAAAAATGAAATGTAATTAATTTAACTTTACTAAATTATGATTTTACAATTCAGTACTAACTGGTGTTTAACTAAATTTATTTCTTACTTTAAATTATAACATACAATTAGTATAATTATTAAGTGACAAAACTGCATCTCTCAGTTCTTCTATGGTATGCATGCGGTTTCCATAGATCCTATTTTTTAGATAGCCAAACATGAAATAATCTAATGGGGTTAGATCAGGCGATCTTGGTGGCCATTTTTGTGCTCTAACGACCCTGTCAGCAAAAAACTGTTGAAGATATTGGCAGCTTTGTCGAGCAGTATGTGCTGGAGCATTATTGTGCTGAACATAACCTGCTTCAAGCTCATTTTCTTGTAATTCTGCAATAAACAATTCCAACATCTGTTGGTAACGTTGCGCTGTTACAGTTTCCCTCGAAGAAAATTGATCCTATTATTCATTGCCTGGACATAGATAACCAAACTCCAACTTTTACAGGATGTAATTGCGTTTCTCGAAATTCGTGTGGATTTTCTGCAGACCAGATACAATAGTTTTGTAAATTGATATAGTCTGTTAGATAAAACCAGGCTTCATCCGAGAAAAATGATTTGTTTAGCAAGTCATCGTCCCTTAAATTGTTATTAAACCAATGACAATATTCCAATCGCCTATCGTGATCTAATGGTAATAATTCCTGTACCGTAGAAACTAGGATGAAAATGTAACTTTCTTTTGACAGCTCATTGCGCTGAAGTGTATGATAAGCCTATAAAATTATAAAATGTAATAAACTATTTCACTTAATGTTAATATTGATTTTTTACCTGTTTGTTGAGCTATTACCACAGATAAATTCCCTTATTTTCTTACAGTATTCAGAAATACTATTGTTGATGATATTAGATGTAAATATAAACGATTTGAAAAAAAATTATAAGATAAATAATCGAAAGATACTACAACACGCACGCCAATGTCCCTAAATGTCAAGAAAATTCATTTAATGTATGAAATTTGTATGTAGCTAACTTCGCTCATTAAATTGGTAATAAGTATAGATAAATTTTTCCGGAAAACAGTTTTTTTCTTACGACAATCATTTTGAATCACATGGTATATTTGACTGGAAAAATCGATTTTTGGTTTTTTGCATTTTTTGAAAACTCCAAATATCTAAAATACATTGTTAAAGCGGTTTCGTAATATTCGCATTGTGTAAGCCGCTACGGCTTATTAAAAGAACCAGTGTACCGAACACAAACGGAGCATATTAGATGTAATACCACATTCGATTCGGGGCTACTCGGGTCGAAATATCATACTTATTGTTTGTTAGTATATGTATAGTCGTCTTTAATGATTATTAATGTCACTACAGTCGGGGTCACAAATAAACTACAGAGTAGCTATTTATATTGCAATAATACGAAGCAATTAGGTCCGAAATAAAACGCACATTTGTAGAAACTGACCTAACAATATTTCTTTTGCTTAAAACACACTTTCAAAATGTATCCATTTATTGCAGATGCTCTTACTTACACTAAATTTCTTAGAATAGCCATTAAAGGTAACAAATAAATACAGTTTCGTGGAACCGTATTTTCTAGAATTACTAGAGGGTTCACCATTTATGGCCGCGGCTGTATTTGTCGCATTGTATATTTCTGCGATTACTTTTTTCTAATTCAGTGTTTGGTGTGAAGTTGAAAAAAAATATAGATAACCTTTAATTAAGAAGCCCAATTTATTTAAAAAAGTGTTCGAGTAGTTCTCCAGTAGCTCTATTTACTATGGTTTTGTCGATAATTTTCATATTTCGTCGAAAGCCGTTTTTGAATTAGTTCAAAAGAAAGCCGTGAAAGAAGAAGAAAGTATTAAAGCAGGAAATGAGCCACTACGTCTATATACTGACACGGACACGGTTCATGAAAAAAACTAGGTTTTTCATCGTTATTTAGTAGAGCTACTTTAATTGGGAAATACAGGAAGAAAGTTATAAATATTGCTTGCTATGAGCACTTTGTCAAAATTGCGCCCATTGGAAACTAGAGCAAGGTACGGCGTAATTTACTTTTTAAGCAATTTGTGATTTTTAGCCGTACGAAGATGTTACTGTTCAAGAAAAAAGAGAATTCGTTGAAGATGTATAAAAAAGAATGAGTGGACTGTGAGGAAAGGGCGCTGCTAAACTGACTGACAAAGTTATTGATAATTTAACAGTACCGTACTATGGACTGGCAATTAGATAACATCCAGATTCTGCATAAAAAATGAAAGCAGCTATTTGAGCTACATTTCATTATAAATGTTTAACCGACGCAGATTCACGACACATTTATTGTCCAAAAGGTGTAGACAGCCTGTGTAAGTGGCGCGTTGCAGAAGCCAAGGTTGAGCTAGCTTCATTAAAACATGACCCTCTTTTGCAAAAAAACAATCAGGATGCTATTAGGCCCATTTATGAAGTTTTTTCTACAATGATTTATTGCAAAGATGCATTGGAAAAAATTGTCAAAACTGAAACGACTCGTTTAATTCATGTGTGTAGAAACTTGCTACTTACATTGCCGCAAATTTATTCAATGAAGGTTACTTTTCTGTATTACAAATAATGAATGCGTTGGGAATTGCAGTAGGACTTGATGAACTATTTGTAAAAATTTTTACTGCGAAACTTTGAACGCGTTTTTCTCGAGTTCAATATATCTACTTCATTCTTTTGTTTTCTTAATGTAAACCGTTTTTATTGGAGGTTATACCTATAATATACTCAAATTTTCAATATTCCACATTTTTAGATCCAGTCATACACACAAAAAGGAAATAGAAAATAATCAAATCAAAGTCCAGTTACCTGCCACATTGTTTGCTTTCGACTTATTTGGTTAAATTTTGGTATAACCTCCAACAAATTTAATATATTTCTAACTCTTCTTTTTATTTTCAATTTCAGGTCACTTTTGCGTATGCTAGAGTTTACGCAGTTTGATTGTGTTTTTTGTGCACATTGCTACCTAGATACAAATAGCGAACGTCATAGTGGTCTTGTCATAAAAAAAATATATTTTTTTTAATGTTCAAGTTTTAATATATTTTATTAGCAAAAAGCCGTATTTCGCATATCTTTTCCTTCGTCTGAAAAAAAAAGCTCAAAAGTTTTTGGACTTTTCCGATATATATATGTAAACCTCCCCTTAAATAACAGCAACATTGCGATAGAACTACCATCTTTTTCAAGCTACAAACATTATTTTTTTTATAGGGAAAAAGCAAGAAAACAAGGACTTGATCCTCACAAAATTCTTTAATATATCGCACGACCGGTTTCGCTCTAGCCGAGCATCCTCAGGTCAGAATTAAAAATCAGTTTAAAATTAGCCAAGATTTAAAAAAAACAAGTAAAACTGGAAAGTGCAATGTAAAAAGTAGGAATAAGTAAAATATGTAAATAGCAGACATTAAAAGGACAATAAAACACTAAATTAAAACAAATGACATGTTAAAAATATTTAAAAGATGTTAACACTCCGCACTCAGAATATAAAAAATTATATTTTTCATTATTATATTTTTTTATATTCTATTCTTACTTTTCAATGAAAGCCTGACACGGAGATATTTCAGTGCTGCACAAATATAAATAAACAGCTACATCTAAGACGCCGCCAATGCGTACAATATTGCGAAAACACAGCTGCGTTGTGGTTCGTGTCGAACAAACAAGTTATGTAGTGCATTGAAATATTCCACGTAATTTACGGGCGCATGTAGTTTTTATACATGGGTGTGTTTTTCTTACTCGGTCAAAACTATTAGAGGATTTATACGGGCAATCGGGTGCCTTTCTATCAACACCCGTATGTGCGTGTGTTCGTTCGGAACGGAGACCTCCTTGCTTTAGTTATTACTTTTTTTAATACACAACAAGTGTAACATTTAATACATGAAACGTTTAAATGTTGGCTATATCGCAAAAATATTTAGTGTGTTCGGGAAAATATTAAGGAATAAAGTTGGTGGAAGCTAACGAATTGATCGCATAAATTGAAACCTGTTTTTAAGCGATCATCAACCAACAATGAATTCTACAGAATTAATGCAAAGTTTATGAAAATATTATACCTCAATAAGTATAGCTCAGTGTCAATCAGTGCTTAGTAGATTAAAGATAATGATATCGGAAAGCAATCGAAAACCAATCCTATTCAATTACGTAGTTACCCGAAAGATTATCAGCTGTATTTGAGAGTTTTAAAGCTTATATGCGTTTCACGTTATTTTCAAATTTTTAATTTGCAAAATAATGCGGATGTGCACAATCTTTAAAATGATTGATTGACGTTAACTGATATGTTAAGATTTTAAAGATTAACATTACATTAAGTTAACATTAACATGCTAACACTAACATTATTGTGAATCAGGCATAACGTATATCGTAGGACAGTTGCAAAACAACAGAATACAATATTCTAATAACCGATTTTTCAAGACAACTAATGTATAAAATAAAATCTAAAAATAAAAGTAACCGTGTTATCTATTTATTATTTATATATAAATTAAAAATAATTAATTTAACTATATATGTATACATATATATAATAATAATTTATTGCCTTCGATCTGCATACAAATATTGGTATTGTCAGGTACACATATTAAAATAACAATATAATAGGTCTATATATAGAAATTACATATGAACATACAAGTTTAAGATTGATAAAAGAAAATTACCTCACAACACGTACACTTCTCACAGGAAAAATCGGGACACTAGCAATTCAGAAATTTAAAGTTTCTTGATTGTAAATGCAACTTTCAGAGGACGTATTCACTTATCATAGCCATAAATCACTTAATTATGTATATTACTGCGATCAAAGGTAACGACTAGGAATTTAAACAGAAAAATATATATATAGAGAGAGAAAAAGGTTTATGTATAGAATAAACAAATCGGAGTTTCGGTGGCGGCGTTTCCTTTGGAAATACCAATGAAAAAAATACATAGCAACAAAAAGAACTTTTGAATAGACGGCTTCATTTAGAAATATATATATGTATTTAATTTTGTTTGATGATTTTATTATTTAATATTATGTTACTTGTTAATGCTGCTTTGATATTAGTTACTTACTTCGATTTATGCTCGCGAGCATTAGTTTAGCAATAGGCAATATGTCAGTCAGCCTTCTCAGTTTTGGGATAATGCGATTTTCACAGACTTATTGACTACACTATTATTGATGTATTAATTACTATTGTTGTTTAATATTCTTAAATATTGTATTACTATAAAGTTTTCTTCTATCTATAAAAAATTACCAAAACCAGGTTTAAGATTATTTATAAAATTCTTAAATAAAGCAATTAAGTTCGCAAAGAAATTATTTATTTTATGAACCCTCCGTTTGTTGTATTTTCAGGAAATATATCTTAGCTATCGCCTGTGTAATCTGACGTCGTTGATCTATTTTCTTGAAATATGGCCAACACTGGGTCTCTATACAAACTATCTTTATGTACCACAGGTTTATTAACAATTATTTAAAATATTATTAGGTTTATAATATATAACAAACATTGTAAGAAAGCATATTGTTCGTCAATCTAAGTTAGTGCTAAAATATTTGTTTTTGAATTTCATACATTTAGTACTTTTTCGTTGCTACTGCCTGAAGCTGTGTTACAGACTAAAAGTGTTAGCTATATTTCAATAAAATAGAACGACATTGGATTACACTGGCGATAGTTGAGATATATTTCTTGAAAATACAATAAACGGAGGGGTAATAAAATAAATAATTTCTTTGCGAAATTAATTGCTGTAAAAATGTTATAAATAATCTTAATCTCTTTTTGGTAATTTTTTAAAACATAGAAAACTATTTTGTAGTAATACAATATTTAAGAATACTAAACAACATCAATAATGAATACATCATTATGTAATTAATCAATGTGAAAATCACATTGTTCAAAAATTCAGGAAGCTGATTGACATATTGTCTATTGCTAAAGCAATACTCGCCAGCATAAATCAAACTAAGTAACTAATATCGTAGTAACAGGTAATATAATTTTAAAATCCCATCGCTATATGTTTTCTTAAAAAAAGAATTATCTCTACATAACATCAAACAAGTTAAACACATATATGTGTATTTCTAAATGGTGTCGTCTACTCAAGCGGCCTTTTATTTGTTATGTATTTTTTTGCATTAATATTTCCGTATTCGATATTTCTAAGGAAACACCGCCACCGAAATTCCAATGTGTTTATTTAATGTATAAACCTTTGTCTATATATATATTTATATTTCTGTTTAAATTTTTAGTCTTTACCTTTGATCGCAATAATACACACAAGAAAGTGATTTATGGCTTTAATAAGTGCATATATCCTCTGAAAGCTGCATTTACACCCAAGAAATTTTAAAATTCACGATTGCTGGTGTCCCGATTTTTCCTGTGAGAAGTGTACTTGCAATAATAATAACAACAGTCCTTAGTCAGTCAGCCAGGTATAACTTCATAGAACTTATCTGATTAAGTATACACATATACACACAGTAGATGTGTATACTTAAAGTCATTCAATTTATAATCAAAAATATGTCAAAATATATGAATATAATATATTCATATATTATATGAGATGTGTGATCAACAGAATGTATAAAAGTAGGAGAGTACATACTTTAAGCGTTGAAATAGTGCTTAATACTATAAAAAGCATTCAATGTCAAATATTTTTTAAAACGATTCAATTGATGAAGATTTTCTTAAAGTGTCTGGTAGTTTATTGTATATAATTATTATGTCTCGGAAACCTGATGTCATTAGTGTTTCTTGTAGTACCTATACTGATGGTCTACTCTGTATTCTTTAAATTTTTGCAAATTCTGTCTTACAAAGACCAAGCATTTGTATATAAATATGCAGGGGAAAGTAAGTATTTTTTGGTATATGAATGTGCCTCTACAAGTTTGTCTGCAAGGTATGCCAAATATCAAACGAATAAGAGGCTTCTGCGCAACAAACACTCGCTCCCATTCCACACCAACCCCCCAAACTACAACATTATACGACATTATGGGATATGTCAGTGCGTAGTACACGTCAATTAAATTTTGTTTTAGCAAGGTAATCTTTAATTTAGCGATAACAAAATATCACAGAGGGTGAAAAAAACTCAATCAATACGTTCAAATGTAATTACTGGCTTACATGTTTCGGTCGAATAGCCATCTTCAGAGTCTTGTTAAGGCCGACAAAAATTTAAAAAGTTGTTTCTAAGTCAAACATGTTTTAAAATTCTTGTCAAATTTAAATTTTTGCATATAGCAGAAATAATTCAATATTAGTTTCCTAACCTACTGATACTAAACAAGAAAACAATTAAGTGATACATTGACGATCTCAAAAACAAAAAAAAAAAACGCTATAATCCCAGAAAAATGCTTCCATACTTACCAATGAAAACATTTACATATTCTTCAAAACCCATTTTTTTTTTTAATAGAGTTCACACACGCTAAGTTTCACAACAAATGGCTGACTCAGTTAGGTATGTGATTCATTTGTAATGTTTTGCATATTTAATTAACATATGTATGCATACATAATAATAATAATAATAATTCATGCCTTAGCATCACCCAACAGTTTTCGCCAATTACAGGTGCATTGGGCCCAGCCATGAGTTCCAGTCACGCCCCACAGTGGCTCAGAACACGAAAAACACGATCGAAATTGTTTACTCTTTAGTTTTAACATATTTTACATTAAAAATGGAGTAAGGTTATGTTTTTGGGTATGCTGAATCTGAAATTATGCATAAAAAAACCCGTATTTGTAAAACCTACCCTAAAATACAACCCTTAAATGCGAAAAATTGATATAACTTAATACAAAAACGAAGAATACTTTTTATACAAATTATACAGTTTAGTTTGCAAATTCGAAATATTTGTTTGTCAAAAGCACCCCTTAATGCATTGAAATTTGATATGTTTAGTAGTTTGTACTTGGTTAATAAAAAAACAACCCTTAAAATATCTTCAAATTATAATGTAGAAATTTTTGTCCAAAATACAATATTAAGTCTTTTTGCTTCAGTAAAATGTTTTTATACACGAACAGCAACATTCTTAGTCAAAAAAAAAAAAAATTGAAAAGAAACAGTTACGTTTTATATTGTGTGAATAATTAATCAGAATCGGAAAAATGTTCAGATGATATATCGTGGTAAGTTCGATATAATTTGCAACCAATAAGCATATACTGCTGCTTCGTAAAACCACCCGAGATAATAAATAAATGATAAAGCCTCTTCATGTGTCATGTCATTTTCTTCTTGTTCGGCACTCCTCCATGATTCTATTATACATTTACCCCTAGTTGGTGTAGTTGAAGTACTTTTAATTATCAAATCGGCAGTACTTTTATCTCGACTTTCATTGCAGTAGTATGCACAAGTTCTTCTACGAAAGTACTTTTTCTGAGCTCCTCGATTTTACGCCTTTTTATGACAACAAAACTTTCAGCGAAACTCTTTGAAGGACGACCTCGAATACCCGAAGTTGATGGTCGATCGCAGTAAACAGATTCAGGAAAAATAATTTCTTCTTGTAGCCAAACATTATGCTTTTTCATAAAAACACTTGATGTTCTATTGGACGATTTTCAATATTGAAAATATCTTGAAAAAAAAAACATATGTTTAAGCCAATACAAAATATTTTTACTTGATTTATCTTCTTCGGCGAGCCTGTATGTATCAAGTATAAACCGATACATCGCTCGTTTTTTACTTTCAGTCGATTTATGATCATTCTTCATAGCGACTTCGTGTAATACCAATCGACTTATTTTCTTCGCGTCTACTATGTTACAACTTTTCAAAAAAACTATTACAACAAAAACACAATCTTGTACAACCACCCTAACGCCAGAAATTTCGAAAATAGCGCACAGAATAATCTGCATAAAGTTTCGACTCAAAGTTTCAACTGATCGGGTACCAAGTGGGGTTTTCTTTTATATGTTCTGAATAGGCAAATATTGGCAGCTAATTTTTTTGAATTTACAAAGCCAAATAGCCAATTTACGCATAAATGAAGTAATAACCGTGTAGGGTTGTGTAGAACTAAACTTAGGGCGCGTACCGTAAATATAAAATTGTAACCAAATGGTTAGTTGCGATTTATTTGCGGTTATTAGTGATTGCCGATTATTTCAGAAAATTTACGGGACACTTTGGTTGATGTCAAGTATGTTAAGTTTTTTTTTGTTTTGTACCACTTTTAAAGATAACCACCATCGTCCATGTGGTTTTAGTGGATGCGACGCGCTTTGATTGACCACGTTTTATGCATAGATAAAGTAGGTTGGTTTATGTTTCCGCAGTGGAGGGGGTAGAAAAATCAGAAAATCGTAAAATGAGCGAGGTTGTTTTGGTGACAACTAAAATAACCAAACTTCAGCAACCGCGTTCCGTAAATATCATAATTTTCAGGAATCCGTTATATTCGGGACACAAAACCGAGAATTTGGTTGCTATTTGTGAATTACGGTACGCGCCCTTAATAATCCTCTACTTAAGGCAAGTTTTTATAATCCGGTTACCTGTTAGAAACTATTAATTTTCTTCTACCACGTAAACATTATCCAATAATAAGTAATGCGACTTACTAATACACTTCGCAATGTATAACAATATTATAATGACATCAATAAATAAGCGCATTTGCTTGTGGCACAGTCTTTTTAATTACACCCTAATTTCTATACGTAGAAACGTCTCAACACTGCGACTGATAGCCAAGCGTGCAAGCCGCTAGACCATCAGCCGGACACATTCTTTATTAAATCTCGCCTTATTAAGTGAAAACCTTATAGATCTATTGATTAGGAAATTAATACTGGCTATTTTATGTTGTCCACAGTGATTTGAGTCGGCCATTATCATTATCATAAATAAGTATAAATAGACTCATAAGATTCCCACTTAATAAGACGAGATTTAATAAAGAATTGCAATTCTTTAAAAAGGTAGCGATCTATAATCGTTGCTCTTCTATAGATCTAGTCCAAAGCGTAAAGAAAGTCCAATATAAACGCTAGTGCTACGACTTCAGAGGACAATCATGACAAAAAGTACGTTAAATTACCTTTTCATCGCATTTCAAAAGGTTTAGGCGAGATTTTCAAAGAACAAAATTTGAATATTTCCTTTTCATCGGACATACAATCAGAAATCTTTTAGGTAACGCGAAAGATAAGATTTTCATAAAGACCAAAAAAAGAATTGATTGCCTAAGTCATAAGTATTTACAAAAGTTTTGCGCTATAACTTTTTAAATATTGAATTTACGAAAAGAGTATAAAACTAATGTCTCGACTAGTAGAATACAAATACACCGATTAGTTCTCCTAAGTCCACATTTTTTTTTATTTTTAGAGTTGACACTTGCAAATGCATCAGCTACAGGTATCTTAGCATCAGTGTCGCTTGATTACCTATTTTTCGCAATTCCAATTATCGAAACTACGCAAAAAATTGACAAAGCACTCCTTTTCTTTTTAATGGAGCAGTTCGAAATGAATTATAGTTTATCGGTAAAAGAAAAAAACCTTTTTGAATTTTATTGTTTTTTTTTTTTCTTTTGTTGTACTGCATATATCGCACTAAAACCAAAATAGGACGCTTCACTAGAATTGGCAGTAATGTTTTAAACATTTCTGATAAATAAAAATTAAAATATAACACGAATAAATTTGTACTATTGAAAATACAAAATAAGAAAAAAATCACCGTAAAGTGATCCCTCTGATGGTGATAACATTCGGCATGGTAGCGATAAACAGGACTGAAATGGCGCATAAGTACAAAGCAAAACATAACTTTTTCACCTAATCGAGTAGAGGAAACAACTAGCGCTCATAATCTGATAGATGAACGTGTAGTCTATCTAGAGATATACCTATGTGACTTATTCACCAGCCCTCGAACTTCAAAAAGAAATATTTACCCAATCCTTCGAGCGCGGGTGGTTCACAGGGACGTATTTACCAAGATTATTAAGTATACTAAACATCTATTATAAAAGCATTTGCATAATTTCTCGGTAGCTGCCACTGCGTAGTGGATAATTAATCCGTGGTAAACATCATTAGTCAAATCACTAATCTATGAACAAACTATACTTGGCGCAGCATTTGGGTGTGTTTACTTATTACTAGTGAAATAAACCCAGTTATAAGGATATCTATTGCGGTGTGTGTCAAAGAATTCAACCAAAAGCAACAAGCGAAAGGCAGATACTTATTGTTTTTAAGTTTGTGCCATAAATAGAAATAGAGAGGAGAGAACGCGCTTTGACAAATGCATTATTATTAATTTGAAACTAAATCTACTTTATTTTGCATCTTACGTACGGATTAAATGATCTAATTTTTGAGAAATATTAATTTTAGATAAGTCTTAAGATCTTCTTTAGAAAAATCCAAAAATTTCTATATTATACAAAATACAGTCGTGGACAAATGTTATAGGCACTTATACAAATAATGGGTTTCATGTTTCTTGCATTTGTTTGTGACAGTTATTTCAACGTTTATTTAATCGTCTTTATGGTTACAATAGTCTTTATAGATACCTTTTGTAAATGTATTATTTTTTTTTATATATTTTCAAGTCTTCGAGATGTCACTTTTCCCCTCCCACCTAAAAAGTATTATAGCTGTACTAAAAACACTCTAATATGCAACAAATTAATAAGATCTCTTAAAATACATACATATTTATAATGTATTACCTACAAGTTTTTATTTTCTCATTTTTTACTGTGATATTCGCCCAAAATTTAGGGTGCCTATAACATTTGTCCGCGACTGTATTATTAGAATATTTAGAAATAAATATTTTTAGAAGATTCTTTGCAATTATTCTAGGAACAGTTGTATGCGTATATATAAATATTCGTAGAATATTCTGATAATAATTAGCTACAAGTATGTTTAAAGAATATTCTAGGAACATCATCTGCTATCTGGGTTCGGACACTTCGAGGTTAAAAAAATGCACTCCTTATTGAACCAGAACTCTTTCTGAATTAAATGATTCAAGTTCGATATCTTTCGAATAACGAGAAATGCTTCAAATGAATTTTATGAAAACACTCAATTGCAACGTGTATGTAAAGTACGTATTGAAAAATGGGTTATTTTATGCTGAAAAGACAGTAAATGCTAAGGAGAAACAACTCCATCTTGCCCTATCAATTTACACACCAGTGAATAATAATTTTAATAGCTTTTTGGGGGAATTAAAACAATTCATAGAAGTTGAAAGAAATGTTTGATGATTGTTGGAGAAATAATCTACATATTACTAACGAACCATCTGTGGTATTTGTAGATGAATAATTCATAATATTATAATCATACAAGAGAAGAAAACTAAATCTTATATAAATCATATCTATTTCAAAGCAAGATCCGGAAGTTGTTGTTTTTTTTTACCACTAAATTATTCGATGACTACTCATAAGCAAAGTCACCCAACTGGTCACCTCCGTTTTTGAGGTATGTAGAGTTTTGCGGGCATGTAGTGATTAAACAACGTCGCTGCAACTTTGTATACCACAGTTACAAAAACGCAATAAAATTGTTAAAAAATATTGTGAAATGTTTTACAATATTTTACAACTAGTAATTATAATAACTTACATATATATGGAGTGGGAAAAAGTTATAAACGAGAATTTTTATATACTGGGAAACTTTATAGTACTCGAACACTAGTTCACGGATCAAATTAATTATTAATTAACAATAATTGCAATGAGAGGAAGGAAAGTAAAAAACTCCTTTTCTTTATCTTTTAGAGCTTTGGAAATAAATTTATTTCATTATCAGTAGAACAACTACAAAAGGATGCATGCTAATAGATACAATGTTAATAATTGCAATATTTTGATTTCCGCTAATGTTAAGAAGGACGTCGGTCTGCCAAAATCTTGGACATACCTCAAAATTTCCGAATTGCTGTTTGAGAAGCAAAAAAGCTAGTGTTAAGACGGGCATCGACCTGTCGACATATCAGTAATAATTATATCCACCAACTGCCAACATCCCTTGAGATTTACATATTGTCGTTAATAAAATCAACAAACAAACCCTCAAATTGGTATGAAAAGCGATCATATTATTTTCTTATTTCTAGTTTATTAATTTAACAAACCCATTAATTTAACTTAAACAATTTAATAAGTACTTTTCCATTAACAAAGTGAATATTATTAAGAAATAAGGATTACGCTAACCACAATTGTAATTAATTTAATATAATTATTATGTTCACATTACTTTTTTTTTAACCTAGCTCAGCCCAGCTTTTGTAAGTAGGTTCTGTGAACTAAGCATTATTATTATAGCGAAATTTTTTACCCATATAGTTACCTGCAATAGGTAGATATATGTGATACAGCCATTACTGTAAAGATGAGCCTATTTCACTCAAACACGGTTACAAAAACTTGATTTGGTGCATTTACCGGAAAAACATTGTATACCGGCGAAGGAGAATTCGCAAAACGTCACATACAGAACAAAATAAATTAATGAGATCAAAACTTCTCAAATCAAGGACGCTTTATTTCGTGATCCAACAATCCAGCTTTATCGTACGCAAAATTCTATTGAAAATTCACTATTGCATTTGCGGTAAGCAATAAGTAATTTATGCTTCTTTTATAGGCAGGTTATGTCAACAAATTGTGCAACAAAACTACACATTTATGTTTCAAGAAAATAGATTATACAGTACATAATTATTCACAACTAGGGGATGCTGATGATAAATATTAAATATTTTGTTGACGATTAGTTGAAAGTATTACCGCTGGCCTAAACGTACTATTTGCAACAAGTGATCTGCACTTAATACTACTGTAATATATAGGTCCTGTCAACATAAATTGTTTAACAAAAGTGTCCATTTTGTTCCAAAAAATGCGATAACTTTCGTTAATTTTGTGGGAAATTTTAATACAAGTTCTGCTCGTCCTTAATATATGTTCAACAACTTATTGTGCGAAACTTTATAATTGTTTGAAAATTTACATTTTTTTTTTCCTGTGTGTGTATGAAGTTTTTTACGCTACTCGGTTCTAGATTTTTTAGTTTTCGGGTAGTCACTTCAAGGGACGACTTCTACATAGAGAACTTATAAGTTTTAAAATTTAATTATTTGCCAAGATTTTTGGCAAATTGTGGAATTAAGGGCCGGTTTATTCATCTTTGAGTAAAGTGCCAAGTTGCGTACTTGACAGATTAGCGCAACTAAACGTTTATTCACCTTTGAGTAGCACTACTCGTCGGGTAAAATATCTTTACTGGCCGGATATTTTACTTGACAGCTCAAACACCGATTAAAATGTTACTTGACAGTTTGACATTTGTTAAGGCGTGTTTGAAGGTTATAAAGCAATATACGATGGCTTTTCTGGGTAAAAGATGGATATATTTGAAGAATGTGAGGATCTATTTATCAACGAAGAAATGGAAATTGTTAATCATATTAATCGGGATCGACGTACTTATATCACAGTAGCAGATTTCTGAAGGAGGCTCAAGAGTAACGCCGGAAAAATTATAAGAAAAGTCATCGTTGTATTAGCGCGTTCAAGAACAACGTTTATTCATTTGCCTGAAACGCCACATGATAGAAATGAAATAATAAATAAATTTTATGAAATGATACGTTTTCCAAAAGTTTTGGGAGCACTTGACGGCACACATGTGCGAATCCAATCGCCGGGTATAGCATAAATAAATTATAGAGTTAGTATGCATTGTTACAACTTGTTTTACAGGTGGTGCAAATGCAGAAATGTACAGAAATAGAAAAGGGTATTTTTCTATTAAAGTGCAAGTGGTTTGTGATGCTTCTAATAAAATTATTGATATCGTTTCTTGTTGGTCTGGATCGGCACATTAATACAAATATTTTTTTTAATTCACTTGTTAGGATGCGTTTTGAAGCTGGAGAACTGGGAAATGGACTACTTTTGGGTGATAGCGGTTATCCTGTTAGAGAATATCTCATAACACCTCTAAATAATCCAGTTACTGCTGTGGAGACTTTGTAAAATGTAGCCCAAATACGAACTAGAAATGTAGTAGAAAGGACGTTCGTAATTTGGAAACGATGCGACGGTTCCCATTCTTTCAGTAGGAATGAGATGTGTCCTTTTAAATCAGGATATCATTATAACAACAGCCATATTGCACAATATTACGTGTGAAAATAATTACATTCCATTTGATGTTGGAGAAAATGTAGATTTAGGTAATATTGTGTTGGACAACAATTATTTTAAGGGCCTTCTGCATTCTTGGAATGAGTCCGAAAGCATTAAATTCTGCGGTAACCTTTCTCCAAGTTAACTCTTTCCATTGCCATGTGCATGCATCAGTTTTTTTTTTATTTTCAATTACTGAAGCATCATGCTTTAGTATAGTCTCGACCAGTCGATTTGTCTCTTCAAAGGTAAAATTTGACGATCTGTCATGTTTAGCAGCAGTTCGCTTCATAATGAAATCAAATTATAGATCCTGCAATGAATATATGTAACTTCCTTTATGAATACAATTCAAACTTACCTTAAACAATACTATTCAAACTAAATTAACAATAAACTCGCGAATTCCTAAATAAAAATGTCAAAAATAACTTTGACGTTATAATAACGTCAATTAAACACCGTAAACATGTACTTTACCTATATTTACATACTATCTCTTTTTCACGGGTATAAATTGATTTTTCTCTCTTACTGTCTTACCAGAAACAATACTACTGACATAAAAATGTTGACTTCCGTCAAGTAGGTACTTGGCACTTTAATTAGCGGTGAATAAACCGGACCTTAATCCTATAAATATTTCTAGATTAGAACGTTTAATTTAGCGGTTAAAAATATATATTATATAAGTATCATATATGTTGATATTTGTTGAATCTAATTTCATTATTGGAATTATAGTTTACATGGCTATTTATATCTAATCGTGCCTTTTACAAGCATGTTATCAGAGATTCGATCTCCGTACAAAGAAAGTTAAAGGTCAAGCAACAGAAGATACGCGTTATTCAGAGATTACATAAAGTAATAGAATTATTTTGTTTGCTTGTTGTTATCACTCACATTAAAAAATAATGGAGAAGAAAGTTTTACCAAAACTGGATTGATAGATTTTTAAAAATCTATCTAAAATTGAGCTTTACCCATAGACAAGAATAATACTACTAGAAAGCGTTTTGACCAAAGCGTATTCGCGAACATCGGGTTGTATAAGAAAGCCGCCATTTTGATGCATGCCGTGTCATACAGATCAGCTGTTGTTGGAATATTTTGTTTTGAGAGACTTAAAATCGTGTTGTTTATAAAGTTATTCGTGCGTTTTAACATTTTGTATTTACCGTGTTAGTTGGACTAAAGCCCCAAGTAGCACATAATATTTAACCAGTATTAGCCTAATATAAAACTAATATTACAATGTTTTTTTAATATTACATATATAAAAATAATATTATATAATTATTATAAATCTAATATTTTGTTTTGAATATTTTATTCATATTCATATGACATTACAAATTTAGATATGTTACTGGAGTACTTGTTTTTTCCTTGATTTACTCTAATACACCCCAATAATCTGTATTAAGTATTCAGTTTTGTTCTTATTGGCATTCTTGACTTGCTGCATTAGTTTCTTTCAAAAATATAATATTATTTTAATATGTATTTTACATTAAAAAAAAATATTTGTATTAGAATATATATTTTATATCATTTAAATGTTTCAAATGTTGCCACAGCTCGTGCAACTTCGTACACATTCGTTCGCTTTTGTTTATGATGGCGTTAGCGTCACCTGTGGCGTTTGTGTAATGGATAAGGTTAGGCCGCGATACGTTAGAAATAGCCAAATATATTTACAACTGGGCTTTGTTTTTAAGATGTAAGTAGTTCACTATGTGCCAATGTGAAATTATAACATCTTAAACATGTTTTTTTTTATTTGATAGTAGCTAAAAAGTGCTTAATATCCAAAAGTTAACACTCAATCGTGATTCTGGAGTCACTTTACACTCATCCAGTCCAGTATTCCAGTAGATCATCGGGGATGCCGGGCTATTCTACATATTTCCCTTATTTTCTAATTCAGGTTTACAGTATTGAACTTAACCTACAAAACTCATAAACATAGAAATAACAAATGGATACACAATCTTGTACTTGCAACAAGTTAAATACAGAGATTAGATTACCGATTAGGTTAACGTTGAAAGAGCAGTTTATTGCATTTGTATAACAAACTCTTTTTTTTTTCAATTTGAATTGGTAAATTGAATTTCATAGGTCTGTTCTGTAAACACCGTGAAAGTTTTACATCTAATATTCACCGCCTTATAAACAAGTGCAGTATTTTCCGGATAATTGCAATCCAGAGGGGTTCCACCAGCGCAAAATTTCTTGAAACTCCAGTTTTTGTTTGGGAATATTTCACAGAATAATATCACCTCTGTTATCTACATCAGAGAGATAGTCATTCTTGTTAATTCGTCAGTTCTACAAGCACTTGCCCATAATTAAAGCAGACTATAATTACATCATGTAAAGGTAATTTATATAATAAATTCCGAACAGTGGCAAGTGCTGCTTTACGAACTTCAGCTGGTGTGTACGACAAATTATCATTCTCTGTGTGTCATTGTATAGAAATGTTTATATATATATATAATATTAATTTCAATTAAATTAGTTTTATTTACTATTGCTGAATACTTAAAATAGTATTCAAACCAATTTCCTATATTTCTGTTATTTTATATTTCAAATATTTGTTATTATTAGTATATATAGTATATTTCAAACAAGGGAGGAAAATGCTATTCCAGCCTTGCCCAAGACTTGCAATAGCACTTTCCTCCCTTGGTTTGAAATATACTATACTAATATAACAAATATTTGAAAAACATACAACAGAAATATTAGAAAATTATATAAAATAAATATTAAAAATACATATAAAATACTTATATTAGAATATCATATTAAACTCATATTACAAAGTAATATGCATAAAATATTTAAAAAACTGTCGGTTATGATATAAAAAAAATATTTAATTTTTATATTTATTTAATATTTTTGTGCTACTTGGGGCCTTTTAGTAGGTAAGTGATTCTTTATTACTGTAAAATTACCTAAACTATTGAATAATGAGTTGTGTATAAAAAAAAATATTTCTTGGTCTGCTTTTTATTAATGTCTGCTAAGAGAGCTCAAGTGTGAAGAGAACATTTAGTGAGATTTGTGGGGTTTATTATTGTGAATCAATACATATGAATTAGCGTTTATGTTGTGGAATGTCTTCTTGTGTACTTGGAAATAAAAGCATTCCTAGATTATTACCTCTGATTGCGACATCAATTTCCATCAGTAAGAGCCTAAGTATATGGTACAATTGATTTACGGCATTTTCCATTGTGAAGGGGGCTTACTGCAACTAATGTAGAGAATCTATGAGAAAATAAATATAAACTGTTTCGGCAAAAGAGTAATGGTCTTTCTGCACTGTTGACGCAAAACATATGTAGATATCCATTTTATTTCAGGTGGATTAAGAGTCAGCTGATCCGAGAGATTAAGAATATTGGTAATTTCAGTGTATCGCAGACAGATTCTTGAAGAACATCCGATCTTACTAACACAAGCCATCATCGAGTGTTGTAAAAATAATAATTTATAATTTTATTACCTTTTTATTATTAAATTATTGTTAACGTTGTTCAAATTGCTAATAAATAAATATCATTTTTACAGTGAATTAAATTTTTGTGATTTTTCACAATTCTCTGAATAAACTTGCGCAGTAGTAATTTTCGATATTTAGGTAATATTTCGTTTCATCAAAACTGGATTTGTGGTTATTATTCATCGTATGTTTTGCGGTTAAACACTTCACCGCCAATAAGTACATGAGGAAGTGGGACATTCATACCACAGTCTTATCATGGGCCATTAGCTCTTTTACGTTCATAGGCATCAACTTTATCTTCCATTTATTATATGACGTAATTAAAATAAAAGCTACCGGAATTTCGGTAAATTAACATGATTTTTTTTACTTACGGCCACAATTAACCTCAAATTCCCATGATTTCACAACTTTTTAAAGTCGATTCGTTGAATAACCCGACCAGTTCATTAAGTCGAACTCAATTCACTCATACTTTTCGATAGATTCGCAAATTAAAAAATAGGAGGTGTAAAATCCAGGACCAGTCATCTGTAACCAGAGAATAGGGACTCTACCACAGACGCAGACAGCCACAGATCACCTAATAAAGATATTGAACTCAGCCAAAATCCTGTGCATTTGGGAATTAGTTCGGTATCCAGGCACCAACGGCGTTTTTTTTACCGCGTTAATTTGAAAATGTAATTATTGGTCTTCAAATTATTTATTATTGATAAGAGATAATTTATGGCCAAACAAAAACATGCTACATAAGGCTCATTCTTTCATTCATCGATATCTAATTAATATATAAACAGAAAAACACTATAATCAATATACCTATTTTTAATGCTAAAACATACGGAAAATGTGTATATAAAATCCCTACGAATATTAATTACTAGATGCAACAGTATCCTACATAATTATATACACATTTTGGAGATGTTTCAACATTAAAAGCAAAAATCATCGTCGTCTCCTTCCAAGTAGACATGTTCTTGTTTTGCAATAAATTATCCACTTTTAACTCGAATATTCACGTCGATCCGCCGATGTAACTTTAATGACATGAATGTTATATTCTATTACAACAAATATCAAAGTTCTCTTTAGCATTGCCGACGTATTTCAGTAAATTGCAGAAAATTAATGCGGTGTAATCGAGTTCGCACGTAGTTGCGCAGCCATTTTGGTCGGCTTAATAGATAAGGACAAGGAGTACAGCTGTAGTAGGGACTGCCAACCTAATACGCTAGGTAAACGTTTAAAAAATAAAAATACTAACTTTCCGATTGTAGCGCTCCGCTTGTTTGGAGGTAAAACTGAGGGTTTGCAACTCGACTAAGTGCTTTACTTTTCAATGCAAAAGCGGGCTAGTTTACATGGCATAGACTAGACCACGGTACAAATAATATGGTATGCTCGATTTGAATCTCAAATCGTCAAGGTCGGTCAGATGACGTCATTAAGGAGCGTATGGAAAATAATAAAATACATGTATGGTAAATAGCAAAATGTTAAAATCCAAATTATTTACAACATTACCAATTAATGCAATTCAAACGTGGTTTTGTTAGAAAGCCTGTTTAAGTTGAAGTTTACTTTATGTATCTTGTCGCCATCTAGTAGCGCTCGTGTTTATTTCTACAATTTTAGCGAATTTCGTATACGTTTACAAAGTATTTTCGTGGTTTTTCTAGAAAATTGAATCGTGAAAACACCTTAACGCTTATAAAATATGCTCCGTAACCCCGTCCGGATTTTCTAAACTTATCTTTCGCATTAACAAAACCCTCACGGTCGAAATCGATTTTAATATAATAAGAATTATATATGTGGCGCAATTTATGCTCCCTTGTGACGTATGTATTTCCATATGCGCGTAAGCATACCGTATTATTTCTACCATGGACTAGACCAGAGTAAACCAGTGTTGCCAACATATAAAAATTTAATCCGCTAGATGGCACTTGAAATTCCGTCAGATTTGAAAAAAATCCGTCAAATATTTAAACCAGTTTGAACTCCATTCCTAAACTTTTGTGTGTACTATGAATTTCCTATGCCAAATAGAAGAAGGATCGTTTGGAAAACACAATCCCTTAATTTTTGATATACTTACTGTAGTATATTTCTTAGTACCTATACGTCGTATATAGTATATAGTTTTTGTATGGTATACTTTTTATACTATTTTTGTACCTTGGGACATTCGTACATAAACGGCAAAGTATACGCACGTGTATAGTGGTTTCTCTTACACCGGTCAAATACTACACTGGCGACGAGGATAAGTGTTACAATGGCGGATTCAAATCCGTCATATTACGGTAAAATCCGCGAATTTAGTGCTCAAAATAGTGACTGGATAATTTATAAAAGAAGACTTGATAACTATTTTCTCGTAAATGAAATAACAAGTGACGATAAGAAAAAAGCCATCTTACTAAATGCCCTGGATGAAGAGGCTTATAAGTTAATGTTACAATCTGTGTCTACCAAAATTACCAGAAGATAAACATATAAAGATTTGGCTGAATTTATTTAACAAGTATTTTGGCGGTGGCGGAATCATTTTTCGTTTCACGAGGAAAATTTTTTGCGGCTTTCAAGAACACGCATGAAACAGCGAACGAGTGGGGCCGGCTAGAATAAGAAGTTTGGCGCTGAATTGTAATTTTGAGGAAGCTGTTATTGATATGATGTTACGAGATCGATTCATTATTGGTTTCCCAAAGGATCAGTTCAGTCGAAGTTATTCAAGCAACCTATTACAAGCACATTCGCTGAAATAATTCAAGTAGCTGGTAGCAGAAATGGCGGCCGAGGCATCATCCGGTAGTACCTCAACGTCACATCTGTAAAGATGGAGCCAGGTATCCATCATGTGATTTCCAAGAGAGGCAACCTGCGCCCCCAAGTGGTGATCAGCGGTCTGCAGAGAAGTGTTCCTGTTGCGGTAGAAGCAAATCACGTCCTCTGCATGCCGATTTCGAAGTTTTACTTGTCATTCATGCAAGAGAAGGACATTTAGCACCGGTATGCCAAATAAAACAATCCGAAAGTCAGGTAAAACAAATATCAGAATTTTATTGAAGCAGAATTAGTTTTCAATTCAAAGTAAAAAAATATATAAGAATCCTTTTATTGTAGAACATTTTAATAGATTCTAAACCCTACAAATTTACTTAGATACCGGGCTAGCATTTCCGCATATCAGAAGTTTTTGGAAAGAAAATTTTGCAAAATACTTATAAATTATCCCTCCAGATAAAAGCCTAAATGTTTATACAGGCGAGAAAATGGTATTTTAGGTATGTGTAATTTATTGTTTCTTATAAATGAGATTAAGAATTGTTTACCTATTTTTGTTATTAAAAATGGAGTCCACCTATACTCGGTAGAGAATTTTATGACGTCATAATACAATTCACTGTTAACAAATAAATTATGCCAAATGATTTAGATAACGTGGATCTTTATTAGATTGATAAAACATTTTATACACCTGTTTAGGTAACTTTCAATAAAGGCAACAGTTTTATTGACAATGAAAGATCAATCCATAACACCTAAAATTTATTAAGGCCAGACATTACCATATGGAATACGACAAAGAATTGAAGCTGAAACAGAAGAATTAGTTAAAATTAAAATTAGTAAACCGGTAGATTATTCTTCCTGGGCTACACCATTGTTACCTGTTTATTAAAAAAATCGGGAACAGTTAGAATTGTGGTGAACTTTAAAATTACTTCAATCCCGTCGGTAGAAATCGAACAGTTTCCAATTCCTCGGATTGATGACTATTTTCTAAGCTGGCAAGGCGGCGCAATTTTTTTCAAAAATGGACTTGTCTTTCAAGCATATGCGCAGATATGTTTGGATGAAAAGTCTAAAACCCTACAACAATATCCAACACAAGGGATGTTCAAGTATCAGCGATTGCCTTATGGTGTTGCTTGCGCGCAGCGCCGAATTCCAAAAAATTATGGAATCTTTAACACAGATATTGAGGATTGCGTATGTTTTTTGACGATATTCTTATTCGCGGTAGAGATTCACGAGAACATTTAGAGATTAAACAATTGTTTCAAAGATTGCAGGATGTGTTTGAAGTTACAAACCGGATAAATGCACTTTTTCACAAAATAAAATTAGTTATCTTGGTATATTATTGATAAAGATGGCCTTCTATACTTCACCTGATAAAATTATTGCAATTAGAAATGCTCCGGAGCCTACTATATATAAACAATTACAATCCGTAATTGGGATGATTAACTATTATGGCAATTTGTTCCCATTTAGCATCAATATTGCATCACTTTATCAATTATTGAAGAAAGACGTAAAATGGAATGGACTAATAGATTGCAGAATGCATTCAGGAGGGTGAAGAGTATCTTAACATCTGCAGATATTTTAGTAAATTATAATCCTGAATATCCATGCGTTTAAAACTGATGCAAGCCATATGGTCTTGCTGCGTTTTATTCTCATATTTTACCCAAATGGTCAAGAGCGGCGATAGCGTATGCATCGCGACGAGCTTTCATCGGCCGAAAAGGTTATGCACAAGTTGAAGAGAAGGTTTATCTATTATATTTGGATTGTGTAAATTTAATCAATATCTCTACGGTAGAGAATTTACTCTGGTTAGCGATAATAAACTTTACTTGCAATTTTTAATCCTAAAAGGGTATTCCTCAATATTCTGCAAACAGATTGCGTCTTGGGCAGTAATATTATAAACTATAGATATAATGTTGAATATGTTAATCTGAAAGAATAATGCTGATTTTTTGTCGCGTTTACAAGATCAAAGTGAAGAAGTTGGAAATCAGTTGATGTAGAATATGTTAATTTTTTCTCTGATAATGACTTTAATTACAACTAACTTTAAATAATTCAAGAATTTAATAATTCTGATCAATTTTTAAAAGCAATATTGGAATTTGTTTAGAATAAATGGCAAACGTGCTAAACGCGATGAAAAATTTAAACAATATTACGCGATATGAAATGAACTTACATCGAGATAATCTATATTTGGAATAAACGAATAGTATACCGGAAAAGTTAGATATCGTTTTTAAATCAGTTACATGTCGCTTAGGGGTTGTAAAATGAAAGCATTGCAGATATATTTCTTTTGCCCGGAATTAATAAGAATTGAGCAAAGGATTTAAGGTAAATTGGGTAATAATAAATTCCCAAAACGATTCAATCTTGGGAATGGCCTAAGATGTATCTCGAATTCATTTGATTCAGGGTCATTTCTTACAATATTTTTTTATAATATAGACGTCATTCTAATGGATAGAAGTATTTCCTACTCTACAATAACAAACTAATTTCACTTTAACAGCTTTGCATAGTACTTTTGCTAGATTTGGTTTGCTAAGTTATTGTCTCAGATAATGCAAGAAGCTTTACCAGTGCCGAATTTAAAATTTTTATAGAAAATATGAAATTAAACACGGTAACTAGCGCACCATTCTTCCACAATCAAAATGGAGCTGCTGGAAAATGCTGTCAAAAACTATTAAAAATGCTTAAGAAATGCATTAGGTCGTAACAAAAGTTTGAACATTAAATACTGCATTAAATAATTTTTTTTATTTGACTACCGAAAATGCCGATCATATTACTACTGGAGTATCACTTCCTATCTGATGTTTTGGACGTAATTTAAGAACTCGTTTCAGTAATTTTAAAATCCATATTA
This sequence comes from Protaetia brevitarsis, assembly GCA_004143645.1. NCBI lineage: Eukaryota > Metazoa > Arthropoda > Insecta > Coleoptera > Scarabaeidae > Protaetia > Protaetia brevitarsis. The sequence goes on from RXPK01000319.1 coordinate 345,805, forward strand.
AACAAAAGGTTAAAAAAAGAGTTTTATATAACGCAAATCCAATCCAAAAATTTTGGGGGGAGAGATACAAGGAGATTTGGTATAGGGGAAAGGTTATTGTTAAAGATTATAGGCAAATTAATAAACCAACTTGGATTAGCGGTATTATTTGAAAAGTTAATAGGTAACTGTACATATATTGTCAAAATACCCGAATTAAACAAATCATGGAAGCGTCATACTAATTCAAATTCGAAAAGACTAAAATTCAAAGCGGTTTAACTGATTCTGAAATCTCTACCGAATGTAGTGAACCTACCGACAGTGCTGGAAGTCAAAGACCTATTGTAGACACCGACTTAGAACTTAGTGTTAGCAGGCCTAAAAGAATTGTAAAGCCTCCTGATCGCTTAATTTCGAGAAGTAATATCCTTGTATATTAAATTAGTTAAGTTTTATTGTTTTTAATTAAAATATATAATTACAATTAGATGTAAATACAATAGAATTATTGAATGTTTATTATTTTCATGTGGTGGCGGAGGGTTGTAAGTATATTTCTTAGTAACCTATACTGTCGTATAATAGTATATAGTTTTTGTATGGTATACTTTTTATACTATTTTTGTACCTTGGGACATTCGTACATTAAACGGCAAAGTATACGCACGTGTATAGTGTTTCTCTTACCACCGGTCAAATATCCTACACTTACAATGAATATGGCATCAATAGTTCCAAATGAAACTTACTGATTTGGTGATTATATTATGGTATATATTAACGGAAAGAACATGTTTCCCTGATTTCAATTCGCGAATTTAGTTGAGTTGATTTTAGACAAAATAGGCGCTAAATTCAAATGAATTCGAACGAACTTTGATCGACTTGCAAGTACATTCAACAATTGGTTTGTTCTTATTAGTTCCTATTAGTCACTGCAAAGAGCTTACCAGTGTATTAAATCATTATATGACGATGTTCAATGTTACAATCTATATTAAAATTTTAGTATAATGTATATTATTACAAAAATCCACTAGAAATTACCCACTTGGCAAGTAATGTTGCAGATATTCCAGTAATATTACATTATTTACTAGACAGCGATGTTAAACAAAAACATGTTACTGAAATTTTGCAGCAACATTAAATAATGATAGAAATATTGCAGGCCATTACAGTAACATTTCAATGTAATCAGGAAAAAAATTTTAAAACAATGTTGCAAAAGCAAAGAAATGTTGAGGTAATATTTAGTTGTAACATTGCCATATTTACAAAATGTACATTTTATAAAGTGTAAGACAGGTACGTATATATGTTTCTGCAAATTTAGAATTTTGAAAACACAAAACTAATGGAGCAAATTTTCTCTATAAAGTAAATAATGGTGATGAAATTTTTTAAAATTTTTTGTAGCTCTAATAATCATGTGAGTGAGGTTGTGGTAAAAGTTTGTATCGCTTGTCATCACAAGTTCTTTCGTACCGCGTATACACGAGTTGACGTGAACCTGTGAACCCCCTCTTTCACAATATATGGTAATCGTGACTTGACAGGGCGTGGATAGGACCATCTTGGGGATTGTGCGTCGCAATTATTTTGATGAGAAAATCAGAAAAAATTCCCGTCAATAATGAATCAGCATTATCAGGTAAGTTTTATTTATAATGCTAAAATAGGTATGTCGATCCTTTCAAATTCATCGAAGATCTTTAAAGACAGATTGATATGTATTATGTATATCATAACCTATATATGTTATAATAAAACCTTCCTGTTGTGCTATAAGGATGAGCAATGTCACGTAATGTCATTCTTAGAATTGATAGTAATTCTTGATCAAATACAAATTTTACAATAATTATAAACAGTGTTATATATAAAATATGCAGCTTATCCTCAATTTTCATTTAAATAAAATAGCTTTTCTGATCTCTATTTTTGACGGTGTGTCTTTTTTTTTAATTTCAGAGAGAATTAGAAGAAATATTGTACTCACAGATACAGAATACGAAATAACTGTCATGGAATGGTGTCGTTATCCAAAACAAAGATTTGAAAGAAAAACAGCAAAATGTTCAAAGGAATAAAAGCATTCGGGGCGTTTTTCTTATGTGTTGTGAGTTTTTGTTTAGATTCTATTCATGTTAATTTATGTGCCCCATAATCTGTTTCCAATACTGAAGTTTATTAAAATGGAATTTAATGTACTTTTTTTAATCAATAAATGCTTTATGTCTTCTGTAAGCAGCATTTTACTTTTTAAAGTACTTATTAATGTATTTCGTTTACTTAAATAGCTATTTATAATATTATTCATAGTATTACTATTTAGTTTTTACATAGAACTATATGATATATGATTGACCATTTTAATGTATCTGTAAAAATAACTACAAAAAAGGACTTATAATGTTATATTATAAAAATGTCTTGTCCATTATATTTTTCTGGCATTAATGTTTAATGTTAATATTGTAATTTGAATAAAGTGAAGATAAATTCGTATAAACAGAGGGGCCCGATCTATCGAGGGTAACATTAAATTATAATATTAACATTGAATTTTAATAAGACTGATTGTGATTCCGTTTTATATTAATTAATATAACTTCTCGATAAACCTCAACATCATGTTTCTTGTATAATGCAGGAAGAACTTTTGGAGTAAATAGAAGATCCTAATAGAAACATTAGCGTAGATATATTTATAGAAGCATTTAATTGCCACACTGTATCAATATTTCTCTTTAACATATGAGAAATGTTACGGAAGAGCTATACTTCAACATTAATCGTCATGTTAAAGTAATGTTACTCGAAGACCTCGTATTAATATTACTGGGAGATATTGTTTCGTAACATCGCCTAGGCGGACATTAAACAGTCGTAGAAATGTTACTGCATGTGGTACATTGTATATATTTTTGTAACATTTCGCGTTACAAGATAACTTTTAGACGACGTTATAGTCATATTATTTTGCCAGGAGGGTAAGCTGGTTTTGCTAGTTTTTCGCTAAAAAATCTGCCAGTAGCTAAACGTACAATTCTACCGTCAAATGCAATGTCAATTAAGCTAGAACTAGCGGGATATTCGCTAAATTGGCAACACTGGAGTAAACTTAGTCCCCATTCTCTGCTGTTACGTTACCGAACTAAGTCCAAACTCGCTTTTAACGTGCATTTAACTAACACAGTCACAACAAGTGAGGTGAGCTGAGCGTCAAAAGAAAGGTTACAATTCTAGTTGCAATTAACCAATTAACTTAACATTTTACAAAATCAGGAAATGTCAATACCTGGTAACAGGTAAAACTACATACCTAATTCCCTTTACAAAAAGAAGAAAACTGAGTGGCTTAAGATGAGACTTTATAGAGTGATTGTAAAAAGAACCGATAGAGGCACTGCAATCGTTTATACTTAAGTATCAATCGTTCTTATGAAATATTATCCGAAAGATGTCGCCATAATTTGTACCATCGCCGTCACTTATAATGTCCGGCTGGTGATATATATCCACAGTAATGGTCACAGTCTACCGTTCGCAGCTTATCGGGTAGGCGCGGCAAGCAGAGACCTTTTGCAGGTGGCCTGGTACTCAGAAATGAATCGAATATCTTTTTAAGAATTACAAATTGTTTGAGATTATATCTAAAGGAGAAATATTAGGAATTAAAATAAACTTTTCAATTATTGCGTTGTATATTTAATTTTAAAATTACAGATTTGTATTTTTTGCCAATTCTATTTATAAAAAATTGTAGTTTTTAATAGAAGATATTAAGTAATTGATTAATTAAATATTTAATACGTTCATTACACTCAGTGTTATCAAATGAGAAAGATACTGCATCTTTTAATAGGCTACCCAGTAAACTAAATTTAGTAACTTCAACTTAAAGGTATTCAAATAACTATTAATCTAATACAAAATCGTAGGTAATTTCATGCTTTAATGTTGAAGTTACTAAAAATAATTGCGGGAAATTTGAATTTGGTTTACTGGGTAGTTGTCATTTTCTCTTTAATATTTCGTGTTTTTCGGCAGTTTTTTAAAGCACCGTATGGTACTTTCATAACATGCTTTACATTGTTATTGCAATAAAGGTAGAGAAAACCATCATAGTTTGGGGAAGAGAAATATTAGTTATGCTATTTTTACATATTTAAGAACAAGTTTGAAGCTCAATCAACGGTACAAATATATTTGCTTACATGTACAGAATAAAAATAAAAAAATGAATAAAAAATACTATAAAATATATTTTATTTTCTTTTTATGTTATCACATATCAGTATTATGAGTGTTTTTTTTTTTTATAGTAATGGGAGAAACAGTTACTTTTCGTAACAATTACATCCACGAAGATTTGTCAACTTTTAGGAAATTGATAGTCGTATCTCCTGCCTTCCCATCTTTGGTATTGTTTAATTTTATAATAATTAATTTTTTTCTATTACAGAGAATCGCGACAGCACAATGGCAATGGAAAATAGAATTATAGTGTTTTTCTGTATAAAAATAAAAACACAATCTAAACATGTATATATACCATGTGATTCAAAATGATTGCCGTGAGAAAAAAACTGTTTTCCGGAAAAATGTATCTATACTTATTACCAATTTAATGAGCGAAGTTAGCTACATACAAATTTCATACATTAAATGAATTTTCTTGACATTTAGAGACATTGGCGTGCGTGTTGTAGTATCTTTCGATTATTTATCTTATAATTTTTTCAAATCGTTTATATTTACATCTAATATCACCAACAATAGTATTTCTGAATACTGTATGAAAATAAGGAAATTTATCTGTGGTAATAGTTCAACAAACAGGTAAAAAAATCAATATTAACATTAAGTGAAATGGTTTATTACATTTTATAATTTTATAGGCTTATCATACACTTCAGCGCAATGAACTGTCAAAAGAAAGTTACATTTTCATCCCTATAAAGTTTCTACGGTACAGGAATTATTACCATTAGATCACAATAGGCGATTGGAATATTGTCATTGGTTTAATAACAATTTAAGGGACGATGACTTGCTAAACAAATCATTTTTCTCGGATGAAGCCTGGTTTTATCTAACAGACTATATCAATTTACAAAACTATTGTATCTGGTCTGCAGAAAATCCATACGAATTTCGAGAAACGCAATTGCATCCCGTAAAAGTTGGGGTTTGGTTAGCTATGTCCAGGCAACGAATAATAGGGGCAATTTTCTTCGAGGAAACTGTAACAGCCCAACGTTACCAACAGATGTTGGAATTGTTTATTGCAGAGTTACAAGAAAATGAGCTTGGAGCAGGTCATTTTCAGCACGATAATGCTCCAGCACATACTGCTCGACAAACCTGCCAATATCTTCAATAGTTTTTTGCTGACAGGTTCGTTAGAGCACAAAGATGGCCACCAAGATCGCCTGATCTAACCCCATTAGATTACTTCATGTTCGGCTATCTAAAAAATAGGATCTAGAGAAACCGCATGCATACCGTAGAAGAACTGAGAGATGCAGTTTTGTCACTTAATAATTATACTAATTGTATGTTATAATTTAAAGTAATAAATAAATTTCGTTAAACACCAGTTAGTACTGAATTGTAAAATCATAATTTAGTAAAAGTTAAATTAATTACATTTCATTTTCACAAGCAGAAACAGCAATCCATAGTCGTTTATATAATGCGAGTTCAAATACAGGTTACGTTTTCTTTATTTATGACAGATCCGTTTACTTTCTTATGTTCCAACACTGACTTAGTTCAAACCTTCATTACCAAACACGTGGCATATACCTACACCCTGTTACTATCTATAGGAGCGGATTTGACAATCAATTTGAATCTCTGTGTAAATATGTAGTTTTTTTTTTTATTAAATACTGAAATTCTCATACATTTTTACTTATTTCCGCCTTCATATATCCAATTCCTATTTTCTTTTGAATTGTCGTAAGTTTTTATCACGGTTTGTACAAGCTTATGAAAAGCTTGTCATTCTAACCTTGTCATATGCTTTTACAGACAAAAACTGACATCTTTGCAAACATCATTGCGGTATCATAACATTTTTTTTTGTTTATGTTAAAAAAATAGAACAATGTTAACAATAAGTCGCATATCTTTATTACCTACGTATATATAAAATTTAAATTATATAATATATAAAAATGGAATCACAATAATTGGTGTGGAAGAAGGTATTTGTCACGTGTAAAAAAATCAACAGTCTTTTTTTTCTAATTATGGTTTTAGATTATCTAGAATCCATCCAACATATTTGGCAACTCTGGTGTACACGGCTGGGAAACCTTCCTTTCCGCATATCCTAGGCCCTAGCGAGACTATTCCGTATTGCATCGCTCTAAATCTGCCATCAAATGTATAATCGGTCGACAAAGGTCCGCCACTATCTCCAGTGCACGAATCTTGTTCCCTCCTACCACCAGCACATAGCTGATTGTCTGTTAGTTGCGTTCTGGAAGCGTAATTTGGCGCACAATCCGGTAGCTCAACTTTGGGAACTAGTACTTTGAGTAAGATCGGACTTACAAATCCTACGCAAAATATTTATTATATAGACAAATGCGGATTATACGAGTTTGCTTTACAACTTACCAGTTTCTGTTGCGCCCCATCCTACGACCGTGAAGTTCTTAATATCCCGGATCCTTTCAGCCTCCGTTATCGGTATACATATTGATGATGCCCCGTCTGCAAGAAAATGAACAAGAAAAGAATTAAGCCGTCTTCGGATAATATTTATAATTTAATGTGGAATACGATAAGCTACTTTATATACATATTATTGTATTATTCCTTACAAGCAAAGAATGTAGCAATTGCACAAGAATAGTATTGTCGAGCATGCTAAGAAAACTTCTTTCAATAATGATTGCGAAAAGAATAAGAAACCAATTGAGCAACGATAGAAAAAAGACGATGTAGACGTAGAAGTGGAAGGAGTGTACAGATGTCCCACCGAAGAGTAGGTCTTTGATAACAGCAAAAAATCTTTCTTGCGCCTGCGTCCAGAAATACTTATTTTGCAGTACTTCAAAGCGGCAGGAGAACTACTGTTACCCTAAATAACAAAAAATGTCACTAATAAAGGTTGGCCACACTAGATTCCACATGACAGACGTGTAATAAATTGGCATTAAGCTACTGTTTAACCATGCTAAGATGATCTAGCACAATGCACTTATTATTCATAAATATATATTAAACTAGAAGAAAATTACAGAAAAAGATTTATTATTGGGAAACGTCAAAATACTAGGTATGTAACATGTGTGCCACTTGTACTGTTAATCTCTAGTGTCAAAATTTCTTTTCTATTTTCCAGTTCAAATTAAGATTTGTCGACCCAAAAACATTGTATAATTTTTACAAAGAGTGTCTGTCTTTGACAGATTAATATTATTGCACGGAAGGGTATTATAAGAATGAATATAGTATATTTACTACTAATTTAACATTAGCTTTACATAAAACGTTTTTCCCTAAAGCGTAGTAAAATATCATGCAAACAGCAAATTAACTGGTTTAATGAAATACTTTAGTAAATTAAACAATGTTAACGATACCTTATCGTAATAACATCCGACGTAAAATTCCGTATAAACAGTTTAAAGCATTTTATTTCGCTATTACCAACATAAGCCAAAATGAAATATGAAATTTATATTATATAATTGGACATGGCGATATTGGTATAGGTTAGGTAATGTGAAAGAAACAAGATTTTACGTATAAACCGATGCAACTAACATATAAACAAACTGTACTTCTGTCAACTACTCTATGGTGAATTTTTTTTTTTTTATTTTAGAAGCACCACATTTTATTACTAATTTCATTGCAGTTGTATTTGAAGTCGAAAGATAACAACATTGTATTAACATCCCATGGGTAAATAGTAATATAGTAAATACCACTATTATATTGTTTTTTTTTTAATTACACTGATTTAACTACACCCGTGCTAAATGCCCGTGTAAATGTAGTCTATGATACCATAAACACAACGTTCCTAGAAGAAGGTAACGATTGTGGGTTTAAATTTTTACTATGAGGTGGGCAACCAACAATACAGTTTAGTTACGCAGGTAAACTAGCGTGTAGTTCAGAAACGTTATTGTATCTGAATTATAAATTACAGTTATAAAAATCAACAGTGTGGCACATAATGGTAGGACTTGAAGAGCGACAGACAAAGAGAAATCGCGATTATATGTCGTACCTACGAAACATTGGAAGTGAAACTAAAAAAAAGAAGAAACGAAGTTTACAAACAGGAAATAAACGTTGAATCGATAAACGATAAAATAGCAGCCAAATGATGAAACAGTTCAGATATGTATGTTGTTTGCTGGAAGATTTACAAAAAGAGTGCGCGAAGCCAGAGGAAAACAAAAAAGAAAGGTTGAGAAAACGTGGAATGATGGCACAAGCAAAGAAGTACAGGAAAGGGAATATAATGGGAAGGAATTATATGGTTAGCACAGCAAAGAAAAAATAGGAAGACAAATTACACACAAGCAAGAATTGACTCAACCTTACACCTAAGATAATTAGGGAGCAGAGGACTAATTGTAGGTAATAAGTATTATATTACATATAAATACTAAATCATTTTAGATTAATAAAACATCATATTTTTTGAGCTCTTTTGTTTGGAAATATTCTATAATCATGTTATCAATAGTTTGGTCAGTGGCCATATGAAGTTCAGGGTCTAATGTAAGTCACCTGTGTAAAATGATCTATTTGAATAAAACCTATGTAGGTACAACACTAGTTCTATAAAACTTTGTCTTAGCATTTTTATTATTAATATTTGATAGTTGTAGTATGTCCTATTGTGTACTGGATCTTGATTACAGCTTTATTTTTGATTTTACAAAAGAAGTCTTTTATTACAAAAAGTTTGCACATCAATGCTACATAACCTAAAAATATTTTTGACTATACAAGATATTCCAAAAGTGGAAAAACATATACTTACTGAGTTATTTTAAATGGAACACCTTATATATTATTCCATTTTTAAATTCTATGTAGAAAAATAATTCAGTTTATATTAGCTACGATATGCCTATCTGTAATAATAATGTTTACGCTTTTGTGAAAAATAGCTCTGCTACAAGCTTTCAGTTAAGGCAGTGTAGTGCGTATATGCATTTGTTTTAGATATTCATATTTTAAATATATACTTAGCTTGATATACAGTGAAACTAAAGTCAATATAATTATATACAGGTGTCCACTATAGTCCTAAACTTTTGCTGAACTTTATCCCAAGGTAATGTTTTCTTTTTTTTCAAATGATGATAAATCTTTATATAAATTAAAAGAGTTTGTGTAAGGGTTGATTTAACATAAGCAAAGATATAGGATTATCTTTGCTTATGTTAAATCAACCCTTACACAAACTCTTTTAATTTATATAAACATTTATCATGCAGAAATTTTTAGATAATTAATGATTTTAAATAAATCTGACGAATTTTCCATTAATTTTCAAGCCAGCTTAGTATATAAACTTTATTATGTGTAGAAGCTACAATTAGTGATTGTCATGTAAGAGCCAGTCTTCGAATGGACACTTGTACAATGTAATACAATATCAATCTATCAAATGTAAACACAATTACTAAATAATCATACTACGTGTCATTTAAACACCAACATTAACCATTGGATCGTATCTGATATATATGTGACACTGAAGACCGTTCAAATATCTACTCTGAATTACTCTATGACGTCAATTGGACACATAACGACAACCTGTTGTTGATCAGGTACTATCTACTTACGCCAAATTGACGTCATAGAGTTGGAACTCGGAGTAAATATCTGAACGCACCTTTAAGCGTACCTACGCAAAATTACCAGTTTTTATTGGCCACAACAGTTGTGACGTCTTTAGGACATAATTTAAAATGATTATTTTTTTTAATCGATTTTACTTTCAAATATAAATATTGTACGCATTGTGAAACACATGAAGTATATTGCGTAAGGTATATTTCCTAGAACGGACCCGATCTATTTTCTTAATGTTTTTTGAACATTTTAGCAAGAATGGTGCAGATTTTATGTGCTCAAAATCCAGGCTTTCTGATCTCTTTTTTTCATTGAAGCTTCATTATACCCAGAAGAAGGGGGCAGTATGTGTATTAATCAGCAGCAATATCTTATAGTGATATTGCAGGTGTGGAAAAGTGTAGAACAGAAAATTCTAGGAACCTTTATGGAAATATTAAATGATGATGGGTGCAATTAGGGCTATTTTCATAGGATTAAGTCTGTGTTAAATAATCCAGATAATTGTTGGTTGGTATCAGTATTTTGAAGATGGCAACGTCCTGTCTGGGATCACGGGCTTGTATACAATGTTTGCGACTGAATCAAAATTAATAAAATTGAAGAAATTAATCAAACATAGTGGATGCTGGAATATGTTGGTACTCGCAGTGTTGGCACTTACCAACAGATAGTCTCGCTGGCTTAGGCAATCTGATGAGGGCGATGTCATTTGTGAATGTGTTGATCGTCATATTCTGGATGAATCAATCGCATATTCTTTTTTAATGGGAAATCCTGAACTTTTTGGCGCAGATATCTTCACCTAACTCGGCGCCCCTCACAATCCGGATCCTGATTGAAATTAATGTTCACCAAGCTAATGGTTGTTCTATTACAGAAATAATGTAAGTTCGTATGAGTAACAGCTCATAAACGTATCATATGTTTATTAATAGCTTTTGACCTGGATAATACGCGCAAATCATTGTGTAATGAATGTTTGTTTGTCTCATTTCTGCATCGAAATAGAAACAATGTGCTGTTGGCCTGTTTCTCAGAATATGTCAACAGATCAAACTGATAAATGAAGTGCAAAGTCACAAAAATTGGTGATATAAATGTAAAAATTTTCAATTTCCAATCTATTTTAAAAATAAAATTTTGAAAATAATAATAATTCGAAATGGAACATTTTTACAATCTACAACAATAGTTAAACTTTCAGGCAATGAAATAACTAATATTACTAAATACCATTTTGTCTCTTTTTTTCAAAGAACTAGATATACCTATTTGACTGGAATGAGTATACTTATTAGATTTTAGTTAGAAGCGAAAAAAAATATATATTAAAAAAGGATCTCTAGAAGCGCATTCCGATTGAGAGATATATCATACGATATATCTATACAGGGTGTTTCACCAGCAGTGAATTCCTCTGTAACTCGTAAAGAGTGACAGATAGAAAAAGTGTTTTTATAAATTGTTGTATACTTCTTTTACTATAACAGACGAGGTACGTCATTACTTGCAAATTCGGGCCATGCAATACCATATTATTAAAATAACCAACTAACATATACTTATTCATGTTCAATTAAAGATACTATGTTGGTGCCTACTGCTTTTTAAATTGCATGCTTGTCACATCTACCCAATGTATTCCCACCAATTTAGTTATTGCTGTCAACTGTCAAGGGGTTATATTCTACATTTGCAGTAAAGTGTGAGAATTTGCGTTTATACTTGGTATATATTTATTTAAAATAAGTAGTTATTACAACTAAACCATTACCGAAAACCATTGTGTAAACAGTCGAAGGAGTCAATAGTTTCGTTAATTGTGTATTTCGACGCAGAACGCGAGAACAACGGGCCATTACTCCCGTTAACTTTCGTGCCATATATTTTTAATGTCATATTCTTTACAGTATTTCGTTTTTAGAGAGTAACCAGTGTTCTAAACGTTCATGTTGCAAACATAAGCAAAATTTCATCCATTAGTAAACAAGGAATTACACCCACTAACCCAAAACGAAAATGCATACGAAATAAATGTTGTAAAAATTGATTATTCTACTCATTGTCAATACGCTATTGGAAACACAATTTATGACATGTACGAACACAGTGAGTATATACAAATATTGTTTACAGTGGTTCTTTCACATCATTTTTCAGACTAACATAACACATTAAACATTTTGAACAGTGCTCTTAAAGAAAAAGACATTTCTATGGTTGAAACACATTGTTGTGGTAGATATTATTTGTTCTCAAAGAAAAGAGAGTTTGTTACGAAACGATGGATGAAATATGGCAGATCGGAGGATGCATACAATTGTATAAAGCAGATTGAATTAAATTAGGAAATTTAATGTACTTGGTGTACAACATATTGGAAATGAAATTCAGAAGTAGTAAATCAGAGAGATTAGTTTGGATGGAGAAGAAACTTGCATACTAATCGTTACTGTGAATACTTTAAGCGATAATGGTCCCGATTAAATTTATTATACTCACTTGCGCTTTTTTGTTAATCTTTTCCACTGCTATCATGATTAACATACTTTAAATTCTGATTTTCAAAAAGAATCATCACTAATATTAATGGTAAATGTTTTTTTTAAGAGTTTCTTTATTCACCTGTCAAAAGTGGTTGACAGTTAAATAACCTAACGGTTTGTTTACGTTTTGACGAACAGAAAATTTGCAACACGGTCGTGACGTCATAGCAAACTGACCTCGTCTGTTATAATAAATGAACTAATGATTATAATTTTATTTAGCCGATTTAATAAAAAAAAACTATTTTTTTTTCTATTGATCACTGTTTACGAGTTGTAGAGGAATTCTCTGTTGGTGAAATAGGAAGAGGCCCTATTCTCCCAGAGCTCTTCTGTAATTTCACTTTTGTTCTAGTTATTGCGCGCTTAGTGTTCTTCTATGCTTCACTCTTTCTATCGATTTTCCTATCATCTTCATGTCCCCTAAATATCCATCTGTACACAGGCAAAATTGTAGGCGTATCTATTTTTTTTTATCACCCTTAATTGGATTTGGCCCAGGGAGTTCAGATCATTAGTTCCGAATTATTCAGGATGGTTGTCTGATTCAAGCATTTGCGTAATTATTATTTTGTTATCTAGAAACCTTTGCTGTGGTGTCAAGTAAAAGTACATACATCCAAACATGTCCATTATTTCCTTAATTTTCAGAGATTGAAAATATGGACAAGGAAAACTTCAATCCCACTGTCAATGCTATGTAACAATAAACAATTTGAAGAAGCTAGTTGTTTGGAATCGTTTGGTAACTTTTTCGAACTAGTGCTATGCTATCTGTATTCAATTGTTCAAAACATCCATTAACTTATAATCCCAAAAGGAAAAAAATATTTTAGTTTATTTAACCATACTTACAAAGTGTTTTTACTCCTAACGCAATGTGCTGCTGTCAAAACGTAACGTTCGCTGATAAGGGAAGCACCACAACCCCAAGGATTGACAGCTGAAAAAAGAAAATTATTGTTTAAAGACTATATGGTAAAAGTGCAACAACTTTCAAACGTGGAAGTTGTATTCACTTGTCTAACGTTTGTGTCAAATACGTTTTGGCTTTTCTATGGGGATGAATAAATATTTAATATAATTCTGTCAAATCATTGTCTATGATTTGAGTGCCGGGACATGAGGATATAAAGGGCAATATAATAGCCGACGAACTAGCCAAATACACATCATAGATCCAGAGCCCATATGTGGGATTACCAAGGACTCTGCTAAAAAGGAGCTTTGGACCTGGTTAGATAAAGAAAGTACGAAGAAATGGATGTCGACTGAAGGTCAACTCCATAATAAAGCGCTAATAGGGGATGGGGATGCTAAATTCTCTGATAACCTACTCAGACGCAGCAAGAAAGAAGTTAATCCATTACTAAAAAGCATCTATACATCACAGGTCGAGTAAGCGAACCGTGGTGCAGAAGATACAAACTACAGGAGGAAACTTGTTTACATGTAATCTGCACATGCGAGGAATTGAAAGTACTCAGTCAGAAACATTTCGGGAAGAATCTATTGGAGCCCTCGATGGTTCTCAAGTTTCAACTGGGCTTTATAGAGAACATCAAGCTAGTTGAGTGGAAGTAAGAGATTTAATAGGACGGTACAATGAGCAGCTAGCTCAAGTGCCTGAACTAACTAAACTAAGGATCTCTATGACGAAATAGCCTTTCAAAATATCAAGGGTAGACTAGATTCCTCAAGTGTTACTTCAGAAAAGGCAGGAAGAAATCTTACCACACATGATTCAGATAACTCGGAGCTGGATTACATTCCAGAAGTTGATAGAGAAGGACTAAAGCCACCCTCCCACCAAAAGCAGGGAAAAATACACTGCGCACCCTAAATCCCACAGACCTATCACCTCACGTTATTCTTTCAACAGTTGAAAACTTTCTAGGTAATTATATCAGAGCAGATATCTTTACCACTTTCAGCACACCTACCAAAATGGGGAAATCCACAGGGAATGGTTTAGTGGAGCTGATGGATCGAATCCAAGATACACTGACGAATAAAGAGAGCGTAATATGCGCCTTTCCAGATAAAGAGGGCGCTTTCGACTACATGAAGTTCCGCATGAGTCTATCAAGAAAGTTTTAATCAAGAGAGGTGTAGATAGCGTGACCTCCAGATGGACGTCACAGCGGCTTTCTACCAGGGTAATGGAGGCGGAGGTGGGGCATAAGACCATTTTGGTTAGTACGACCAGAGATTGCTCGCAAGGAGTAGTTACCTCCCCACTTATGTGGAGCCTGATAGTGGATGAAGTCTTATGCGACTTGACTAACCTAGGTATACCTTGCCAAGGATATGCTGATAATATGGTCATATATGTAAAAGAAAAGTTCGAGACTACCCTCCTCACTTTTAGGAAAAGATGGGGTCAATCATCAAATCAATTGAATTTTGAAGAAAAATGAAAAAACAGGCTTGATCATCGATGTGCCCAAAGCTGGATTTGGAAATACCAACGATGGAAACACAAGTAGACGACCTCATAAAACGGTTAATAGTAATTTTAGAGGTAATTTCCAGCGGTCATCAAGTCGACTTATGTATAAAATTTTTTGAAAGTCGAAGAACTTTGCCAAAAAAAAAGAATATACTAATTCGGTTCTGGGTGAATTTGCAGCAACGAGGCAAAAATATATTTGATAGAAACTCCGATATTGATATATTAAAGCAATTTTCGCTTGGATATTTTACAGACGGAGTAGCTGGACAAGAGTACTAAAAGGTTATTTTGAACAGTTCCGCTTAGCAGTACTGATGTTGAGCCATTTGTTCTCCATTTTCAAAGATAATTTAATCCCAAAGAGAAGTAGACTTACAGAGAAAATTTAAAAGGAATAGTAATACTTAATGTCAATAAAAGAATCTTACAACATATATAATAAATTAAGTGAAGCTCTCGCCCAATTTAATTTATTAAAATTAAATCATGTAGGATTTTCCTGTGCCACCTATGGTTGAAGCGGAATTGAGTTTACAAGACGTAGTCGCATACTTATTTTCACACATGTTTTGATAAATCGAACCATTATTTACATAGTGGCAACGCGGCCTCTATGCAAAATATCCTATAATTCAGTAGCGCTTCCTCCATAAATCTATGAAGTTAAAATATATTCCCACTAACACTACTAATGAACTTACTTTTGTTGTATTTCAGAACCACTGCCCAAGGGAACTCTAACAAATTGGTTTCATTTCCGTTAGTAATTTTATTAGTTGCACCCGATACCCCACAATCTTGGGGCAGTAACCTATAGTTCGGATGCTTCGAAAAATCTGTAATTTTAGGCTTCTCTAGCTCTGGTGGTAGTTTGGATGGGCAGCAAACCTGTTGATTGTGAGATTCGCCGCACCTATATTTAATTATTGTCTCTTTGATCTCATTAGTTAGAGCGTTTTCTCGAATGAAGTCGTACAAGACTTTACAGTCTGTTATCTTAACACAGACGCCACTGTTTCCATCTTGAGTTGTGCAGCGGTCTTCTTCCAGGTCCATCCTGCAAAATAAACACTCGGTATAAGTAAAATGTTTATTCTTACTTGTTTTACAAAAATTAGAACTCGAAATAGAGGTGGACGTATCAATATTTAAACATAATCAGCGCTGCTAGTATGCGAATAAAAGTGTACAATTTACTTTTCAATTTTACAATTTCAATTTATTACATTTGGTTGCTGCATCGAATAAGCTACCGTGATTTACCAAGATCTATAGGTTCATTCGGGCAGCAAACTTTCCATTCGTCTCCCAACCTGCTACGGTAAAGTCCACATTGATAAGACCGTAAAGCGCTTTTCTCTTTTTTAGTAAAAACCGTTTTTGACTTCAAAAATTCTAACATCGTTTCGCATTCACTAACTCTCTTACAGGATCCACTTCCCGCATTGGGTGTACGGCATCCGTGATCATCGACTGTCCATCCTGTAACAAGATCCTTTGTGGCATAAGATATTCTGTGATTAATTTTAATCCCCGTGCAAAGCTAACAACACTGAAGCCTAGAGACATGCAAAGAAAACATCCACGTGCTGGCTGAGTTGTTGAAGTGAGCTTAGTGGTAAGCAGGAATAGATCACAGGAGAGATAATCCGAACAAACACAGACAGGTTTAAAAAAAACGTTATTGAAACGTTAGGTTTTTTTTTTAAATCCTTTTTTGAACGATCTATACAAATCAATACTCCAGAATTTTAAATAGAACACCTTCTGGTAGGCTATGACTTTGATATTACAATAAATTATTATTGTTATAACCGTTTTTTTTTACTTGTTTTATGCTCAGAAAAGAACGTATTATTGTGTAATTTATAAGCTAAAGACGGAAAATATAGAAGTTCAAAAAAGCTTGTCCAAAATTTAATGAAAGATGCCCGACAGGTGGACATCTTTCATTAACATTCACTTGCTGTTAATAGATGTAAAAAAAACAGAAAACTTAAAGCACTTCTTGTAACAACTCGTGTAGTATTGTGAAGAAAACATTGTAATAAATATTCCCGAGAATGAGGAAAATGGGATGTGTGGAAGATGAAATCAAAAGAAATGAGATAATTGCGACATAATTCTTGCGATACGTTAAGAAGATCAAGATTTTTTTTGTGTAAAATAATTTAGATTGATGTATGCACATTCTATATTTTTGTTTTGGTTTGAATGCTCAAAATATTTAAATTAATTTAATTGGATAGTTTATTGTACAACTTTATTGTAGTTATTATAGGCATCCAAGAATAATATAGATATATAGATAATATAATAAGAGAAATATAGATAATTGTATTTATTTCAATAACTTGCCAAGTATATTAAAAAAAAAGATACAACAAAAAAATTAAGTTTTTTTTAAATATTTTTTTTATTACACTAGCAATTCTTTATTTATTCAGTGTATTTATAAACTAATTATGCTGATAAAAATAGATAGATAATTTTATTTCAAACAGCCACAAACTAAAAACATGAGTGGGTTGAAACAAGTCAAGTAATTAACAAATCGAAAAAGTGACATATACAGGGTGTATCAAATAAAAAAGTAAATTTTGCTGGGGTGTTAACTACACGACATATAAAGCACAAACCCACCGAAACCGGATTTCATCATTAAAGAATAAAAAAAAGTAAAATTTAGAGCCAAAAATTCTTTAATCCGGGCCTGATGCAAGGAAACGTCATGTTAAGCACCCGCTAAACATAAATACATTGCACTCATTTAGTATTATTCTTAATGGTATGCCGTAAGTTCATTTAACGTCATTCTGAATAAATAAAGACCCTTGTAAAAATAGCAAAACTGAGGCATTTTAAATTTCTTCTTTTTATAAAATAAACATTCCTTATTTGTTAAGAGCATTGTATGTAAGTCTGCAAAGTATTATTTTTAATATCTTGATAAGACGTTCGAGTTTCATCGGAAATACGACTTCAGTAGTTACAAAAAACGTAAATATTTTTCTTTTGCTTTGTCGAATCGAGAGTTAGTTGTTAATAAACGGTACCACATGAATCTGAGTTATTTTCTTTTGGATTTATTTAATCATATAACGCAAAATGAATTGAATCGAATTACACAGAAATAAATGTAGATATCGAAAATTTGCAAACACGCCTTTTTACTATGATGTCGCGCAAAAATGAATCTATACATTCCCGCGCTTTTGCCGATGCATCAAACTTCGATTTTCTTTATATGAAATCATGATGGTCCTGAAAAGGATCGTTTTTTTCGAGACGGGAAGAATTTGAATAAAATGTTCGAAGTGGCTTGCACTCCAAGCGGCGATCCACACAAAACTAACAGCGGTAATGGCTGAATGATAGTGGTATGTGGGGGTATACTCGGGACAGCGTTTAGGTTGGGCACAGGTGCGGCTCTAGCCCACGGCATTTACAAAATATTTTTTTTCTCGTTAATGCTTACAGATAGACCCCCTGTGCATTAAGACTTTTTGATTGTATATGATTACAGCTGCTACATATTATTATATTTACCTATATATCTGATACACCCTGTATATCTAATGGCAAATTCGCGATGGGCTTCAAAATATGCTAACACTGTAATTTCTACCACCTCGTTGATAATCATATTATTCTTTGTTCTTTCCTTTTTAAATAAGCAATCGTGTTGCCTAAATTGTCTGTAAAGTTTGCGAAAGTAACGTCGATCTGGCTGCCGTCGTAAAGGATACTGTTCTGCATAATATTTGACAGTCCTTATTGAATTTTTGCTTCCAGCATATCGCATTTCTTCAAATGAGAAAATACCATGGTGAGATATTATCTAATACTTAGAACTAAATATAACGAAAACTGTTCAAGGTACTAATAATAATAATGTAATAATAACAATTAGAAGTAAAGAACACAACACAAAAATGAAATAACCAACTTTTTTTTTAATAATTAAGCGTGTAACAGATTTTAAGTTCAATGCGTTTTTGACAGTTTCAAACAACATACTATTTGTTTTGACTTAAAATGAAAGAAGCCTACTATAAACTTTACACATCTTTGGCATCAATTAAAAACCACCCTAACTTCTTTATTATTCGTTTTAAGATAATATTGTATTAAAACTTTTGCATCACAAATTAAAATATCTTTCCTTTTTTTAACAATATCAGGGTGTCCAATTTAAAAAAAAAATATAAATTTCAAAATTTCTCGGAAATGCGGTCGTGCAATTGTTTTTTCGTATATTGCATATTAATCAGCGTTAAAAACACTAATACTTTGCTAATTTAACCTACTTTCTAGAATCAATAATAACAGAAATAGCAATGGTGAGCACTTAATTTGAATCAGCCTGTATATCATTCCAGTTTCCTTCGTGCAGAGAATCTAAAAAAGCTTTGTATTTGTATCATTGAAAGTACTTATTTGTTTATACTCTTAATGTTTTTATTTCTATGTGATGTTGTTAACAATTGAGCAAAATGATCTGGTATATGAATCTGGAGGACTTTTGATGTAAAATCCAGTTTATATTAGTTAGAATATATCAAGACAAGATTTTGATTCCCCGATGACCCTTGTGTTTAAGTATTAATGATTATTTTAACAATTATCCGAGTCTAAAAGTGATATAAATTGCTGTGCTATTTAGAATTATTTTAATATCGATATTAAAGTCATAATATTAACTAATAGTAAAATAAAACAAGTGTAAATAAAACTGATGGCTCAAATGTTAATTTAGCATTTTCACGAAAATTATTAATATATATTTTATTAATTTCTACGAAATGAAAACTATTTCGAAGTTAATAATAATAATAATTATATTCTCATTTGCTCCTAAGAAAGCAGCCAGCTACCGTGCATGTGTACACACAAGTGAATAAGTGTTGCGTATACAAACGCTAACGATCATACAGAACAAGTTATGCATGATGTGGCAGTCAAGTTATTATTTTTATTCCGGTGAAAATAGTTCGCAAGGATATTTTAGCTCGTTTGGAACTTGTAATACTATTATGTATAGTGTAATCTCTGCTCAATGGACATTTATGGATAATTAAAACTCTTACATTTACGAAATATCTGCATTTTGTACAAAAACAAAAAAATTAAAAATTAAAGTCGTATTAGTAGCGTAAAATACATCCCCGTAACCTCCGCATAGCAAGGGAGGGGGGAGGGACACCAGCCATCTGAGAAGGCCCCAGGTATTATTGTTAGCAATATTTTACAAATATAAAGCAGGGTTCCCAGACAAAATCCTGCAAGGGTGCCCCAAAATTTTGCGCCACGCCACTGAGTAGAATTCTCTCCGTACGACAGTTCTTTACGAACATTAGCAGATTTGTGACTGAATAAATTGCCAAAAAAATGACAATTTATTTATCTTTCATAGGATAGGGAAACAATGTTCTGTAACTGCTAGGCTAGAGGTTAATACTCGCGTAAGTATTTTTACAGTTCATATCCACCAAATCAACGCGTCTATTAAATAAGGTTACACTGTATATCTTTAGACTTGTTTAATAATAAATAGCACACGTGATAGAAATCATCATATATGCATTCGTTACTGTATGCCTACATATTAAATTGTGTGATTTTCTCGCAGATATTCCCAATTACTCATCGCTACTGGTAATGTACCTTCATTAGACATTATTTGCTAAGGAGGAAAGCGGAATCTTTTGTGGTAAGGTATTTGACACATAATTTCGCGAAACTGATATACCTATCAGTCAAAGGTGATTTTTTCACTGATAAATTTACTGTCGACAAAGTATATCATTCCAATTATTTAAATTAAATAGCGAAATTATTCCAAAATAATCTTCATCCATTATATAGACGCAAAATATTTTGTATATTTAGATATGTACTTTCTTTGTAGTAATGCAAATAAGCACAGTTTACTCCAAAGTTCATTGTTACATTTTATCTTGTTCCAACTGATATATATATATATATTTATGTTGTGTGAAATTCGAAAAAAATTTGGAAAATATGTCAACTAAACAATTCATTCAACAATAGAAACTTTCTAATTCTCAACATTTCAACTATAGAAATACTCACTGTCAATCTATTAATTTTACTTCACTCACAAAAATGTCTTTTTTTGCAACTACATATATAGTTTTCAATAGAATTATAACAACACTCAATTTAGCCATAAAAACATTAGTGAGTCAGCACAAAATATTTAGCGACTTTAATAAGTTGGTGACATTTAGTAAATAATCATGAGATTCATGAGTGTAGGTTTGTTCGTTTTAGCTGAACTAGTGCTGCACTAGCTCAGCACTAGAACTGTACTATACTGAGAAAAATGGGCTAAGTAAAATGTTTACTTGATAATAAATTATTTACAATAGATAAAGTTTACTTGGAACTATTCTCGTTAATTAATACCTGCAACTAAACCCAGTTTCCTGAATGCAAGTTATTAGGATTAGGAACATCACGTACCTGATAACTGTGTCTTTGGAAGTTTGTTCTCTTTTCACAAACATCCGAAAAGATATGTTGTTGCAAGAAATTAAGAATAGTTGGGACATACTAAAAAATCACACACTGACATGAGCCTTGACATATTCCTGGAAGTCATTGAACTAATATTTAATTCAACTTATTTCAGACATGACAATGATTTCTATAAGTGAACATTTGGCGCCCCTATGGGTTACCCTCTTAGTCCTATTTTAGCAGAAATAATAATGAACACAATTTTCAATCTAGTTCTAAGTGAAATGGACCCACTTCTCATTTTCATTGCCAGATATGTGGGTGAATCCTTTTTATTGTACCATCTCAGTACATAGAACAACTTTTGAACAAGTTCAGCAACATACATGAAAGAATTCAATTTACAATTGAGAAAGAAAATAATAACACCTTGCCCTTCCTGGATGTCCTTGTAATCAATTCTGTTGGTAAGATATTGACTGATCTTTATTCAGAGCCAACTAACTCTAATGGTATCTTAAATTTCAATTCTAATCACCCCTCCACCACAAGATCAATATCATTAATAATTAAAAGCATTGTATATTGTTACTTTCTAATATGGAATTCCACAAAAAGAATTTGCAAACACTTAAAGATAGGTTAAGACTTAATAACTACCCTCTTCATTTTATTAACAAAATGTTATACAATGACAAAAGACCTATTTCCAAAGCTGACAATAATAAAAACAAGTTAAAATTAATATATGTGCCTTTGCTCTCCATCAGATTAAAAGGAATCCTTGAGTCGGAGAACACTTGGAGAAACTTAGAGTTTTTGATAACCTCAAAGATAGACTGGACACTCTGGAAAGACGAAATGTCTTGTATCAGTTGAATTGGAAAGATTGTAACATTTTTTTTGTAGGTCAAAGTTCACAACAATTAAAAAAAAAAAGGTTACAACAACATAATTACGATATCGTTTACATCATTAAATTCCTATTAACAAGTGCTTTGATTTTTATTAAGCATACTCTATGTCTGTCTCTTCTACTTTTCGAGTTATTACAGTTTTGATTAATTTTTCATGGTTACTATCATATTTATAATCTTAGTCGGCGACGATTCTATAATGACAGTCTTTTTTTTTTGACGTTTAATCATGTTTAGTGTAAGTAATCAAATTATTTGTAGAAAATAATGTTTTCGAAAAAAGAATTAGTTAGTGTGGTGTCTGTACTGGGTAAGAATTTTCTGGTTTCACGTATGTGCAGTCAAAACATCCAAACGCTGAAAGGAAACCTAATGTGCTCTCTTTTAAAAGACCGAAGGACTGTAAACACTGAAGAAAGCGAATTTTCAATAGTAGGCAGTGTTGTCGAATCCTCAAATATTTCTATGCGGGCACAACAGGAATTTCATTACATTTTAAACAAAAATAAATTTTATCCTTACCATTATTAGTTGGTCCAAAAACTAGATCAATGTGATTTCAATTGAAGGTTGATGTTTTGCAAAGATTGCAAGCTTTTTACAGTAAGAAATACACCTTGTATATTTGTCAATTATACAGGGTGAGTTTTTTATCTTGAGACAACGGAAAATCTTTAAAACACTATATCAAATCAAAAAAAGATTTTAATAAAATTTGTTATAACGTAGGGGGCTCACGGGGATGAACTCAATGGCTCACCTCACTCCCCAGAGTGGGAGGGGGGACAACTTTGTAATCTTAAATGGGAACCCCCACTTTGTATTGCAGATTATAACAAATCTTATTAAGATCTTTTTTTTGATTTCATGCAGTGTTTTAGAGATATTCCGTTGTCTCAAGATAAAAAAACTCACCCAGTATAAATCATCAGATTTTTTAAGGTGCTCTCTCTACCGAGCCCTAATCATTAGAAGCATCTAACTGCAAGTTTAAATAATAAGTAAATAGCGCGTATGATCTATTTACAAGTGCACTTATTCGTTAAAACATTTTTGAAACTACATATTCTGCAGTAATGCAATTTAAGCACATTTACTGTGGTTATATACCTTGTTAAGCTTATTTTACTTGAAATACCTAGTCAATATTACTTTTAGATCCCAAAGATGTCTGTGTACTCTACTTATGAACATACCTGTAAGTCCTTGCTTACAAAAGTGATAATAAAATATTCATATGACGGTGTATTCACAAGGTCATACCGCCCGTGATTTGAAGAATATATATTAAATATCACAAGTTACGCTAATGTAGATTTTATACATTCAAGGAAAAATGTTAATAGATATCTGTAAATTATACTTCTTTTTCACTCGAATTTTTAAATTTCGGTAAAAGTAGCTTTAATACATATTCATCATTAAATTAGGAAAATCAACGTGATTAACACAATCGTAATTTTATTGGGGAATAACCTGTAGAATATAATAATTCGCTTTTATTACTCACAACATACAATTTGAAGTATAAAAAGAAATCTTGACGTTATAATGATTTGCAAACAGTAAAGAGTGGATCGATCAAGTTAGTGATAATTGTATTAGTAATTAATTCATTGAGCAATGTCGATTCCTCTTACTATCCACATGTACTCAATCAAATATCGTATATATCTGCCCAGATTGCTTATTTATAAGAAAATTAAAACAGTTTACCCAAACTTATTTATTACTGTTAAGTATCTAATAACCTGAAGCTGCAATTCAATCTTAGAATAATCTAAATTTCTGAATAAAACAAGGTTATCTTAGAAACAGAATGACGTCAAGGCTTTTAAAATGAATGTTAACAGCATTAAAGCGGCTATTATTTTCAGTGTTGTATTACATAATTTTTTTTTTCACTGGATATATACAGGATGTTTCCTAACTTCTCTCACAAAATAAATGAGGATACTCTTCACTAAATTTTAAGACGAAAATGTGATATAAAGTTTTTTCGAATATCGCTTCGTTTTCGAAATATAGGGTGTTAATTTTTTTTATTTTTTTTTTCATTTTATTAATTAATGCTAAACGATATTCTAATGATATTTGTTAATTTATAATCCTTCCTATTTTTTAGCCTAATTCACCTAATCCCTCTTTAATTTTCCAGTCCAATTTTGAATCCCCCTTTTTGACAATACAGTGTTCCACTTCTTCAATTTTCAAAAGTAAAACTTGTTTTAGATTCGTCCTTTCTTAGTATGCAATGTTACAATTCACCATTTTCCAATTGTAAAACTTATTTTTGATTTGTCCTTAAAAATCTTTTCCTATTTCTCTTTTAAAACTTCTTAATATATATTTTTTTTAAATCTTGACGTACATTCATTGACAACATTCTCCTCCTCCATCCTCCTCCACAACAATCATTTTTCACATAACCTCCCTAATCATTATTTTGGACTGCCGAAATTCGACAAATCATGTCGAATGATTTCTACCATGTTGTGCAATCTCTATATGTGTATAATTAAAAAATATCGGAATAATTCAAGTTTCAAACATAAATACACCTTCTATTAACCATCAAATTAAAAATCTAAAGATTTTAATTTTATTATTACTAATTATCCCGCTTGGCAAGTAATGTTGCAGATATCCCAGTAATATTACACTATTTACTGGACAGCGATGTTAAACAAAAACATGTTACTGAAATTTTGCAGCAACATTAAATAATGATAGAAATATTGCAGGCCATTACAGTAACATTTCAATGTAATCAGGAAAAAAATATTTTAAAACAATGTTGCAAAAACAAAGACTTTGTTGTCAGAAATGTTGAGGTAATATTTAGTTGTAACATTGCCATATTTACATTTTATAAAGTGTAAGATAGTATATATGTTTCTGCAAATTTGGAATTTTGAAAACACAAAACTCATGGAGCAAATTTTCTCTATAAAGTAAATAATGATGATGAAATTTTTTAGCATTTTTTGTAGCCTATAATAATCATGTTAGTGGGGTTGTGGCTGCGCACTTGTAAAAGTTAGTATCGCTTGCCATCACAAGTTTTTTCGTACCGCGCATACACGAGTTGGCGGGAATAGGTATATTCACAATATACGGTAATCGTGACTGGACAGGGCGTGGATAGGACCATCTTGGGATTGTGCGTCGCAATTCTTTTGATGAGAAAAAATTCCCGTCAATAATGAACCAACATTATCAGGTAAGTTTTATTTATAATGCTAAAGTAGGTATGTCGATCCTTTCAAATTCATCGAAGATCTTTAAAGACAGATATATATGTATTATGTATATCATAACCTATATATGTTATAGTAAAACCTACCTGTTGTGCTATAAGGATGAGCAATGTCTCGTAATGTCATTCTTAGAATTGATAGTAATTCTTTGATCAAATACAAATTTTACAATAATTATAAACAGTGTTATATATAAAATATGCAGCTTATCCTCAACTTTCATATAAATAAAATAGTTTTTCTGATCTCTATTTTTGACGGTGTGTCTTTTTTTTTAATTTTAGAGAGAATTAGAAGAAATATTGTACTCACAGATACAGAATACGAAATAACTGTCATGGAATGGTTTCGTTATGCAAAACAAAGATTTGATAGAAAAACAGCAAAATGTTCAAAGGAATAAAATGCATTCGGGGCGTTTTTCTTATGTGTTGTGAGTTTTTGTTTAAATTCTATTCATGTTAAAATATGTGCCCCATAATCTGTTTCCAATACTGAAGTTTATTAAAATGGAATTTAATGTACTTTTTTTTTAATCAATAAACGCCTTTATTGTCTTCTGTAAGTAGCATTTTACTTTTTAAAGTATTTATTAATGTATTTCGTTTACTTAAATAGCTATTTATAATATTATTCATAGTACTCCTATTTAGTTTTTACATAGAATTATATGGTATATGATTGACCATTTTAATGTATCTGCAAAAATAACTACAAAAAAAGACTTATAATGTTATATTATAAAAATGTCTTATCCATTATATTTTTCTGGCATTAATGTTTAATATTAATATTGTAATTTTAGCAAGTGAAGATAAATTCGTATAAACAGAGGGGCCAGATCTATGGAGGGTAACATGAAATTATAATATTAACATTGAATTTCAATAAGACTGATTGAGATTCCATTTTATATTAATTAATATAACATCTCGATAAACCTCAACATCATGTTTCTTATATAATGCAGCAAGAACTTTTGGAGTAAATAAAAGATCCTAATAGAAACATTAGTGTAGATATATTTATAGAAACATTTAATTGCCACACTGTATCAATATTTCTCTTTAACATATGAGAAATGTGACGGAAGAGCTATATTTTAACATTAATCGTCATGTTAAAGTAATGTTACTGGAAGACCTCGTATTAACATTACTGGGAAATATTGTTTCGTAACATCGCTTAGGCGGACATTAAACAGTCGTAGAAATGTTACTGCATGTGCTACATTGTATATATTTTTTGTAACATTTCGCGTTATAAGATAACATTTAGACGACGTTATAGTCATGTTATTTTGCCAAGTGGGATTGTTCTAATAAGATCAATTAAAATACAAGACTGCAATATGCATAACTGAGGATATCACAAGAACTGTAGTGTAGTAATAAATATGTAAATATCAGATCACTCCGCCCTACAAAAGATTAATTCATAGCCATTTGATTAGTTAATCAAATCTTTTGTAGTGCGGAGTGATTGGATATTTACACTATCGGCTACTTGAAGTTAGGACAACTAGTATTTAATTTAAAAAAAAAATGATTTTTTAATATAAAATAATAAAGTAAGCACAACATGAAAGTATTTAAGGCGGAAATTATCACTAGAATAAGCCTATTAAAGAGAAAAATTAATTAACTTAATAGCAGGTAATAAAACCATTACAAACGATATTTAAAGGAACGCCGATAAGCATGTTTACAATAGGGGTGTGGGTCGACAGGGTCGTAAAATTTCATCTGGCTGCCTCCTAAAGATCTCCCACTATAGCAGGTAATAATTGATATCGTAATGGTTGTGAATTATTCTATTAATAAACCCGTTACGATACGGTTGTTCAATTGCGGTGTTTGTGAAAATAGTATTTAAAAAATTCTGAAAGGAAAGCCGATAACTGCAGAAAACAGATCAGCTATTGTCACATTACATGAGGAAGGACATTCTGTGCGTGTGATAGTAGATTAGGAGTGACAAAATCTACAGTCAATTACACTATTCGTCGCTACCGAGACACCGGAACCAGATAATAGAAACAACTTAACATTCGAAGACCGGGATCGCCTAACTCCGTCACGGATAACAACCCTCGCGGAAGATCGACACCTTAAAGTGTTAAGTAAGTGAAATCGGCGATTGACGGCGCCCGAAATCGCAGCGGAAATGTCGTGGGAACCGCTAAAAGCGATTACAGTGGGCTGAAATTCATAGAAATTTGCGCAGAAAATTTCAGAAACTGCACTGACAGTCCAAGTTTGAAGAGTTTGGGGAAAAGGGCAGGGCTTTTATAAGACGCACCAAGGACGAGCGAATGTTGCGCGATTGTGTCGTTGCCACAATAAAACACGGTGGTGGTTCAATTAGGGTTTGGGGTTGTTTTAGCAGTGCGGGGAAAATTGACGGCATTATGCGCAAAGAAAATTACAGACGCATATCGGAATAAAATGGTGTAACGTCAGGATTGCAGTTGATTGGGGAGAACTTCGTGTTTGCGCATGATGCACGGTACGGATCTGCAAAGAATATTTCGCGTCTCAAGTAGAGGATAATGTGTTGGAAATCATGCCCTGGCCTCCGCAGAGTTCGGATTTGAATGCCATCGAGTTACTGTGAGATGAACTGGAGAGGCGAGTTAGGAAAGTCTGCCCCACTTCGAAAGAGCACCTGTGACAACTTCTCCAAGCAAAATGGAACAATATTTTCCAGGAAACTCTGAGAAGATTGGTCCGAGCCGTAATGAAAGCCAAAGGAGGATTCTTCAACGAAAAGTATAATATTTTAATGAGAATATTTTGTTTTATTTATTTATTTCTTCTTGTTATTTGTATATATTTTTGTTTCTACGAATACATTTTTATTTTCTTTCGAATTGTTGTTGTTTTTATTTAGTTATAGTTCATTTACTATAACAGACGAGGTACTACGTGAATCAGTTTGCTATGACGTCACGACCGTGTTGCAAATTTTCTGTTCGTCAAAACGTAAACAAACCTTTAGGTTATTTAACTGTCAAACACTTTTGACAGGTGAATAAACAAACTCTTAAAAATAACATTTACCGTTAATATTAGTCATGATTCTTTTTGAAAATCAGAATTTAAAGTATGTTAATCATGATAGCAGTGGAAAAAATAACAAAAAAGCACAAGTGAGTATAATAAATTTAATCGGGACCATTATCGCTTAAAGTATTCACAGTAACGATTAGTATGCAAGTTTCTTCTCTATCCAAACCAATCTCTCTGACTTACTACTTCTGGATTTCCTTTCCAATATGTTGTACACCAAGTACGTCAAATTTCCAGACTAATTTAATTCAATCCGCTTTATACAATTGTATGCATCCATACTTCATTCATCATTTCGTAACAAACTCCCTTTTTTATTTTTTGAGAACCAATAATATCTGCCACAACAATGTGTTTCAACCATAGAAATGTCTTTTTCTTTAAGAGCACTGTTCAAAATGTTTAATGTGTTCTGTTAGTCTGAAAAATGTATGTGAAAGAACCACTTTTGTAAACAATATTTGTATATACTCACTGTTTTTGTACATATCATAAATTGTGTTTCCAATAGCACATTGACAATGAGTAGAATAATCAATTTTTACAACATTTATTTCGTATGCATTTTCGTTTTGGGTTAGTGGATGTAATTTCTTGTTTACTCATGGATAAATTTTGCTTATGTTTGCAACATGAATGTTTAGAACACTCGTTACTCTCTAAAAACGAAATACTGTAAAGAATATGACATTAAAAATATATGGATTTTATACTCCACGCACGAAAGTTAACGGGAGTAATGGCCCGTTGTTCTCGCGTTCTGCGTCGAAATACACAATTAACGAAACTATTAACTCCTTCGACTGTTTACACAGTGGTTTCGGTGAGGTTTAGTTGTAATAACTACTTATTTTAAATAAATATATACCAAGTATAAACGCAAATTCCCACACTTTACTGCAAATGCAGAATATAACCCTTTGACAGTTGGCCAGCTAAATTGGTGGGGAATACATTGGGAAGATGTGACAAGCATGCAATTTAAAAAGCAGTAGACACCAATAATAATTAATTGAACATGAATAAGTTATATGTTAGTTGGTTATTTCAATAATATGGTATTACATGGCCCGAATTTGCAAGTAATGACGTACCTCGTCTGTTATAGTAAATGTAGTATAGCAATAATTTACTAGTTGTCCTAATTTCAACGACCGGTAGTGTACGTGTCTACATAACTGAGGCTATAAAAACAAAGAATGCTTAGAAGACCTCTAACCGAAAGCGTAAGTTAGGGTATTGTATTGACCTTGACTTGGTGAAAATATGTATTTTGTAATGAAATGCACTTGATGACCCCTAAGTGATGAACCCAGGTAAGCAGTTTTGACAGCTCATCATTATTAGTTGCCTTTCTCAAGATTATAAAAGGTTCCAAAGTGGGGTTCTTGGAAGTTGTGGCAGGCTGAGATGATCCAAGGAGGTGAACTATTTATAATTCATTAACAATCAACATCAAAGGAATAGCTTTCAGAGGTATACTGCTCTTCAAACGTGCATTTCTAATGTAATTTCAAGGAACAAACAACAATCATTTTTTAGATGAAAAAAAAAAACAAATAAGAATTAATACTTTTTCCTTGACATTTTACAAGAAATAAGGGAAAAAAAAATCTAAAATATCCAATTTATAGTTACAAAAGGTAACAAACAAATAACGAAATTTACCTATATGGAGTAATAAAGAGTGTTCCCATTCGAGACTGACCTTGTGTGACACATGTAATATCACGAAAGATACTTACACCTACAGTATGTTATCCGTCTGAGGTCAGGACCAAAAAGCGATGTACGTGAGAAAACTACAGGTAATAGAAACAACTTAAATATTTTCTTTATAAAGTAAGGTGACACGTACACTGGCCGACTTATTTAATGTAGTCGTCTACAGTGCAGTGACTATCAAAACTACTCACTATTTGCACAGGTGCGTGTTCGGCTGGCGTCGGCTGTTCCAGGTAAATGATTTATTGGGGTATGCAATTTTAAAACCCTTCCCAATTGTGCAAATCAGGTAGAAAAATTGGATTATTTAATACCACAAGTAAACGTTGTATATTGTGGTTTGAACGTGCTTTAAATTGCAATGTCTTTCATAACTTGGACCCTAGTTGACTCTTAAACTTAAACTCACATAGAATTAAATAAAGTTTGGTATTCGTAGGCAATCTTGTGTATTAATTGTTTTAAAAACGTAGGAAATAGCAAACAACAGAGGAAGCTTCAACCAATATTAGCTATTGTAAGCGTTTATTAATTACTATTTTTTGAATGGAGATTTCAATAATATTTACTTATTAGCATTTACTATTGCAGGACCCACCTATGTGTAAGTAACGCTGTAAAATTGCTATTCATAAGAAAGTAAAATTACGTTTGGCCTAGTTATATAATTTATTTAAGTAAATATGCTAAATATGCAAATATAAACAATATAAAATTCTAAAAATAAAAATCTAATTACGTAACTGTCATTAAATATACAAACAAAAAATGATAATGTAAAACCTAACCATTAAAATAACACATTCTGGAAAAATAAGAAATAAACATACACTCTAAAAAATTAAAGAAAAACAAATTTTATAATTTTATAAAATTCAGCCATCATCCTTTAGAATTGTTCTTTTATTAATTTATGTGTATATTGTTTTGTTTATATAAATATATAAATTAATAAAAGAACAATTCTAAAGGATGATGGCTGAGTTTTATAATTGCCGCAGATCGAAATGCATATAATGTATTAATAAATTTATAAGTTGGCTATTGAAATTTCAAAGAAAAGCTTTATTCTTAGTAATGTGGTAATAATTTAGATAGTTTATTAAAATTTCGGTTTAAAACAATTGTCCTGTAAATGGCATCATTTAACAAAATGAATGATCTGCAGGACATTTGTGATTTTTCCTACGAACAGGAATTTTACTACGTTTCTTACCTGTGGGTAATTACAATAATTATATTATAATATATAAATTAATATTTATTGAAACTAAAGCTAATAAGGTAACTTATGAAGTGTTACTCTTTTGTTTTCTAATACATTTCCTATTTTAAAGATAAATTATATATAAATAAAATTTATTTAAATTTTTAAAATTTAATATAAATAAACGATCGATTTTTCATCTATACATTCACTTGATTATTTTTAAACATAAAATTAGAGCTTTAGTTTTAGAAGCCACTTGGTTTCAAGCCGTAAAACAGATATTTTAATTCAAATCACAATATTAAAGGTTTCCTTTCGATATTAAATAATCTTAGATCTACCTGATTTGCATAATTGCCAAGCGTTTTACAACTGTATAGCCTCATAAATGATTTACCCAGAACATCCAACGCTAGCCGAACGC
Organism: Protaetia brevitarsis; assembly: GCA_004143645.1. Taxonomy (NCBI): domain Eukaryota; kingdom Metazoa; phylum Arthropoda; class Insecta; order Coleoptera; family Scarabaeidae; genus Protaetia; species Protaetia brevitarsis. Next base: position 377,739 of record RXPK01000319.1, read on the forward strand.
GCACCTGTGCCAAATGGTGAGTAGTTTTGATAGTCACTGCGCTGTAGACGACGACATTAAATAAGTCGGCCAGTGTACATACAGTGAAAGACTAAAGTTTAAATACACCGCACAAACATCACTTAAAAAGAAAATAAAGCATTTTAACACAAATGTAAGTATGCAATTTAATTATAGTTCAAGAATAAACAGTAACAAAAACTAAACTAAAATTGATTTCGTCGCATAGATAGATATCGCAAAAATACGCTGGACAAAAGTTTAAATACAAATCAAAAAAGATTTCTTTTTAGCTATTTTTAATCAAATTGAAAAAAGTAAACTTAGATTAATATTTGGAAGGTCCGCCCGAGCTTCAATGACTGTCCTTAGACGATGTGGCATAGATAAAACTAAATTTTCTGTTTCAGACATCGTGATTTCTGACCAGGCTTTTGTTAAAGCTTCTTTAAGGAATCCCTTGCTTTTTGAAGCCAATAATTCCCAAACGTGTTCGATTGGGTTTAAGTTTGGTGATTGGGGCAGACCATGCAGGTGACGTGGAGCATAATACAATAATCAATTCTTCACCAAACGCGGGGTGCGCTTGGAGTCATTGTCTTGTTGGAAAATCCAATTTCTTCCCACACCCAAGCTACCCACAGAAGGCTGCAAATGTTCCTCCAATATAGTTTTATACATCTGCTTATCCATTATATACCATCGATGAAAGCTAAATGCCCTACTCCAGCTGCTGCAATCGCTCCCCAAACCATCACATTACCGCCACCATTTGCTTAACGGTAGATATGAAATGTTTGGCTTGAAATGCTGTGCCTGGCTTACGTCAATTTTTTTCGCGACCGTCGCTGCCAAAAGTGTTAAATTTAGATTCATCTGTAAATGGGACTCTTCTCCAAAAGTCCTCATCCTTATCGTTGTACTTGTTTGCAAAGTCTAGACGAAGCGGTCGATTTTTTTTAGAAATAAGAAGTTTCTTACGTGGAACTCTGCTTCGATATCCCTTATTCCGTAATGCTCTTTGTACTGTTTTCGGGTGAACATGTTTGCCTGATACTATCGCCTAATTTTCGCACTTATTCTCAGATTTTTGTTCACTTCCTTTAGAATAAGGCTAACATCTCGCCGAGAAAATTTCTTGGATCGTCCAGTTCTGGGTTTATTTTCCACTGTTTTATAAGTTTTATATTTTTTTATAATATTTTGCACACTCGCGCATGACAAATTTAAAAGTTTACCTATATTTCGGTACGATTTGCCTTCTCGAAAATATTTAATTATTAATTTTTTTACACTAGACTCTATTTGCTTTCATTTACCTTACCTATTATTTTATTTTAAGTCGACCGACAATGATGAAATCAGGATTAATATTAAATAAAAATACGTAAGTAACTATATCAGCAAATAGAACGATNTAAGAGATTGATTTTTTCGGAGCTATTAGAATGCGTGAGGCACTGCCTTCGATTCTTGTTCGATTACATGCGCTCTCTTGATTAACGATACGCTATGCCAATGCTAAGTCTAAACGACTCCTCAAAGTCCTTCTCGCTCTAGGAATCGTGTGAAGGCATCGCAAATTGGCCGCGAAAATGCGAAGGCTCTTTACGGGTGGCATTGTTTCGTCGGCGTTTGTTCACGATTATACCTGTTGGTTGTTGCTGGAGGTTCTCTTCGTCGCTAATCACCACTCCAAAGAGCTTTTAAAACGTCGCGTCGTATAGGGGACAGATTTCGTATAATTAAGCGTAATTTGTTTATTCATTGTTTTAACTTATGTGATGATTCACTGCTTTTGTTCGATCGACAGGCATGTGCTATCACAAAATGTTTGTAATTCGAGTGTTAGGTTTTCCGTAAAAAAGGAATGATCGGTAGTTATTCATGATCAGAAATAGATATTTTCCTAAGGTCGCAATAATACATAATTATTTAAATTATTTATCTATTTATGTTAATTCGAAGGTCAGATATTTGTTTGTTGTTGCTATTTGTTAGATTAACTAGTTAGCGAACTTGTTTATATTGATTAGTGAACATGTGTTGCTTACGCTCAAGTGTGTGAAAACAAAGTTTAAAATCTTGCGTTAAGTTTTTTCCTTTTTTTTTACTTAAGGTGATTTGAGAATCAGAATTTTCAAAATATTGTGTCATTATGGAAAGTTAGCCTGATTTAACTAATCTTTTAAGAAGCATTTAGAAGCACAAAAACATATTTAACTTCCTAGCATCATTGAAATTTGAGGAAGTTTCACATTCTTTGTTTTCGAAATCGCAAACGAAACGGTTAGTAATCAGTTTCTTAATAGACATATTTATAATATAATTCTTATATACCTACAGCAATTATTTCAGTTTGCAAAATCTTCGTAGATTAAGTTTTGTGTAATATACTCAATAATTTAAGATTGGAACTGCGGGTATTTAGAAATTGCGTTATCTAATAACAGCCTTGGACTATTTTATTGTTAAGTAATTTTGTGTTTTTATAAATTCGCTTTTAATTTTAATAACCATATTATCGCAAAATAATACGCTGAGTGATTTAACAAAGTTATTTTGCGTGTTAGTAAACCTGAAAGAAGTTTTATGTAATGTAATGGTTTGCGTTTCTTTTAAAATATGTTCATACTGCAGTTGCATTGAATTAATAATCGATTTTCCTGGTTAATTTTCATCAAACGGGACCAAAATGATTATTCTAAGCCTCTTGAGGTTATGTTGATATGCAATAAAATAGAGCTACTTGAAGGTGAATCCTGCTGAAGATATAGCTGTTCACCAGTCTTCTTCCTTAACGGCATATAAAGCTGAATATGCCTGGTTCAAAGCATTCCTTCAACTCTGTCCCACACTATATGGTGATGTATCATAGACTACTAAACCATTAAGTTCCTGCCTACATTTTAGACCAGTTAGTTTTGCCTTGGAATGTAAACGTAATCAACACATTCTGTCTATTTGGTAGTAATGGTCGGTCCAGCAACTATTTTGAAAATGAGCATAAACAGATTAGATCATCTATACTTAAATTTTTTATCTTCTATAGCCCAATAATGATACTCAACCAGCTGCAGTTAAAAACTGGAATTATGCATACGTTATTCAGTTTTTGCGAATAATTTAACCTGAAGTGACAGTTAAACAATATAATTTTACCTACAATGCTTGGAACTGACAGTAATAAGCATTTTTCACTTTATGTCATTGTTTCCCAATTGACGTGCAATTTAGTTAAGCTTACAATTAATTAACCTTACATTTAATTACACGGTTTACGATTTTTTAATTGGCATTCACTGTTTTGAAACCGACCAAATTGATTATTTAGGATAATTAAATTGCAGAAGAATTCAGGTTTGCGACTTACATATGTACACTTGATTTTGGAGAAAAAAAAAGGGAATTTGTAAAACAGAAGTATTCACGAACGTTTTCCTGTGTATAAACCTTGTCGCCGCTGTGAAAAGCCCACTCTCAAGAACGCTTTGGCAGGGATATCTAAAGCAATCAAGCGCGTAAATTGCTATACAATGGTTTCTAGTATTAGAAATATCACAGAACAACTCAGCAGTCTAAGATTATTTTTCCGTTCCCGAGAGCAAAAGTAATTAAAATATGATTAAATTAAAATCGTTGTGCACTCAAGAGAAAATATAGATGGAAGGATAGATAAAATATAAGTTATTTATTCCGTTTCGCAAAAGCGAAAACAAAGCACAAATGTACAAAAAAAAACAGCCTAAAATACAGTGAGAAACTAAAGTTTAAATAAATCGCACAAACATCACTTAAAAAGAAAATAAAGCGTTTTAACACAAATATAAGTATGCAGTTTAATTATAGTTCAAGAATTAACAGCAGCAAAAACTAAACAAATTTACTTTATCGCATAGATAGGGGTAAATTAGCCGGAAATAAATAAAAATACGCTGGACAAAAGTTTAAACACAAATCGAAAAAAAAAATTTTAGCTATTTTTTTAATCCAATTGAAAAAAGTAAACTTAAATTAATATTTGGTAGGTTCGCCCCGAACTTCAATGACTATCATTAGACGACGTGGCATAGATAAAACTAAATTTTCTGTTTCGGATGTCGTGATTTCTGACCAGGCCTTTGTTAAAACTTCTTTAAGGGATTCCTTCCTTGCTTTTTGAAGCTGTACGACCAATTTTTCGAGCCAATAATTTCCAAACGTGTTCGATTGGGTTTAAGTCTGGTGATTGGGGAGGACTATAGAGCTGAGGTGGAGCATAATACAGTAACCAATTCTTCATCAAGCGCGCGGTGTGCTTGGCGTCATTGCCTTGTTAGAAGATCCTATTTCTTCCCAGACCCAAGCTATCCACAGATGGCAGTAAATGTTCCTCCAATATAGTTTTATATAGGTGCCTGTCCATTATACCATGAATGAATGCTAAATGTCCTACTCCAGCTCTGCTGCAATCGCTCCCCAAACCATCACACTACCGCCACCATGCTTAACGGTAGGTATTAAATGTTTGGCTTGAAATGCTGTGCCTGGCTTGCGCCAATTTTTTTCGCAACCATCGGTGCCAAAAATATTAAATTTAGATTCATCTGTAAATAGGACTTTCCTCCAAAAGTCCTTATCCTTGTAGTTGTTTGCAACATCTAGACGAAGATGATTTTTTTCAGAAATAAGAGGTTTTTTACGTGGAACTCTGCTTCGATAGCCCTTATGCCGTAAAGCTCTTTGTACTGTTTTCGGGTGAACATGTTTGCCTGATACTGCACCAATATTATCGACTAACTTTGGTACACTTATTCTCAGATTTTTATTCACTCCCTTTGGAATGAGGCTAACATTTCGGCGAGAAAGTTCCTTGGGTCGTCCAGTTCTAGGTTTATTTTCCACTGTTTTATAAGTTTTATATTTTCTTATAACATTTTGCACACTCGCGATGATTTAACAAATTTAAAAGTTTGCCAATATTTCGGTAAGATCTGCCTTCTCGAAAATATTTAATTATTAATTTTTTTACACTAGACTCTATTTGCTTTCCTATACCCATTATTTTATTTTAAGTCGACCGACAATGATGAAATCAGGATTAATATTGAGTAAAAATGAGTAACTAGATCGGCAAATAGAAGGCTAAATTTTTTTGGAAAAACCCAACACAGTTGCAACACAACAAATATCTTCTGTATTGTATTTAAACTTTTGTCCAGCGTATTTTTTTTATTTCTGACGAATTTGGTCTTAACTGTGCGACATAAACAAATGTTCAGTTTTTGTGGGTGTTTTTTTCTGGAACTGTAAACTACATACTTACACTTGTGTTACAATGCTTTATTTTCTTTTTAAGTGATATTTGTGCGGTGTATTTAAACTTTAGTTTCTTACTGTATATGACAATTTGGCCAAATTAATAAATAAAATGGAACATACAACAGTATCAAAACTCATAAATGTGAAAAAGAAAATGGTGTAGCAGTAATATTAAGGCAAAAAAAGCTGGAAGAGTTTACAAATGCTATTACACGTTCCAACATGTAGATCGCAATCCGAACAATTTTTCTTAGTAAACTAACAGGCGGAACCTAATAATAACTAAATTATAGTGTTTTAAAAATGATTACTCAGTTGTTGAAAACTGATACTAGTTCACAATTGTAGTTCAAGAGATGATTTTTCAATAAATCAAAGTGCTTTATTGGAATAAGCGATTGTTTGTTGTGGTGACATATCAATGTCATATCGATTGATGCTTTGTTGACATTTATCAAATAAGTGACTTGTTTTCTTACTGAAAGTAAATAAATTTTGAATATCAGATCATTGGATTGGAAAAATATCGTTGGATGAAGAGTATTGGGACATTTTAATTACTATAGCATGGCTAATAACAAGGCTGCCGCAGTAAGAGAACTGTGTTTTCCCAGATGAACAATTCCCTGATGCGCCAACTTTTCACAGACTAGTGTACCGAACTCGAACGTCATGGTCTTTGAAATTCATACATCAACGTGATGGTGGTAGACCACATCGCCACCATATAGTCGTTGAAGAAGATATTTTAGAATAGTGTATAATGCACCCTCTTTAAGCACTCGAGAAATTTCACGAGAGCTAACGGTATTACAGTGGATATCTTCGTGGACTTTAAGAATGAATGGCTTAAACTTCTATCATTTACAGAGGGTTCAAGCCTTCGTGGCAACAGATTCGCACATCTATGGGCTGAAGAAAACCCACATGTTATTCGTCAGAATCGGTTTCGACAACGGTTTAGCATACATCGATGAGCCGGCATTGCTAATCATACTCTAATGGCGTTCATATGAAATTCGCGGGTCTTACGGTGAATTTTTATAAGAAATCCCTTTAAATTTACACCGAGATATCTGATTTATGCATGACGGCTGTCCTGCTCATTTTTCTGGTCCTGTACGCAATTATCTTCACGCTACATTTCCGCAAAAATTGATAGGTCGGGATGCACCAATTCCGTGGTCTCCAATTAAAGTCGGTAGATTTTTTCTTATGGGATCACATGAAATGGCGCGTATATGCCACGGAAATAAACAATGTAGATGAATTACGTCAACGAATTAACATTGCTGTAGAAGAGCTACGCCTCCTACAGTTTTCACAACTATGCTAAAACTGAATTCGCCATGCACAAATAGATGATCTTATCAGCAGTTTCAAGCTTTTTTTTTACTGTTATTTCTTTGTCTTTGAGTTCTTCCTGCAAGTTTATAAATAAAAGTTATTTCTTTAAGCGTCCTTAGTAAGTCATGTCAGGTAACTGCATTAATTTAACAATCACAATATTGTGTACACATACTGTTGTAACCTATACAAAACAACCAATAACTCACAGCGAATTCTTGAGCAGAAATGGAATTGGCAAACTGGGTCGATAGGAATCAAATAAGCACACTTACTTGACCGATGAACACGTGCAGCTGAAATACATTGGCATAGCGATAAAATTACTATTTTACATCGAAATGCAGTTAAATTTTCGTCGAGCTATAGAAAATTTGTTAGAAGGCCTGGAAAGGTAGAAAATAAAATAGCATTTTGGCTCAGGGAAATTTAGTCACAATGGGTGCTAACTTTCCCTGCTAAATAAGCGATATTTTCGCCAGTTAAAATATCTTATTCTCCAAAGGGGCTCATTTCCACCTAAATTGGTCATTTTAATAAGGAAAATAATCGATAAACCCCTACATAGCCTGAAAGTCAACAACAACAATGGGTAACAACGTTGGCATCCATTGAAGATGATTAAGATCCCACGTTGTGAATTTTCTCGGCATGATCGACATTTTTTTCATTTCTGCTTTTCAAGAATTTGAAGGACTAATTCGCCTGGCTTGATTCTAAAAACCCGGAGACACTTTCCACACTGTCAATTAATTTGCCTACCGTTTAGACGCTTTTTTCCAGAAAATTGATTTTTCAAAGAGAAGACATTCACTGGCCCTTGGCCTTTATAATTTCGCGGATATCTGAAAAGTCAAGTGTGCCACGATCGCCTTGCCACTCTGCAAAATCCAAAAAAAAAAACAGTATTCGACAAGAAATTGAACCCATAACTGCTACCGCGTTATGGCAAATTTTAGAAATTAATTTCACGAGTATCAAATACAGAAATGAACTACGTTAGATACAGAGATCCTTGCATGTTAAAAAGGAATTATTGCAATAGATTAGCTTGCTTCTTTTTTATTTTATTTGAAAAAGTTAACAACTATATGCATCACTTGTGCAAGGTAGATAATGTTAAACGGTTTATCATACCAGAAAATAATATAAAAAGACATATTATGGATTAATAGAACAAAAAAGAAATAAGAAAGCTAAAATGAAATTACATTCGATCACAAAATTAAATTCAATTTAACTAATATCCGTTCAACAGTTCTTCTTTACATTTACCCCGAAACGTCTGTTTAAATTGGGCCAATGCAAACTGAACCGCTGCTCTTGTTAGCTTAACAATTGTACCGAAAGAAATTATTTCGTTATGCGCCAACACGACCGAGCAGAACGTTAGTCGTTTTTTTTTTTGCGTTTGGTGACTGGCGGTGACGACTTCGTTCTAGGAAGACCGAACACCAATGAATACTACTGCTTCTTCTCAGAACGGTAAATCACCGGCGAAATAACGAGGACTTTGCTCGTTTAACGCTCCGTCGGGCAGCGATATTCCCGACGAGGAAAATTGGAAAATGTATTGCCGTCAGCGTGGGAAAGAGAAGTCGACGAGACCGGTCAAATATATCGGTGGGATATTTTGCAAAGCTAAACGCCCGTCACGAAGATCGACTGTAGGAATCGAAATTGGGGTTTTTTTATTTCTTTTTTCCCCTTGTTTGCTTACTAGACACAGGTTAGTTTACGAACAAAACAATCTTTCAAAGTCCTAGGGCTTAAATTTAATTTAATGGCAATTCGCAGTCTTTGTCAGGTTTCCCAATCGATCAGAGGTAATTACAATTGCAAAATCTTTAAAGAAATAGAAAATTTTCTGTTAATTCATTTATTGCACTATAAGAAACACTTCGTATTTAGAATGATTAATAAAAAAAAATTCCCACTGATACCATTTTTATAGTTTTATAAATTTGTATTTTTTATACTCTGGAAATTAATGTAGGTACTATTTCGATAACAAGAAAACCAACTAGGTATTAACTACCTCGGTAATTTGTTGTAGTACTATTAAAGCAACACAAGCAACTATAAACCATTGTCCGTTCAGAAACATTATTGAAAAACAATGTGTAATAAAGCCAGCTATAAAAATTCGATCAATTTTTTAGTATTGCCAATCAAATATGTATTCAGCGGCTATATCCATCTTATTATGCAACTGGGGGGGTTGGGAGAATTTAATTTAGAAATGGATCGAAGTGTTATGTGTATGTAAAATACTGTTTACAACAAAAAATAAATTTTCAAAATGCATGCATGATCACAACAAAATACTTCGGGTAATCTAACAATAAATTTTTGCCATTCCACGTTATTTTCATTTTTTCCTGCGTCATTTTTTATTTTATAGAAACGACAAATTAGTACCTATAAAGAAGAGAGTACAGTACATATGACCCATTGTTATTTACTCCGAACAACCTTTCTTCAAATTGGAGATGGGAAAACCTGTTTAGCTATATGATCTGGATCGTCCTTTTAAGACACGTTTTTTCAGATGCGGTCAAATTAATTAATCTTATATCTTCGATCAAAGATGAACGATGTTTAGTGTAAAATGCAGTGAATGAATACGGTATACTTGTGAACTAGAGCTTTAAAAACTTTAGAAGCAATTGGTTTTTTGACTAAAATATCCGCTTTTAGTAGGTATGACATGGAACATTCATATGTAGTTTAGATCATAATAATAATAATAGAATTTCTTGAGAACTACATCTAAATACAAATACATTGTCAAAAAGACTATATCGCCGCTTTGTGTTCTATAGGATTGGGTTGTTTTTTGCGCTTCCACAGGTTAATCAATTTCAAGTCGATGATGTCGGTGACCATTGTTGATCACTGTTTTTACAAAGAAATCAAATTTTGTATGAAATCACTTACTGATAATTTTGATGTTACTTCTGTCAGTTTACTTCGACATGCACACTTACATACATCTTCCTGGGGGTTGGGAGTACTTACAAGGCGCGTCCCCAGGGTGGTGGTTAGGCAAAGGGCCATCTTGTCACGGTTCGCTCAAGACGAGATGGTTAGTGGCGGCTATAAGTTCGTCCTCTCTACTTAAACCGGAGCAGGGTGAATGAACACCGTTGCCGTGAACCACTCCCCCCTCGCCCGAGCTGTTGTGTCGTGGCTAAGGGCTTGCACAGGGTACTACAACGATGCCAGTTGTTGCTTTCGGCTACCGAAAGTCCAACTGTTAAACCAGGTCCCTGAAAGTGAAAGTGGGGGTCCTGGCTTAACTGCACGGACCGAGAGCAGACAACCTCAACAAAACCTAAATCCTAAAGTGGCGGACTAGGCTGATGGGATGCGTAGCTGATTAGAAGACCCAGTCCACTAGTCCAACTTGGAGCACCTAGCGTACCCCATGTATTTGCCTTACCTCTTGCATGCGGGGCTCTGTGGAGGTGGACCTTTTCTTCCCTAGCTACTCGTGGGATCAACCATGGAGGAAGGACGTTTATTTGTGGGACGACATCGCTAATAAACAGGAATTGGAGCAGGGCCTCCATAAGAAGTCTTCCACTTCCAAAGTGAGAGTGCCTCACAAGGAAGGAACAAAGGGAAAAGCAAAACGACTGGAGCAGATTAGGAAACAGGATGGCATCCATCCCCTTTCAAATTGCTAGTACTGTGCATCTCAAGGGCGTTGCCCTACAGTTTGAAAGGTCAGCTGTAAAACAGCAAGAACAGGGGACACAATAGATCTTTTAGGTCGCGGTGTAATATTACCTTTGCAATATATACATACATCTAGAAATGTATTTTTTTCTGTGCATATTAACTTAGGTCTCAAATTTAATCAAATGCAAAATGAAAATTTGAGTATACATCAACTATATCTTTAATAAAACGGAAATTTCAATACATACGAAACAAAAATCACGAACAATGATGCATATCGTTTAGGTGGTCTATTAATAGAATTTATTTTAGTTCTTATTAAATGTGAAACATTTGCAAACTTTAATAACAATTAGTCGTGCATAAGTGTGGTATTATTTTTATTTTATTTGTGTCAATATCAAAAGGCTATCAATCCAAAATCAAAAGAAAAATGTAAGGATAGATTACTCTTTCTCTATCCTTACATTTTTATAATTAGTTTGATTGTTTGTTTTCCTTATATTGTTACTACAATTTTAAAAAGCCTAGACCACACGGACGTTATATCAAGAATAACACAAAACACCTACCTTGAATTTCATATTTTTTTTTTTTGAAATTTTTGTCGGTGTATTAAAGCTGATTATTCCATGTAGGCATTTTACCCTACTAGTATTATAAAGAGAAAGTTTGCTTGTCACTTGTCGCAATTTTTTTTTTTTGTAACACCAGTTTGGGAAGAGGATTCGTAGAGGAGAACAAATTATTACTTTTTTAATGATGAAATTGATATCTTAGCAACCCAAGGACGGCGATTTATTATTTTTGCAACACTCGTGGATGGATGGGAGTTGAAGGTTGATAGCGGTATGATTTTCTTTTTAATGAGTAAATTAATTTTTTATCGCAGCAGAGGCACAGGAGATTGTTGAAAGGAGCGCGTGATTTTTGTTTTCATATTTTGTTGTTTTTTTTTTAATGACCGGGCGAGAGAGCGTGTTAAATAATTAACTTTTTTTATAAACAGCTCACATTACTGACTATTTGCAGGTTGCAGAAGTATCCGCATGGATAACTTTTAAATAGTAGTTGTAGTAATTAGTACATTAATAATTTTTGACTAAAGAATTAAAGAAAAGGAATGGAAATCCCGCCATTTTGTTCACACCGAAATTTCGCTCACAATCTTTGCTTAGAAGATTGACACAAGGAACAACATATATAAGGTAGAAAAATTACAGAAGATGAGTAAAATTAATACGTATTACTGCTCCTGTATTAGCCAAATTCCTTAAGAGTTTCCACTAATGTGAGAAGTCACGAGTTCAAATCTCACTCTGGTCAATTACGGTAATCGGTTTTTTGCGCGACCGTATAATGCTGATTAGAAGGGGATATTTGGCTCTGGGGGTGTGCCTCACAAATAATAAATTGCTTAAGCTGTATCTATCCCGAGTAGAAAAAAAATATTGAATTACGAAATCGTTGTAGATACAAAACAATACAAAGTCGAGTACCTGTAAGAACATTCGTGTTGTTGCATCAGAGTAGCGTAATGTGTTTGTGCGCGATGTTTTGCTGTTCGTAATTGTCAGCTTATCCCTGAACGTTTAAAACCGGTAGGAAACATCATTTTCAAATACAATCTGCTTATTCTCAGAAGATATTTCTGCAAAAATATTGACGAACTTTTCTGAGAAAAAAAAAATAAGAATATCAATGTTTGAAATCGATTGTGTGACGTTTATATTTCACTGAACGTAAAGAAAAAATAACATGCCTTGCTTGCAGAATACGTATGAGGGAGAAGATACTGACAGTTTAATGTACCTGTAACTGATCACGTTTAGAAACGAATTCTCCCCTCTACCTATTATAGTAAATATCCTAAATATAAATTATATGTAGTTTTAACAGTAATATTTATATTGCGATGTAAATTTATAGCTCATACCAAACAAATACAGCAAGCCTGCTTTAAAAACTATGTTATCGTAAGGATACTGCAAAATAATACATTTTGTACTAGTATCACCAGTATTTTTTTACTGTGTATTACCAAATATTATTATTTTATATTATATGTATGTTAAATGTTGCACACCTTTCTTGGTCAGTAAATGTTTTATTATTATTATTGTAAGGTATTTTATTAATTATTACTTTTAATTAACACCTAATTGAGGATGTTTGACCGACACATAATTGTAATCACAGGTAGATCTGAGAGCACCGCCACTGAGTTGTCTATTGCGATAACACAATTGCATGGCTCTGCATTGAAATATTCCATTAAATTTATGGCTTTTATGCCGACAATCCGTTAATTATTTATCAGCTCCTATATATGCAACGATCGCTAACTACTCGAAACTCCAGAGATTAGTCATTTATTTCCCTTGATTGTAGTTAGTATAATCCAAAAATATTTTCAAATGGTTCTACTAAAAGTAACCTCTAGTAACAAGAATGGTTGTTGCGTAAATAACCAAAATAGCGTTCAAAACGATTCCCCGTGTATATACTTAATATTTCCAGCAGAACAAATCAGCAGTATCGGATGTCGTCGGAAATCTTCAGAACTTTTTATATACATAATAGCTCTCCAATGTTTGGAACGCCAACGCGCTTTTCGGTCATATTGCTCGTGGGTACCTCTTTATCTCGCACGTCTGCTACATACGGGTTGCTTATGTAGAGAGAATATTCGCTCCCTGTGTAACCGGAAACTCGATTTTCCACTCGCGAAATCGAAGAGCCGAACCGGCGGCAACTTCCGCCTCGAACCGCCTAACGCAATTTCGCCCATCGCATTCCCCAACAGTAATTAAAGCTATCCGTTTTTCTTCTCCCTTCCTCTACTGGCGACGACCATAGCCGAAATGGCGCCTCGCGATGTAGGCTATGTTAGTTCCGGGCCCCTAATCGTATTAGTATCGCTGTTTACCGCGGGGAATAACGGCTACAAATCGGAATGAAAACTGGATGGCGTTCCGACTGCGATTTATGAAATTAATAACGGGAGAAAATTGATAAAGGAGGTCAATTAGTAGTTGCTGCTGTCTTTATTACGACTGTCTTTTCTCGCATGGATTCCTAGAAGTGGAAAAAGTTTGATTTCTTGTAGAACTCTAAGAAACTGAAAGACAATGTGATAGTTATTTCACGCATTATTAGCGAATTAATTGATATTATGGATGTTTCGGAACTAAATACACTTTTGCAGCAAGTACATAATTCGAAGGTCCTTATAAAAATAGTATACCGTATTACCATGATAGATCGATTGATGGATATATCTTTAACAGCTGGTTAACTGTAAGTGCCCCCGTAAATGTCTATGGCGCCTATTTAATTATGGTTATGCGAAATATATTTTAAACATCTGCAAAATATGTACTGGATTATTGAATCGATTATTGTCGTTTACAGAAGTAAGTAATTTCCAAATACTGGATCGAACCTCATCTTTCCAATCAACGCCAATGTGTTGTAGCATATGACCAATTTTAGCGGAATTCACATCGGGGTAAATATCAGTATCGAATGGTGTGCTCCAAGGCTCGATTCTAGGACCGCTACTGTTTCTTCTGTCTACGACCTTCCAGACCTTCCGCTGATAACACAACGGTGATTACTAGTGCAAAAAGAAACAAGGAGCTTCTTGATACAGTAAAGAGCAATTTAAAAATACTTGGCAGCTTTTTTCATATCATAACTTGAGAACTCAACTTCCGCAAAACTGAATCTATATAATTTAAAAATAATACACACGAAATCAATATCAAATACAATGATAATAATCTCACCTGCGTTAGTGTCGCCTTTTTCCATGGCTGAAATTTGGACAGCGAATTTTCTTGCAAGTCCCATGTTTAGTGTTTATCAGGTAAACTGAGTAGTGCGTGCTACGTTTTGAAAGTCATCGCAAAAAGTGTTAGCATTGAAGCCGCCCTCATGATGTATTATGCTAATATGTTTTCCCGTTTGAAATATGGTGTTATCTTCTGGGGAAATTCATTTAAGATCGATGCTGAATCTGAGACGACACGACTCTTGTAAAGAAATATTAAAGACTTTGACATATGTACTTACTTTACCATCGATATATATATATATTTAAATGTGCACTGTTTGCAAAAACTAATTACCGTCACTTTTTTATAAATACGAATTAACTCATAAATACTTGAGGATCTCATTTTTTTAATTACTCAGTAAACAAAACGCATAATTTGCAACCTGTGTAATAAAATACGATTAAAATAAAATGGTATAGATTTTACTTTATTAAATGTTAAAAATGATGACCATTAACTCCCATACAATAGCAAAATCTTACTCCAAATGCTCTCCGACATTTCGCAACATTTCTGGAATTATTCGTTTGCATTTTTTTGGCGTGACTCGTGCAAGGAAGATGGCCTCAGAAAACAAAATCAAATGGTGTAAGATCTGGCGATCTGGCAGGTCATTCCATACTGCTCCTTCGACCAATCCAACGATCGTTAAAGTGATCGATGATCCAGAAATTGTCGTATTGCGACAATTTAATGTGGAGGCGCTCCATCTTGCTGAAATACTATCTCATTCTTCAACAAATCTGGATCCAGCTTCGATTTTTCTATGATCAAATGATTGTATTGTCCAGGATGTTCCAATACATTTGGCCATTTAAAGTGCCGCCAATGAATAGGGGTTCTATAAGGCTAATGATACCAACCTAGACATTAAGTTTCTGTGGTCATTGTTTATGTGTTTCCCGCGTCAAATTGGGGTTGATGTCACTCCAATATCTGCAGTTGTGACGATTTACTTCACCGTTTAATGAAAAAGATGATTCGTCCGAAAAACATATATTAGACAGTACTTTTCGATTATTGTTGGGGCCTTCGGTCACTAATTCACAAAATTCCAACCCCCTGTCAAAATCATCCTCATTCAATTCGTGTAAAAGTGGAATTTTAAAGGGATGAAATTTGAACTTCTTAAGTATTCAACAAACTCGCAGTTCCAACCACTGCGACCAGATTTCGACATTAACTTTTTCATTATTGACAACCCGATGAAAATGGTGTTTTTGTTATGCACAGAGCTAATTTCAGTAAATTTTTGGATTAATTCCAGTACGTACTTGTGTCGCACATTTTGGCCTGCATGATTTTCTTTGAATAAGCGAGCTATAGATCTTGCATACCTCCAATTCTCATAATACAAAGTCACTAATTCCACACGTTGGATAGAATGGACCATATTAATTTATGGTAAACTACTATTGTTAACTATTAAACTAAAAGTAAACTCCACTAAACAATGCAAACGTAAACTAATACCGTACAAAATAAGTACCTAAAGCTGAAAACAGAAGTTTTTCTGTATATTTTGGTTAAATATTATTACTTTTGGATTTTGTCGTCAGCTCAAAAACTAACCTATAGAAGAAAGTAATTATTTTAATTGTATTTTATATGGAAGAAAACCATCGCAGATATGTATTTGCTTTGTTTTAACGGCAGTAGGGATGCGTAATGTGTTAATGATATTTATATTTATTTATCTAAGCTATTATAAAAGTATATATGCGTATTTAATTTCCTAATACCGCATGCTATTTTCTTATTTACTATGTCATCATCATCTTGGGACGAAGAATTTTTCAAAAAGACGTATAAGTCTAATATGTATTCAAAGATATACTACAAAGGCGTTTTTACTTGGAGGCAAATAAGAAAAAAAAAATTCGAATTTACATTTGTACATACCTACATTTGTGTTTGCCTTCAACGGCTATCTTCTTTAAAGAAATTTAAATTTATAATATTTGCCAAGCAATAGTACTGTATTCATTGTCTGTACATACAACTTTGCAATTACTGAAAATAAATACAGGGTTCCAGGAATATCTTTAACGATAATAAGACAGCTGCACAATTATTATTGGCATACACAAAGCATTGTCAGATTAGAACAATAGACGATAAAGCCAAACACACATAAAGCTCCGAAGAGAATGAAATCCCACTCAAGGTCTCTTTCTATCTGAAAGCACTTGCACATAATAAGCTGCTCATCCATTGTATACATGACTGTACAATGCGTAAGATTCTTGGAGAGCGTGTGTAATAATTATATTGAGTCGGAAGTTTGTGTAATAAAAGCCAGATGTGATTTACTACTGAATGCCAATTCGACGAACGGCAGGCCCGGTCGTGATTGGAAAATCTAATTCATATTCGCGTATGAATAGACTTTATTTGACAACGCTACGCGTTACGCGTCATCGAATACGGGAATCGGGAATAATAAAAATGCAAATTTAAAACGAATGTTTGCGTTCTGATTTGATCAAAGACGCCTTGCTTCTGAGCCGAAATGCGACTTAAAATAGCATCGGAAATGTTTGACAGACGAGATGTTGTAAGCTGCCTTAAGATAATAAAAAATAAACACTGGCTTCCGTGATATATTAGAAAAGTTTGTATAAAATCCACGGACCAAAATAAATATTATAGGGACACGTTTAAAGCTGTTTATTTGCACAGTGCCCGTAAAAGATTAAATTAGTTAAAAATGGACAGCGCTCTTTTAAGCTAAACGCGTCTTTACTACATTAGCAAGTAGGAAAATTACTAAATAGAGAAGGAAAAACTGAATTTAAAAGCTGCTTGAGACCATGACATGTCGCAGTATAAATTTGTCGCGTGTGAGATTGTGACTGAAAGTTTTAAATAGGTTTTTGCAGTATAAACTAGCGTAAGAAATTCAATTTTTTTTTGTATTATGCTTGCCTTTTTTTTAATCTAATTTTTGTCACATCCAAGTACTATAATTATGAAAAATGAGCCCTCTATTACATGTGGTGGAATTAAATAAAAAAACGGCCACTTTTGAGCAAAACTGTACTCTATTATACTCATTGTTGCGGATTGTAATGTTTTTTTATTTAATTCTACCAAGTATTATAATTTCAAAATTTTTATGACATTTAATTAGTTTCGATTGATGCTTTATACTTTCCACAATCAATATAATTTAATTGTAACTTGAGCTACCTTTCACAGATTCAACCACCTATGCTTGTCAGTTTTCCCTTTGCTGATGTGAGTTGCAAACCATAACGCCTCTTATATTATAAAAATGTATTGTCAAAGAATATTCAGTTATTCCATATTACTTTCGAAATAATATTAGTTAGATCTAAGATGAGATATCATTTATGAAACTGACAGCTTAATTCTTTTTTGTAAAAGATAGAAATCTTGTAAAAGGTTATTAAAATTTTTATAAAAATTGTGTGTTAATGAATTTCTATAGTGTAATATCCTCCTAACGGTGACTGCTTATTATTTAACCTAATTATTTCCATTACTTATTGATTCTAATTTGAATGCAACCTCTCGTCATATGATTACTTGTGATCTGTGATATGACATAAAATTGTAATATTATACAAACACCGATTTTACCTATTATATTTCAACCTAAATCGAAATATTTTCTATAAAACTCAGTTTAATGTTCTTATATTTAACTGGCACTTTAAGTAGTGCAGCCATTTCTTCCATGATCCACAATTATGTATTTATAATTTCAGTAGATGTTTTACATGGTCCGGGCTTTAGCCTTTTGTGGTTTTGTGTTATTATGCCAAGATGAACATTATTACATATTACATCATGTTGTTTAGATCAAAAAATTTCACAAAAGTGTATGGATAAAAAGTATTAACTTCGATTCAAATACTTAAAATGTATTGACATACATTTTTAACATATGTAATAAGCGATAACTAACGGCCGTTTTACACCTAGCTATTTATTGTACAATTTATTGGCCAATTTTAAATTTTACATGTATAACACGTATTTAATCCGTTTTATACACGTAAAATTTTAAATTGGCCAATAAATTGCGCAATAAATACAGGCTAGGTGTAAAACGGCCCTAAAACCCCATACTTAATCTGTTATATCTACTCAGGCTTGGTGTTACTTTTAAATGAATCGTGACGCTCCTTAAAAATATTACCTATAAACTAAAAGAAATATCATTAAGTATAAATGTAAGAATCTATATAAATGTTCATTTAGAATCCTTTGTAAATTTGAACTCGGCCAAATGTGATAACATCCGGTTGGTAGTTTGTTTTCATGACTTTTGAATGAATTTTCCGACACTTTCCCATTTAAGATTCTGGTAAAATTGTGTATATAGATGCAGTTAATCGCAGTATACCGAGATCAAAGCAAATTTAACCAATTGACGATGTATACAATCTCTTCGAATGGGCTTTTATCTATTCTGAGACAACCTTGAAGTCGCGAATTACTCGGAAGAAGTGTCAGGTGTTGCTTGATGCAATATAAAATTCCAATAATAACTTACCAGATTGATTCGAAGATAAAACATAAAGCGTATATGAACATGCAGGCAAAAAATGGTGAACTCTGGCATTATTAGCGTATGATCACATACCAATCAGTATATAATAATTGTCTTCTCAATTAATATTACCACATTATACGTGTGACGTGAACAAGGTATGAAAATTACTCAGGATTATACTAGCGACAAGTATATTAGAAACGCATAAATAAACATTTTTACACGGACTTACTGAGAGCAGAATGTTAAATAAACCATGGAACCAAATATGAACGCTAAGTTTTGAGTTTAATTAACTTTTTTTTAGTGTTAGGTATGTAATGTAATATATAATGTCTAAGGATAATTTTAAAATTATTTAAAAACATTTATCCGTGCCGCAGAGAGCTTAATAAAGTTTGAAATAGAGATCTATATAAAACGTAAAAGGGCAGGGATAAATGATTTTTCACTAAAAATATTTTATTTTACTTGAATAAAATATTAGAGATATTTATAAAACATTACCATAGTATACTAGTAAAGAGCATTTCGGAAATCTTCTTTCTATCAGTTTAACGAATCGTTCATCTGAGTCACATCAATAAAGATATTTTTTGTGCTTTTTATATGTCGGGCCAAAATTTTATTCCGTCAACTCCCATCATACACCTTTAGTAGGCATATGTAAATTAAGAATTATCATATAAAGACATGCTTGAGAATTTATTCATTCATACAAATGAATGCAAAATAACAAAACACTGCAAATTTTGAATATATTTGAGGCTTTAATTTCAAAATAATGTGTACCGTATAAATAAAAAAATGTGTTAGCACCAATTTTACGCTTCTATAGACAAAAAAAAACCCATTAACTCCCGAATAATAGCCACATTTTTAGATAACGTTATTTAAATGAGTTATTGAATAACTAACACTAACAATAAGAAAAAGGATGTGTTAAATCAACGCAAAATTGAGTTGCATGTAAACAACAATAAATTGGGTTTCTGCAACACGAAGATCTTTTAGCTTTTTATTTTTATGTGTTTCATTAATCGTTGTTGTTGTTTAGATATAACCCAATTTTGTATTAACTTAACGGATCTTCTTTCTCAGTGTACACGTTGACCTCTATTTTGCGATAGAAAACCTATAAACAGGTAAATTTAACCTCAAAAATGCTTAAATTCACATCTGAGAAGGTTAGAAGAATTGTTTGAAAATATGAAGGAAGTAATTTTAAATATTTTAATGATTTATTGTAACAAATTTTGCAACTGTGAAATTTATATTACAGTTTAACAATTTGATAAAACAACACCGATAGGTTGTTTAACGTGGAATATAGCTTTGGGTTAATCACAATTAACTGTATTGGCAACATTTTTGTTAACTTTATGTGCAGATCAATTCAATTTGTATTAAAAATAAGTAAGGCTTGTATGCATAATCAAGCGATAAAAGCAATAATTTATAAACTTTGAGTCATAAATGATAGTTTTAACCATAAGTACAATATTACAAAAAGTATTTGGAAGCTGTAAAATTGCCATCTCCATTATTCCTAACCGCATATAACGATCAAATATCTCTCGAAAACAGGAAATCGTTATTTATTAACATTCAGAATTACTGTTGCAATTGTTTATTATATACTTTAAACTTCCTTTTCTAATCTAAACTGTCTTGGATTTTTTTTTATATACATTCCCTTGAACTTATGACATCTTTGCCGGAAGCATATTGTATATAATTGAATTGCATTACCAATCTAACCTTAAAAAGGATCGTTTAAGCCAGTGAAATCACTTTTTTTAACATATTTCTTTGTTTCGAAAGAGTGCTGCGTACACTCACAGACAGTTATTTGGAACAAATATTTATATTCCTTTTTATAATATTTGACTTCGTTTCTTTGCTGTAACGAAGTCTCTTTAGATAAAAGAAACCTTTATATTTATTAGTTTATAAAGAACTTTTCAATTTTACATACTGAAGCCATTATTCCTGAATTCATAGTAGTACCATGCTCAAGCAAATCTACCGAGCTAAAACCTTATACAAAAAAAGAGAAAGTTGAAGATGTAGCCAACTACAAACCTATTTCTATTTCATTCATTCATTCATTCATTCATTCATTCATTCATTCATTCATTCATTAAAATTAGGGTGGGCACTTAATGTCCGGGCACTTGAGCTAGGTGCTTATTGTACCATCTCTATTAATTCTCTTATTTCCACTCGAGCAGCTTGGTTTTCTCTATAAAGCCCAGTATCTTGCCCAGTGGAAACTTGAGAACCTTCGAGGGCTCCAAAAGATCTCTCCCGAAATATTTTTGCCGAAGTACCTTCAGTTCCTCACATGTGCAGATCACATGAAAACTCGTTTCCTCCTGTAGTTCGCATCTTCTACACCACGGTTCGCTTACCCGGCCTGTGTTGTATAGATGCTTTTTCAGGGAACAGTGTCCAGTTACCAACCCAGCAATGGTTTAACTTCTTTCTTACTGCGTCTGAGTAGGTTATCAAAGAAACTAACATCCCCATCCCCTATCAGCGTTTTGATATAGAGTTGACCTTCAGTCGACCTTCATTTCTTTGTACTTTCTTTATCTAATCAGATAATCCAGATCTCCATTCTTGCGGAATCCTTAGTAATCCCACATACGGACTCTGGACCCATGAACCTATTTCTATTTTTATAAAGACATTAATACTTTCTTGGTAATATTACAATATGAGAGATTTTTTTTCTAAGAAACAGAAATTTTCCTATAATATTCACGTAAAATTCTTATGTTATGGGAAAATTTCCAACATTTCGACATTTTCCTTAAGTTTCTGTGCATTTACCCCCATTCAGTACGGAAAAAAATATCAAAAAATGTGGTTTTTACCAGAAAGAAAAATCTTAAATTTTTTAGTGTGCACTCTAAAAAGTTGAACTGACAATGAGTATAGGCTTATTGTTTCTGTGTATAATCAAAGTTGAGTGCCCGTCATTGTCATATTTCCTATTCTTATTACATCCTGGTATTAGTTATCATTATTGCAACAATGTAAGGATCTTTAGCGACCTGAAGGTAAGAACCGACTGTTACAGAATGAAACTTGACTACAGAATGTTCAGTGCCTTATCAAAGTCCCTCTTAATTAATGTTTCATATATGCAGGAATGTAGTTATATTTGTAAGCTAAACAAGAATCAGGAACACTAACTTTCATCCGAACTTTGTAACAGTAATTTGTAACGCCTACTGAACTCAGGTAATATAGGTACCGTTAATATTATTCTAGTAATCCGAACAGAGCTGCATAAATGCGGGAACGCGCGTTATTCATCTTAATGCCTGTTTAATTCCGCACCAACTTAGCCCGCAGTAACAGAGGAGGTTCTTTGCGCTTCTGGGACGCCCTCGCCTTTGGAGGAAAAGGAAAGACAGACTCCGGAGGCGATGAACATCGGCGGAAACTAGGTGTAAAATTACATACATTTCAATTAGTTTGCGGAAAAGCGGAATCGTAGGAGGGAGTTATTAATTAACGTATGTAACCGTTCGCGCTGATAACTATTAGAACGTTTGGGGAATTACATGTAATACACACGAACCGAGACTCGGGTAACCTATATAAATTAAGTCTGCTGCAGATGTGTGCTATGTAGAATGTTTGTTGTTTCTTTGAACATTAACAGATGGTCTTTGAATAATAAAAGAGATATTAGTTAGAATTACGTTACATTGTACTAGAGTTTCTAAGGTAATAATCACTCATGCCAAATGACGCGATGTGTTAATGTTTGTAGCAGATATGAACACAGTGAGTGACAAGAACCATGATTAGTTTAGCGATTCGGGTTTGTTTGGCTACTCAACAGTGGATTAGCCGAACAGACTGATTGCACTCCTCGCAGGAAATGCTCACACTCAAATGGTCGAAATGCAGAAAAAATCAGTATCTCGCCTTAATCTAGTTACCAGAAAATTTCTCCTTTAGGGCTTCTTCACTTCTGGAAGATGTCTTTAGGCTCAGGTTCTCTTATTAGTAGGAATCTGATGACTCTAATATCTCATAAAATACATATTCATTTATGGCTTTATATACCTACACTGATAGAAATATCCTTCTTATTTAGAAGAAAAGATTTATAAGATATAAAATTAACATAGTAAGCGCACATGAATTCAACAACTCACATCCAAAACAAACAATTTAAAGAGAAACCTCTTAGCTTCCAAGAAGACAAATTTGAAATCCATTACTTGAATACATATTTATACGAATACTAATCCGCACTAATGTAGCGGTAAATAAATATTCACCCATGAAATGATTGATTAAGTATTTGCAAATTACCCGATAATAGCACTATGTTGAAAGTCTTGAAATTAATTACTCTTGAGAACGTTGAATCAAGTGGAAGTTTGGCGCGTGTGATGGTATTTAAATAATTGCATACCCAAATGAGTGGGACTTACATGAAAATAGCACGCTATTTAGGTTAAGCGAATTAAATGGTTTTCCTCGATGGTCATAACTTTCATTTTAACTCTCCCATTACTAACCGAATGTTCCTATAAGTGCCGTCTACGATTTAGATGTAGTAATAGATTATATATTTATAGCAACTGGTGGTGGTGCTGCTACTTCGAAGTGCGTTGTTAACTAAATTTATAACGAGGAGTAAATCATTCTGGACGGCTTAGTCGAAATAACTTGTAAGATTAATGTAGTGATAAATACTTATCATAGTTCGTAATATTTTTTATTTGGTGACATATTGTTTCTGATTGTAGTTTGTGTATGAGTTGCTGAAATTTCGTTGAAATATATATTCGTTCGTATATCTAAATTGGCTTTATTCTGTTACAGTTAAACATGAAACGCGAAGCCGACGGAGATATGGGGGCTCCACAGAAAAAGACGAGGCGTGGAGATGAGGAACTGCGTTTACTTATACCCAGCAAGGTAACGAATGAGTGTTCGAATAAAACCTGTCAATTTATTATCGCGCTTCGTTTGATTTATTAGTTAGAGAAGATTACCCATGCGGAAATTTCAAAACATACGAACTTGTAAGCAGTTCTGCAGTAGATTTTGAGAGAAATATAATCGCGATTGTAAAATCGACCATTAACCTTAGAATACCGGGTGTCACTTATGATATCTATTCTCTTACATTGTGTATTAACGTGGGCGATCTTCAGTCATCCATACAGGTAGTATAAGGGGTAGATTTGATTTTGTTTGTTGTGTCAGAGCTCAGCACAGATTTGTTGTAATTTGAAAAGTGTCGCAGTTCATGTCTTGCGGTGTCAAGGCTTTCACGAATGGCCATCAGCCCCCTCGAATGCAAACTGAATATGCCTTTGCGATGATGACGAAATTCCACCATCTCAGAAAAATACACGCAATACGGAAGGTCGGTGCCTTTTGGATTCCCCCTGGCTATATCACCAGGAATGCTCACCAAATTTATCTGCTTTTCGACTTCGAGTTTGTGTATCAAACTTTAACATCGGTAAAGTGATAAATACACAGTAGATCGACGCAGGGCGATTAGCGTAGTGGGGATGCGTCGAAACAGTAATACATTCATAGCGTACATAGAAATCAATGTATTCTCTCGACGCATCCCCGCTATGCTACTCGGCCTTCATTTATCCACTCTGTGGTGGTAAATAATGAATTGAAGAAACAGAATACGCGGAACAGCGGATCCATGTTCGACCATATTTTGGGTACTAGTATATAAATAAACGGATAAAAAACAAAATATTAATTTTATATTCATGTGGTCATAGTAGAACTCTACTATAGTGCGGTATATGATCGTGTTTTATTACTTATCGATTATAATGAAATTATTTTTTTTTCGGCCGTATTTCCCGGCATTTTTTTAGATACTAATGGGAATATATAACAATGATCTGGTGAAATTCTACTAGTTATCGTGTTAGAAAGTCACTACTATTTTGTAATACTTGTCACTTTGTTGTTTGTTCTAAGCAAATAATGTGTTACATATTTCATAAGAAACGGAATATGTTTAATATTGTTGATTCTTAAGATCATTAGCCTATTTTAAACCATAATTTTGTAATTTTCTTTAAGTGTCCGAACTTCATTGAGCGGCAGTGTACATACATATTAAAAAAAGAAAAATGACAATACGTTAATTAATAGTTGAGAAAAAGAAACATAAAGATTCCCTTAATCTACAGATCAGGTATATTTGTTATTTTCTAGCCTGGAATCGATGAATATGTATAAATCTTTAATGAAATATTACAAAAAAAAAATATAATTCGGGCAATAATGTGTTAAAGAGCTTGTAGAATTATTAATAAATTTCAATAGTCCTGTCTTCAGTTTTCCCGAAGGTTATAACTGCATGGTTACTGCTTTTTACTTTTCCACTTATCTAAATGAAAGAGGAGAAATTGCGAAAATAAGATCTTTAGCTACGGATGATATAACATCAAAGGGGCAAAATACCTTACGACATGCTTCAATAAAAAGTTTACATGAAGCCCACATAGCCAGAAAACAACCAACATGGTCACTATTGCATCGGGCAGATACAGGATGTTGTCGTGAAGAAATTGCGGCTTAACCCCAAGATTACTTTGTCGTTATACACAACCCATGATAACATAAGGAGCGATAGTATGGTGACCGAAGGGTGCGGCAGGTGATGCGGCCAAAACGCTAAGCGGCATACAAAGGCTGGCTTGTCGGTGTACCACGGGCGAGATTGACCTTCAAAGAACTACTAAATCTTCAGCATACAGTTTGTGCATCAGGCACGATCACCCATCCAGAAAATCCAGATGAATGTATGGAGGCACCCTTTATAGAGATGTCAAATGGATTCATGGTTCAAAAATTCAACCCAAATGAAAGTATCAACTTGTAAATACCAGATAGGAGGATCGAAATAAAGGAACTCTAGTAAGAGCGGACTCGAACTCGTATACAGACAGCTAAAAAAGGTAACCATGGCATAGGATCTGGAATATATGGAAAGCAGCCCAGAAAGGGTCAATAGGTAAGCTTCAGCAAGGACACGACAGTGTCGAGTTGAGATAGCTGCAGTTGATCACTGTGTTAGAAAAGCAGAAAGATAGAAGTCGAACTTGCGGAATCAAAGACGAGTTAACAAATATCCACAATGAAAGATGGAGGGACCACATTAGGTCGCTATCCGCCGGTGACGGCTCTCTTTGACGTATGAATAAGTCTTTGTCTGGCCGCAGCTCTCGTTCCTGTCAGCTACCGTTGCATGGGGTCCAAAGCCTCATGGTTAGTGATTATGATAAAGCCCATGCCCACGCCAACCATCTGGAAATGGCCTGTGGCAGTCTTCCCAATTCTGACTCGTCTGACGAAGATCCCATTACACGATGAGCCATTGTCTCCGGCAACCTTCGATGAATCAACTGCTATCATCAAAAACCTTAAGGTCGACAAAACTCCGGGTCCCGACGGTATTACTAATCGGGCCATTAAATTTCTCCCCCACGACGTGCTCGGGATCTTGCTGAAAATAACCAATGCTGCTGAGACTTTATCATTTCCCACACATCTGGAAACACGCGACCGTTATTACAATTCCTAAACCGGAAGAGACAAGAATAACACCATGAGATTGAATTAAATCATTTAGAGATATTAATAGGGACAGGAGAGTGACCTTATGAGATCATCAATATATATTATGAATAACAGAGGACCTAAATTTGACCTCCTGTGGAACACCTGAAGTGGAGAAGGACAAACTTCAGATACCAAATACCCTTGGACATGTGTTAGAAGCAGTTTTGCTTGAAAAAAATACAAAAGCTAATACATGTCATTAATGACACAGACTTAATTTGTTCTATCTAGCCTTGGTATTCTAAGATTAATTAACACGATTTTTTTTTGTCTTAAAAAAAAACACAAAAACTTCTTTAATAGCGATGTAAAAAATCTTGTTTTTAATTTACAGGTTATCTTTATTTTCGTCTACTTCTTGGTTGAATACTTTGAAATAATACTTGAATTTCTCACAAAATTTTCCCTGGAATTTTTTTTTGTATCTCTCAAAAGACCACTGTGATTAATTCGCGAGCAATGTCTTCTAATTCGTTCGACTTTATCAGAAATTATATAACATTTCGAGTCGCCGTCAAGTCACCCCTTCCAATTATCTCTTCTTAAATGAAAGCCGGAATGCTTAATTACGACTTCATAAACCCGGCCGAAAATTAACTTGAACGTGAATGGCAGGTACATTAGTAGTTCATAAATGAAATATCTCAATAATTACGAAGGCATCTCTTATTAATACAATCCCAATTACGCGAAAACCTTTTCTTGATTGTGCGTATGTATTTGCAGACGTCGACTTTGAGCCCTTCCGTTAATTACCTTATTTCGTAGCGAAATAACTGATGTCGCAACGCTGAAGTGCTCTTAAAAATAATCCTGGAAAATACTAAATTCAACGAAATTGGTGAACATCGATTGTAAATTAATCTCCCAGAATTCATATCGCTTTACGTTCACAACTTATTCAGAATCGTTTCAATGTTTCGATGTAAACACACTTACATAGGTGCTACTATATAAAAAGCAATTTTGAATTACTGTTGAATAGAATTTCAAAATTACTTTAAGTTTATAAAATTCGTATGAATACATATAAATTTATTATAAAACTCACACGGCGAGTTTGCAAACGCAACATTCTATCCCAAATTGCCGACATTTTCAGGAAGTAGTTTTGTTATTCGTGTTACGAACGTACAACAAACAGAGAGATTCCTATAGTCATTTGACGCACTGGAGTTTCAAATTATTATTTCCACTATCATTTGTAAATGAAATTGTATTGATCAGGTTTTGTAAAATACCGAAAGAAGCGTAGTTTTTTTTTCTGACTAGCGATTTATAAAATCGTTAATTATCACATAGCACGTGTTTTTCTAAGTATCTATAAATCATTATAGGGATTTATAATGAGTTATACCCTTTGGCATATATAAATAATAAATTGCACTAATTAGGAACAGTACGTTCCAAATTAAATAATTTTATTGTCTAATAAGATTGCTTTACTGATCTTTGGCATTTATAGCAATCTAAGGAATTAGAATTCATTTTTAGTTCCAAGTATTTAATTTTTGTTGGCATTGAATTCCTATTAAATAATGATTTGATTATATTAAGCTTGTCCTATGTCTATCTCGCCTAGTTTTCAAGTTATGATTCCCATCCATTTGTCGTTTCTTCTGGTTATTAAACTAAAGATATGCTCTGTTAATTTAAAATAATTTCGTTTCTTTACAATCAAATAAATGTTTATTTGAGTAGGTATTGTAGAGTCATTCCACCAAATATGCTTATCAAAACAAAGAAATTTTTCCTTTACGACTGATATCGATTATTTTCAAGTTGAAGCTATACTTTTTCATAAGGAAGAAATATCCTAGCTAAATACTATTTGTTTCAAATATATTTTTCTTAGAGCCTAATAAATATTCCTTTACTACCATTTAAAAGAATAATTTATTTAATGCATCTTTATTGACGGCAAAGAAATCTTTTTCTTAGTGTACTTTTGTAACTTACTTATAAAACATAAACCGTTTTGCGGTTTCAAAAAAAATCAGCATTGAAGCTTTTAGCATTTCAGCTTTTTGTAACAGTACTCCATACATGGTGCACAGATCTAATCAGAGAAATAGCTTATTAAAAGACATATTTATGAATAAATAGTTTGCGTTGCATTACTAAAGATTACTTTACATTGAGGAAAATGGATTTATGACAAACCATGCAACATTAGCGAATATCATTACTTTGTACGCCATTATGCGTCAGATACACGACACGTCAAAAGATTAATTCAATAATTTATCTAACTGAAATCGGCTTAATGTTTTCGTACTTTACCGCCTTGGTATACTTATTTTTTCGCGAGTGCTCCTACACAATAAAGCTGCGTTGAAAACAACAATAACCGACACAAAATAGCGCACTGACATGAAACGACGATATACAGGTCTGTCAACTTTATAATAGTCACGCAAGTTAACAGTACGAAAGAGAAGTTATGGAAAGAATTACGCATATAACAGTCAGAAATAAATCCAAAAGAAAGTTGAGATCCTCTTTGTTTCTGGATTTTATAATATAGCTTTGTTTTGAATGGTTAACCTACAAACTTATGTTAATTTTTGTAAGGTTTACAAATGAACAATGCCAAAATAAAAAAAAAGGTGTAGCTTTAAAGCTTCTATTATTATCTGTACTCGTGTCCATTTTACAGATTGAAACGGTCCTAACCGAGGGTGTGTTACAATTTGTATTAAATCAACTGTCAAGTGTCCATTGAAATTCTCTCGGTCCTTCAACTAATTCCATTAATACCAACTCGGATTCGCTAATCTATTTAGCTCGTGTATATGAAATTGGTTACCAAGTAAGTTTACCGCACTGTTTAACAGGTACTTGCCTTCGGTAGTTGTCAAACTCCTCACCTCCTCCCTTTAATCAATAACGAGTTCTACACGTGTATTTCAGGCTTTAGTCTCTCAATAATCTGTTCGTGACAAAATTTAATCATCTTGGGGACCACTCTCAAATATATATGTATAATGTAGTAAGTAAATATTGTGGAATGCCAAGGGTGTTTCTAACTGATTGTGTACAATAAATAGGACAAACTGGAAGTTAAGCAAAATGAATTAGTGAACAAAAAGCAATTTGAATATAAAAATAAAATCAAAGATATCAATTTTAGTTTTTCATAAACTGGGAGATAAGTTATTACAACAATATTACAAAAGAAACATGTTTTACTTAACTCACTGAAAACTTCTTTTTTTTACCAATTTTGCATTTGTGTAGGCATTCAAGATAATCTAAACTGATATTGGTAGGATGAAAACTAGTTATTACACAAAGATTTTGCGATACAGTTCATAAACATAGTAGATTTTTGTGAATAGGATAACTTAGTCAAGATAAACAAAACCATTACATAAATGCGAAGGGATTGCTGGAAAGAAAAGGGCACCTTAACTAACATTATAAACTACCGCCCAATAGGTCCTTCACACAAACTTCTGAGAAAATTATAAGCGTAAAATTGACACGGGGAAGAAATTCCAATGAAAAGCCAATTCTTTGCTCCTTATTCTGCTGCGTAAGAAGTATTTTTTTAGCAGCCGCTCAATTTCTTAAATTTTAATAGTTTTTAATTCGGTTGCTTGCAGTGCGAACACATCCAGGGAAATTAGTTGTATGGACTGGACTTACAGCCGTTTCAAATGGATGGTTTCTTGCGCTTTCTAAAACATTTTTATCTAGTTCATGAGTGGATACGTTTCTTCGGCCCAATCCCCTTCTTCTTTGAAGATTTCCGTGTGTCTCCCATTTGGCTTTAAGTCTTATAATGGTATTTTTGTTAACAAAAAATCTTGCAGCCGATCTTTAATCGGCCATGCTTCTTCTATTAAGGCTTCTTCTATTAAGGTTATTATTCTTCTTCTATTAAGGTTATTATTTAATTTTTTGGGCATAACTCAACTGCAGCACTATGAGTTTTAAATTTTGACACTTAAAGCGATGCGTCTAAACTGTTCGGCACAATGTATTGAAGATTGCTAAAACGTAGCTGCATTCTCTTTATTTCATAGTTTAGGCAAAACTCTAGGTGCTTTTAATGAGCATCCCAAAATCACTAAAATTTCTTTCTAACCTTGAAAACTTTTTATTGTTCATTGGGTGTAAATTTGGAAAGGTTTCATTAAATATTTTGCACGTTCTGGTGATGTTTCTATCACGCTGGCCATAAACCATAAATAATAAATAAATTCATAATAACTTCATTTGTGTATGCTAGTTCTTCCATTTTTAGGGGTTATTGCATATGTAATATACAATGAATTAGTAAAATGCAATGAATTTGCGGTGCCACTGTCAAGCACTCATGGCCTACATTAAATACAATAAATCAGGGGTATTAAAAAAAATGTGTATAACTCATATAGTTTCACTTTCAATAACTTGCAGTTAATTTTGAAGTTTGGTTCTCTGTATACTTATAGTATGCCATTCACCATACCATTGGGTAAAATGTGTACAGCAAACTCTGTCGGAAGGAATGTGTACTATGGTTCTTTGGTCTCAGCAAAGC
This sequence comes from Protaetia brevitarsis, assembly GCA_004143645.1. Classification (NCBI taxonomy): domain Eukaryota; kingdom Metazoa; phylum Arthropoda; class Insecta; order Coleoptera; family Scarabaeidae; genus Protaetia; species Protaetia brevitarsis. Next base: position 408,616 of record RXPK01000319.1, read on the forward strand.
TTTTGATACTTTGGACTTCTGTATGTTGCTGCAAGACTGCTGAGGCTTGGGTATATGTAGAGTAAGCTACAAATTATTTTATTTTATTCTCGACAAAGTGAAAGTCAGTTAGAGTTTCGATTTGTCAATGCATAACGGGTGAAATGGACAATATATCGTATTTGTTTTATTCTTAGTGCTAGAATGTGTCCTGTGGAGCGATTCAAGGATAGATCTTGGGACCTGTATTGGATTAATGTTCATGGTAACAATCTGTATTTCTATCTTGCTGGGTGTTTGCTGTTGCAGTGTGCCAATGACGCGAGGTGCCTTGTGACTGAATCTTTATATAATGTAGTCAACTTAGCAGATAATACAATAGCATGACGTGAAAATCAAGGATTTACCCTAAAAAAAGTAAGATTGAGCTACTTTACTTTAAAAATTGATACGCGCCCTTATAGATTATTACCTGAGGTAATAGGACTCTCATTGCGCTGCCTAAGCTGAACGCAGCGTAATTACTTGTAGTTTTTGGCGTTGCTGTGACATTAGTGTTCTCATGTGGCTTTATTATTCACCTGTTAAAAACCGTTTGCACTGACTGAATCATCGTTTGAGGATGTTCTCCACATGCAGAGCAATTGTTCATCTCCCAAAAGCGATTTTTTTATGAACTAATTGATTTATCTTCTTAGTCAGATAGTCGGACATCCTCTCTGGAATGATTGAGAGTTCTGTATTCTGAATAGATTGGTCATTAACCCCTCTTGTGCGAACCTAATAAATACAGACGTTTTCGGACATAACTGAGGCTTTTAAGCTGTTGTAATCTTAATTAAATGCTACACATTTGTATTTCAAACGATAACGAAATATAGATAACATGCAATAAATAATATTCTGTTTTCTTTTTGAGCAGTCCCTATATGTTGTTTTTTCTTTTTTTTATAAGAAAAAAAAAATGAATTACGTAACAGACAGACTATAAGCCTGAACTGAATGAACTGCTCCGATTTTTTTTTTAATTGTATGCGACTGGCACTCGTAAGATGTGACCACGATGTTCACCAAGAGTTACCGTCCACCTTTGCACAAATTTCCAGCATTATTCAAATGAGATAAACAAAGCAAATTAATAGCGTTCCTGCAGATACCTACCTCTCACGAATCACTTTCCGCATTTGAATAACTCCGGACAAATAAGGTTTTAAATTCCTACACATTTCTCAGTCTGTCTTTTTTTTTTATTTTCAGATTATGCAATCCCAAATTCTATGCAAATTAATCCTCCCGTTTCATGAATAATGTATGAAAACCGTTAAAGATGTACTATAAATGTGTTTTTTTAGGTCGCAGGATCCATTATTGGCAAAGGCGGCCAAAATATCACCAAGCTGAGGAGTCAGGTCAGTAGCCCGCATGGCAAGGCATGTAGAGAACAGTTCGTAAGTTTTTGGAGGTTGGACGCATTTTATTCGACTTAGAGCGAGACAGAAAGTGACCGGGAAAGCTTCCACCTTTCAAAAAAGGAGAATATAGATATTAGTCATCTTGTTTTCTTAAATCGATTTTTATTTTAGTGTTTGTTGTGTTAACGATGTGTTAGAGAAAAAAAAAATATACCGAGATTTTGCTTAGCACACACAAAACTTACAATAATCTCTCCTGTAACACTATAACATTGACAGTCACAGTTTGCTAATTTAGGGCTACTATTCATAGGAATAATAATATCCCATCATTATTTTTTTTTAATCGATTAATATGATTAATAACTGATGCGGTGTTTGTATTCTAAGTTTTGGATGCAGGTGGTTGGTTTTATTTAGTAACATTAACTGCCGCAATTATTTTTACACGTACTATGGCACATTTGCGCTTTGATGTTGATGTATCCCTTTTACGTTTCACATAGTAAATATAATTTATTAGAGGATACTTTTGAGATACCTATTTCTATTGCAACGTATGTATTTCCTAAAACAAATCACTGTATTGTTTAGTGTTACTGTTCGGTTTATGTTGTAGTTAAGTTTAAATGTTAATTTTGCGATTTTATTTTTAATTTTTTTTAATCCTCCTGTTCTTTTTTTTTAATGAACATTTTTGGTAACTTATCGTTAATTTTTGCAATGATAGTGAGGTGTGAGGAAAGAACATTCAGGAATAAATAAAGGTTAGTCTATTTCAAAATTTATTAAAACACGAGATTATAATAAAATCTGATCAAATCTCGTGAAATGTTTGAAGGTAACCTGAAAAGAGAGACAGAAAGAGTCCGTCACTTGCACACATGATTTATCCATTTTGAATATGTACTCTTTAGAGAATAAATCCATTATTGCCACTAAATGCATTGGTAATCGTGGTTTTATTGTTAACCAAAACAATATAATCTCAGCTTGCCCTCTAAGAAGATTGTACAAATTCACATTCCTCATATTGTCACTTCAAATCTGAGCCATATATAGATGACTTCAACTTGAACCGCATGTGAACATGATTTGCATTATGATTTATACTGGCTTATTAAACTTGTAATAGGAATTTGATTTGGAATCGAGCAGAAAAGCCACAGACAACTGGACTCAATTTCAAGAAAATATAATCAGCTTCATAGCACTTTTGTTGATAACAACTTTTTTAATTTTAACAGAGTGATTTAATTTCGAAATGGCCCATAATAAATTTCTCCCAACATTTGTAATCAGTTTTCATCTAATTAAACCCAGCTGACACTTCATCGAACATTTCAATTCCCCGCAGGTACCTTCTTGATCTACAGCGACATTTAAAAACCGAAACGATTATTTTTTACGTTTACGGGCAAATTTAAATAAATGGTTGTCTTGGTTCTGTTAGTACGCAATGGAATGAACCAAACCAAATCAGAATATTTGTTCCAGTATTATCTGTTTTGCTCAGGGATTGAATTATTATTTCGCTCTCATGGCTGCAATCTGAGATAATAAAAGGGAGAAAAGCTCATTTTTTTTGTTGTTGTGGGAGCCGTCTAACATGGAGTCTCCGGAAACATTGCAACCCTCAGCATTCTATCTGCACTAATCTGTATAGGTATCTGCCTGATTGATCGAAGTAATATTCTGGGTTCATTTTTGGCTTGCCAACTTCTTTTTGCACCCAGAGCCTCGCATTCACACAGAATGTGGTAAGCGTTTTCTATTATCCCATTACACAATATGCAGTTGATATCTCTACTGTTGATCCCAATTTTCATAAACCAAGGAGACCTGTTACGGTGCGTATATAGTTCTTGTTCTTATTTTCATAAGCCTTCTGATTGATGTCTGTTGCCCAATGCAATCTTGCGTATGCCTCTGCTTAAAGACCCTCACTATTCTCCTAGTAAAAGACTGATCATGATATTTCTAGCCCCGCTGTAGATTCCAACTCCAATCCTGTTTTCAGTTTTTAATCCAGCCACAAACCAGATCAATTCTCTGAATCTTGCAATCTGAAATGCTCCATTCTTGCCTCCCCCATTATCACTAAATGGAGAGGGGGGTGGTCTACGAGACATTCCGTTGCTGCTGTAAACCAAATAAATACCAAAGATGTGATAAATAGTCACGGGTCTGACCACGAAAGGCTTATGTACTCAATGTCGTGATGGTGCAAGAAGAGAATACGAAAATAAATTAGCTTCGACAGAAACAGGGCGATATTCCTGGCTAAGATCGAATTCAATCGTGTGTTAGAAGAGTAGAGATGACTGATGTAGGTAAAACCTTCTCTGATACTCAATTAACATTTAAAGCGATTAATTCCGCAAAGTGTTGGTTCCAAACTAGTTTGAAACTTCATAAACAAAATAAAATTGGTCTGGGTGCCCAGCGACATAACAGAGAATAAAGCCATAGATGTACTGACCCGAGGAGGATTCTTAAGGGTATTCATTTCAAGTAACAAAATCGATAAACGATTGCATATGTAACAAATCCAGATACTGGTAGCAGAATACAGATATGCAAAGGAAGGAATAAATATCTGAATTTACAAAGGACAGGACGAACTAAATAAAGACAAGAAGGCTGTTCCAATAGATCTACTGATTGATCACTGTCAATCAAGAGGGCATACGCACACCATAGGCTTAGCAGAAGGTGCTTTTTGGATGTTATGCCAAGCAAAAAAGGAAATGTAAATTTATGTTCCGTGTAAATGTGATAGCAAGAGCAAAGTTTCTACTACTGCTCCCAGAACAGATAACCACGTATGGGAGCTGCCCTCAAAGCTGACAGATCTAATTGGGGAGGAAGATTACAATAGATTTGAAAAGATCGCCCTTTATGATCACTTCAGTGCTAGTCTAACCTAATCACAGCTGACGTCCATGAAAAGTTCTGTTCAGTAAAGCGTCTTCATAGGTTTGCATAAGTGTCTCCTTCTTCAATATTGTGAATTGTTGTTGTAACGATCTTCGATATTCTGGCATCTAGCGTAGGAATCTTCTAATGTATTTAGAGTTTTAACAGTTCAACAATTCCTGAGTTGAACAACATTTATTATGGTGGGTGTGCTTATTTTTAATGATTTTATAATATGAGCACTAATTTCGCAAATTATTTTAATATGTCAAAGCTCCTACCAGTGCAAGGAATTTTATTGAAGCAGTTCAGTGGGATGTCGCGTGTGTTTAAATAGTTTTGCTTCAAGGAAAAGATTAACTTAGAATGTGGAGGATATAAGAAAAAATCTTTATATTTTTTTATATTTTGTGAAATCAATAAAGCTAATAAGATAATAGGAATTTTCTCCGTATTTCATTAATTATCCAGCATATCAGAAATATACTACTTAAACTTAGTGTACAACAGTTAAGAACATTGCCCTTTTAATTTCAATTTCAGGAAAATGTGGAAGTTTCAGCACGTTATACGAAAGCCGAACAACCCAATTATAAAATAATTGCTCAAAGCTGCTACAACTAGAAAAGGTTCTCTAACGAGATCAAAAAAGGTAAAACGAGGCACTTCAAAGTGAACAAAAGCTGCACACACCTAACTACCAGAATGTTCATTCCTCATTCATTGCATTTTTTAAAATGAAATTCAAACATGCCCAAAAATGTTTTTCTAGTACTTATTGTTAATTTGTCTAAATTTTATTTTTGAATATTATTTGTTAATCCTTGATTTTTTAAATTTGTAGGAGAAATGCGTATACGATGCCCGTATTAATTCTACGAAGGCCACTTTGTTATTTTTATTTTACATATATAATTTCCTCTTTACTAGACTAGGTAGATTAGGCGATAATAGGACCCGCCAGGTGTAATCGCCTGTCACACCGTGACCAGATAGGCCCCTAGAGTAAAACCAGATAGATATACCTTGTATTATAAAAATAAAATTGGACGGAAAAAAGCTTTTACTTTTAAGATTACAGAGACGCTTTAATTGCCAAAAATGTTAACTTTACTTGTCTTCTGTCCCCCGGCCCGGCCCGGCCCGCCCCGGCCCATTCGATTGTCGAAAACTATGAACCTGACCCACCACCGACTGCCCACCAACCAACCACACCACTTTTGTGACTTGATTGACATCATCGTTATGGTTGACCATCACAGTACAAAGCCTCGATTACAGTCCCTGATTGCCCGGGCCCTGAACGGTAAAATTACACATTCTCTCAAAATATTTCTTTTTGTTGTGCTCACACCGGCCCTGGTTGCACCTGCTTAAGCCGACTATGTATAAGCAAAAGCGTAATTGTATTGCCTGTTTATGTTTTTAATTATATACTTACATTTTTGTATTAAACGAATTGCGTATATGTGCATTTGCGTTGTATACTTCATGTTAGTGATTAGCAAATATTATCTATATAAAGCAAATTTAAGTACGTTACCAAACAATTAGGTACGAAGATTTTAGTTAATTCGACGATTTTTTTTTTGTTGCTGTTACAGAAAATTTCATGTTTATTTACTCAAGAACTTTTTTTTTTATAAAACAGTAATACTTATCACAAAAGAATTACCAGTTACAATTAAAAATCAGCCGACTTATCTTAATACTGATTAGAATCTCTACATAGTACGTCAAGAATAAAATTGATAGCATACTTTTTATGTAATCATCAACTAATGAAAATTGAAAGAGCAAGAAAAACTTGGGTCTATTATAAGTTTTAACTTTTAGAAAAGAAATATGTACCAGAACTGATTTCGAATATAGCAACATACAAATAGATATAGATGACGTGTGATTATTTCACTGGAATTTACAATTTCCAAGAGCTGGTGATTGTAAAAACTATACAAAAAGCTTCCTGGCAAAGAATTATCTTTCTTAAATAACAACTAATTTGAAATATACTAAACGGAAAAATTCATACAGAGCAGGAAGCAATGGCTTGAGAATAGTTATTTATTGATAAACTAAAGAAAATCTATGTTACTCTACAGTGTATGTTCATCAAACTTCCTCTTCGTCATGACACCCTGCGATAACCAAGTTCATTTAGAAACTTTATTAAGAATCGTGGGTTCAAATCTCGATCTGGTTAATTATGGTAACCAATTTTTCTCCGCTGCCGTAATTGCCAAAGGAAGAGATATTTTTCAAAATATACTATTATACAGCTGAAATTTCACATTATTCAAATTTAATTTAATTATCAATTTAATGTGAATAATGTGAACTTTCAGTTGTATATTTGTTCATTTTTGAAAAAGTTGTGGTGCACCACAACGAAACGTTAATTAAAACATTTCCTCACAACTAGAGTATTATTTTTAATAATTGATCCGCTAGTACCAGGAACATACACTTCCAAATCTTGAAGCGCCCCACGGATAAGAAACAGACAGTGTAATTACTAATTAATTCATTCATATATCGCAAGGATAGGATTCGAGAATAAGTAGTTCTAAATATAAAAGGAATTTTCGTAAGAATGCTTTTGATCATGTTGCTTTCCAATAAACGTAACGCATTTATTTAATATCGTAAAGGGTCATAATTCTACTTATCATCCATCTATCACTTTTCGGAGAGTATATGTACGTTTCATAAACTAAATTTTTCACCACAAACATTATAAAGTATGTCTTACTTTAAAATTAATCTGAAAAATAAACAACAATTATTAAACGACAAGGATTGCAGATTTTCTATTATATAACAATTATTATTACTTAAATTACTTTACTATTTACTTTCTAATACTTTTCGATTTGCAAAAACAATTATATCGTTGTATAGTAAAAACAAAACTAATTTTTTGTTGCACTGCCAATCTATCATTTACATAAGTCAAGCAAATTATTCCATCAATGTTATACTAATGCTACAAAGGGAAATCTTTTGTAGATAGATACTCCCATTTACATAACAGTAATTACAACTTAGATTTATCTTTTTTATATGAATTGCAGTTTCATGTTTAAACAAATATATATTTGAATAGAATCGTACCTTTATGATTAAAGTATCATTTTAATTTTGTCTGATGTAGCAAGAAGAAACCAATTAAGTAATGATATTTATTATAAAAGGACAAGATTTCGTAAAATTATTATAAATTGTTCTTGAAAATAAGAGAATTAAAATAGGGACACAAGAATAATACTAAATATATCGTTCAACTTTTTCAATTCATTTATTATTTTATATCGTCAAATAAGAACTTTCGTTGTTTTTATCAAGTTTTCTATTTTGTTTTAATTCTATCGACTAAGATATACATTTATATAAGATAATGAGCGTGGTCTTTTCAAAACATGGAAAGATAGAAGTTTTGTTTGTTGTATATAAACTTTTCATTCAAACAAACAAACAATACTGTTGTGCATCAATATTAGGATTCATTTTACATACGCACGACGCGCAAATAGCTTGAACTTTAACCTTTTGAAATTTACAGAATTAGTGTTTACACATAAAATACCCAAATCAAGCTTTACCTCTACTTTACTTAATTTTACCTTGCTTTTGTACCTATAATAGTGCTGATGCATTCACATAATCAATTGGTGAATATTGTTTTTTATTTAGAAGCTTTAACAGGTGTGTCAAAATCTTTCTTGATAAATAAAGGGAACCAAAGCTACATCGATATAAGGTTTGCTTACAGTAAAATAATGATAACTAGTGGGCTCAAACACTACCAAATGGCACACCACTAGGCATATACATTTCTGGCTACGTAGTACCACACGTGTTTAGTCACTTTAAAGATATTTTATTTTAATGAATAATAAATAATAATAAACAATTTATTTCCCAACAGCAGAGTACAGAGTAAACTCCAATAACAAGACAATGAAGTGGGTGCAGATAGTAGAAAGAAAATGAAAAAAACTGTTCAAAGTAACAAAAAAAAAGAAGACGTATTATCGGCAATAGAATTAAGGTATAAGCATATCCGAAGCAAAGGAGACCTCACTGAAATATTTGAATTAGCGGTTTTCGTATAAAAGGTAGTATGTGAACGAATAGGATAAGCTGGTATGAAAAAGCAGGTGTATAAGAAAACCAATAGCTGAAGAAGTTCACATTTCGACCTTGTATATGCAATCCTCACTGTAACAAATATTTACAACTGCAAAATTTGGAGTTATTGAAATTATAATTTTATGTAGCGGACTTTAAAACTTTGAAAGGATCTTTAGTTTTTGGAAACTGTTTTCTCTAAATAAGGAATAATCCAAAGTCGATAATTGGGTTTTTGTGTTTCCTAAAAAGTGAAGGAAAACTCATGCAGTGGAGTCTTTTTAAGTCGAGTCTGTAGAAACAAATTGACGTACTATTTTGGCAGATATTCAGGATATAATTCTAACGTAGCGTTTATTTGCTAACAATCGTATATAACGGTTATAAGGGAGTAGTATAGAAAGATTTTAGTTTCATTCATAAAATTGCATTACATTTTTTTACTCACTCCATTACAGACAAACAATAATATCTGTCAGACAGAATAACTCCTAGTGGCAATAATAATAAATTGGTACATTAGGTAAAGATAAATAATTCCTATTACAGAATATGATTTAGGATTTAAAGTTAAAATTCATATTTGTACATATACTTGTTACTTATAAAAACAATAGTTCTGTACGAATCTGCATATTATTAGTTCAATACTACAACGCAAAATGCACATATATCCATTTTTTCACAGTTTCTATTATGATGTAATGAGTGTTATAATAACCTAAAATATTTTGATTTATATGTATTTTCTGATACACGTTAACGTGGCTATATGTTTCTTATTTTTTCTTTATAAAATATTATATAAACGCATTCAATACTAATTAAAAGTAATTGACAGTTTTTAGGTTATTTTTTTATAATTTGGATACCTTGTTTGATGCGGTGCAACCTACTGCCGGATCGTCCACAATGATGGCGTTAGGCGAATTAAACACATGAATTAAACGAAAGAAAATTAAAAACTTCGCACGCAATAATATTAACCTAGCGCCGAAATACAATGAACGACTTTACAATGAATAGTAATCATAATTAATAACACTCTTATTGTTTTTTTTTTTATTATTATTATTTTGCTTTGCCTTTAGGTTGAGGAAGATTATCGCTTTGATCAGAAAACCGCGATTAACACCATTTATCCAGGAAGATCCTTTTAGCTCTGTACCTAACTTAAATCATTTCACCCATCATTAACAAGAGAAAGTCCCACAAACACTCCAAAATGCATCCAATTTGTTTTACTTTCCTTTTGTTATTTTTTTTTTTATTATTATCTTTTTGTTAGTATCATTCCTTGTTCGAATCTAAATCTAGTTAAATACAAATTTAAATTCCACCAGTATATACGTTTCATGTATAAATTGTATTACATATATCATACCAAATTAAAAACCTTGTGTGAAATTGAGATCCTTTTTCTATAATCTACAGTTTATAATGTAGTGTTTGTGTGCCACTGTCATACATCTGCCGCTTGTTTCCAGCCGCATATCACAACAAAACAAAATCCATTTTGCTACACACCAGCGTCATTCGACCAAATACGCTTCCCTCCTAATAACAATAACTTGTCACAGCAGCTGGGTTCAATACCCACCCACTGTATAGACCAGCCTGATTTCCCACGGATACGAACGTGCGCGAACGATAATTCCATATTGTGTAATAACATTTTACGCAAAAACCCGTAGCCCCTTAACCCCTCTCGGAAACTTATTAGCCTTTAAAGTTCAAACGCGTTTTTACTTATTACGCACGAATTCTATGACGGGATTGGACTAACGCAAATCGATTTTCAGGATGCTGACCCTGTCCTCGGACTTGGAAACCATTTGCAGCATCGTCAACGACGTTGTGCCCAACCTAGAAGAGGTAAGTAACATTTCTTTTTTACGCGTAACGTTCCTTGCTTAGTAGTTAGTGCTGTAGTAT